>CM049317.1:60568617-61161117 GCA_026874595.1 Sipunculus nudus | reverse complement strand
ACCCGAGGGTAAATATGTCCTACTTTATTTTGTTCTCCCTTGGGCTAGCTTATGCTGCTTTGGTACTTATAACAGCTTTTACTAATTATTAGTTGAAGTTTCAATTGAAGTGAATTACAAATTTCAAGTTAGGGAACAGTGGTTTTCATTCATATGCCGTTACTTAAGTGAGTCAAAATAGACCATGTAAAATAATCTGGGAAACAAAAGACACCATGATCTATTCGGATCCAGGCTTGATTATACCAAGGTAAACCAGTAAAAGCGACAGGGGTATAATCTATCCTTTTACTCAGACTCAGTGTGAAACCGTGATCCATGCAAATGTGTTACGTGCATGCACTATTATAACAGGATTATCAACAGGAAGAAATATTTACCGAGTCCGTGACGCTAAGGCCTAAATATTGGAGAGTTAAATTTGAGATAAGAACCTCCCAGGGGTAGATGATATGTATCCATTTTTTAAGGGCTAGGTACAATTAATCTCTTTTTTTTTATTTTATGTGATGATCATATCATTATATGATTAGAAATCGTGTCACTATCTTGATATTAGATTATAACGAAATGAAAGGTCCAGTTGTCAGCGGAAAGTTTACATAACAGACCGGTGTGTTTAAAACAGCCAGCAATATCCAGTGCAAGGGCAAACTTCGGCCCTCCGGGTGCTTAGGCTAGAAATTCGCACATAACATCAGACGCTTGGTTCCAGAGGACCTAGCGTTCATAAGATATTCCGAGCGTAAAACACGCCTACCCCCCCCCCCCCCGTGCCTGAAAGCCATGAAATTATTTAATGATTTTCGGATTTTATTTATTTGATGGTAAAGTTTTCGACACAGGATCGGATAACAGTTACTTGTTACAATTTTATTTATGATTTGGTGCTTTTTCAACCCAGTAATCATCGACTGGTTTATAAACAGCTAGATGCAAACGCCACAGTAAGAGATATAGGAGGTCCACATTTAAAAGAATTTGCTGGAATGTAGCTGGAACACAATAGGAATATTGAGAATGCGGTAAAATACAGTCAGTATATTTATAATGCACTTCGAATGCCGTACGGGTGCGGTTCGATTGCTGGTCTAATACCGGCAGGAGTCTTGACGGAAGCTGTCTCGAATGCTGTCCTGATTCAGCTCAAATGCAGTCAAAGTGCCCCCGGAATGGCCGACGTTTATGGTTCGAACGTGCAAGAACTCACATAGAATGCAGCTAAAATACTTAAAATGAATTTCGAATGTACTTAGAACGTAACACGAATGTTCCGAGTGTATGAAGATTGCCCCGAAATGGTCCTTGACAGGGTTTAAAATGCTACCCAATCTAGCATTTTCACCAGTCTTGCTGTCAGAGGAGGACTGTGCTGCTTGCCGATGGACTTCGTCAACTAAGCCCAACCGGGAAGCAGAGAGAGGAGCTGTTGACCCAGCTTCAGACTCTAAAACATCTTCTAAGGTATCTTCAGCAACAATATCTGTCTCTTCAGGGGCTTCTTTGGCTGCCCTTCTGCCCCGTCCATTGCCGCCCATGCAAAGGAGGATTCCTTGACCACGTGGCTCGCTCCTTCCTTTGCGGCAAGACGTGATGTTGACCAGAATTACTCGATGCCACCTGACGTTCCAGCGGCAGCTGGCAGTGTTTTTATGCTATTTGGCGGTGTTCTAAATTTTTCACTAACTCATTCGAGGGCCAATCGTGAATTTTCGACTGCACTCCACCCGCATTCGAGCGGCAAAAAAAAAAAACGACGGCTATTGAAGAGCATTCTAGCTGAATTCTTGTACTATCGAAATAGATTCCGTCAGCATTCGAGATGAATTCGAGTTGCGTTCCAGCTCATTCAAGGTGCATTTGTGACATTCTGGCAGGATTTGTTTAAGTGGTTTGCCGTTTCGGTATTCCTTCAAATGCCATCAGAATGTTTCGAATGTTGTTTGAATGCCCCTACAATATTCAAAATGCAGTCATAGTGCAGTTAAAATTCACTTCGAATGCCATGAGATATTTCTCTACTCCGAAAGTTTTGAGCATTGGCCTGACACAGGGATGGGCCCGAATATTTGGAATGTACTCAGAATAAAGTCAGAATTTAAGAATGAACTTCGAATATCTAAGAAAATACACAGAATTATTTTCGTTATTCTTGCTCATTCTGCCTCTAGTATGGCGGGGGTTTAACCTTTTAAAATGCACACTAGCAGCATCTTCTATACATGTTCAGAATGAATCCGTCAGAGAACATTTGATATTTTCAGAAGTATAATGCTTTTTGGATAACGCATGTGTGAGATAGTTTGAAATCTGTTTAATTTTCATCATGAACTACATATGGATGGATTTTATCATTGGTCACGTTCTAAGAAGGAGGATCTATCATTTTATTAATTGCGCTTTCTGTGGTGTGTAAATAGCAAGGTCATGTCTATATATGTATGTGCTTTGAAAATATTAATCATATTTACATCATCTCTGGAGTACCACATGTGAAGTAACTGCCTCAACACTAATTGGGTTTGTATGTTGCCCCCGTTAAAAGGTGTATTTAAGGGTGGTCAGCGTGGACATGTTGGGGAGGGTTGTGAGTATAACATATTTGTGACAATAAAATACATCGGCATCACTGATGAGAATACGCACGAGCGAGAGAGAATGGGGGGGACGGACGAAGAGAGAGAGGGAGGGAGATATATATATAGAGAGAGAGAGACAGACAGACAGACAGACAGAAATGAGAGAGAGAAAGAAAGAGAGAGAGCGATAGATCGGGAGTAGAGAGAGCGAGAGAGAAGGGAGGAGAAAAAAGAAATGGAGAGAGAGCGAAAGAGAAAGAGGGTGGGAAAGAGAGACAGAAAGAAAGAAAAATAGAGAGAGACAGAAAAAAAAAAGAAATAGAGAAAAAGAAAGAAATAGAGGGAGCGCGAGCGCGAGCGCGATAGATACGGAGGAGAGAGAGAGAGCAAGAGAGAAAGGGGGGGGGGGGGCAATAAAGAGAGAGCGAAAGAGAGAGAGGGTGGTAAAGAGAGATAGAAAGAAAGAAATAGAGAGAGAGAGAGAGAGAGAGAGAGAGAGAGAGAGAGAGAGACTTTCAATCTGCAGGAAGGACTTTCAATCTGCAGGAAGCATTGTCGATTGCTTTGATGATAACATATCCAGGATTCTGTTTGTGATATCAACTGAAAGATCATCGACCGGGATTTCCACATGTGTTCAGTATCTGATGATTAGAATTGCATGACCTGCACACTCCGTTAATACACTATCAATTTCATAAAATGGTAAAATTTAGATAATTAATGAAGTGTAAGTATCAATACTTTCATTTCATGCGAAATGTGTGCAGTTGAGAAGAGCTCTAGCCACTTCATACACGGCCCCAACCTTAAATCCCGACCTTGTTTGCATGTAACACTGATTATAAAGGGTTTTGTTTCATTCGAGACGTTAATGCTTACCTGACAGGAAAATTATGGTATGAAAGTTTGAAAAATAGGTCATGTTCACACCAAAATTCATCATTGCATTCTTTTGTTTGCAACATGTCATAGATAGAAAAGAGATTTATCCCCGGGACTTTATTTCTATGCGTGTCATCAGATAGTAAAATGAATTAGGGAGTCCACACAAATGATTATTTACTTCAGTGATTACAATAACTGAAACTCAACTCTCATTGTTCATATATGCTATGGTTTCTTCTATTTGAAATAATATATATATACATAAATATAAATATAACTCTGAAGAAAAACAACACTGTTAATTCACAAAAGTCTGGTTCACGGGATGCGACCCGATCATCAGGTGAATGTGGTTAGAATGAAGCTAACGGCGTGGTTTGAAAAGCCGAGACTTTACGAGATTACGAGATTATGCTTTGTGCGATTCGGCGGCGGATGGGGGGGGGGGGGGCACGTAAAAGACTGACACTGATCCTATTGTCCTCGGGGGCACAATAGGATTGGTCGGGGTACACGTGCGATACTGGAACATAACCGGGCAAAGAGGTTAGTTGTTATGGTTAGGGTTTCTTCAGAGTTATACCGCTCTAGCCGAGTCTGTAGGCCATCGAGCACTTTACAACCGGAGGGTAACTCTACCTTCTAAATATAAATACATATAAATATATATATATATATATATATATATATATATATATATATATATATATATATATATATATATATATATATATACCTACGCACGCTACGCACAAAATGCCCAGCAGGCACGCCAAAAAAAAAAATCCGCCATTCCCCAAAAACTTACCTCCCCCTCCCCCCCCCCCTTTCCTCCACATCCTGAACAGTGAGTGCAATTATCTAAAAAAAATCTCTTTCCTAAAGAAAATATCTATATAGGGTTTTACTGGAATCCTCTTTATATTTCCAACTAAGTTTTCAGTGGGAGTGATCACATGATCTTCAATTCTCTCTAATTCTCTCTAAATATGCTCCTTTGAATCCTTCACCTTTTCATTTCCGTCTGATATTGTTAAATTATGAATTTGCCAAAGCGAAAAAAAAAAAAACGGGGTAAATGCAGGTCCCATATTGATAATATCAACGAATATCCATCCTTTTGCCAATATATAATTTCATGTTGTTTTGCAAGATAAGCATATTTTAAATTGAAAGCCTCGCATATAACCACTTTATCTGCAGATGAAGACCCGCAGCTTTGTATAACGGGAACATCCCGATTTTTTCTGTTTATTTTACATATTGTCAGTTCATGTCCTTGGCATTCGTCTCCATATTTGGAAAACTAGACTTCCATGTCCAGAGAAACCCAGCGACAGTAACTTGCTTTTCATACATCATTAACCCCCCCCCCCCCCCCAACCCACCACCCCCCCGTTTAATGTATATTTTAGATTGTCCCTGTCTGTGAACTGTTACAAGTCTTTCTTTCTTAGAGAACTTGGATGGATTAAATCAGCCCCCCCCCCCCACACCCCCCCAGGATATAAGTTTTAAGAGAATTCTCTTGCGTAAGAAAAGTCTCAGCGGAGGCATGTATGCTCTAGAGAAAGCTATCTAATATATAAATATATATTTATTATTTTATAAATATAAATATATATATATATATATATATATATATATATATATATATATACTCATAAATTACATCTAAAATAGACGCTACCCCACGTCCCTACACGTTTTCCGATTCTCATTACCTTTACAAATTGTTCATACACGTGTTCACACTGGAACACATTCAGTGTTTATTTAACAAAAGCGTAACTAGATCAACATTTTCCACAATTTTGACGGCAGCACCTGGTGATATGAGAAACACGGGCTCAATCTTATAGCTGGGCATTTATTAAAGTAAATGCTCTGTAATGGATTACCTCATATTTACCCCCCCCCCCCAACCCCGGGCAAGGAGGTTATGCTTTCGTCCAAGTTTCTGTATTTGATCAGTGTGCAGGATTAAGCTCAAACAAATGAAAAAAAAATCCTGCACACTTAATGGATGGATGGACATATGGGACAATGAAATCGCCATTAAATGTTGGTGCATACCCGATTTAAGTAATGGTTCCAGCAGTATTACATTACATTCACAGTTATATATAGGAGGGATATGCTCTGCTGAGCGCCACTCCAGTTGTTTACTGGTAATCCTCGATGTACGCTACTGAAGGACGTTCAGTGTGATAGCTGTCACGTCATACCGGAGGTCACCCGGTACGACTTGGCAATCAGCCGACGGTAAACAGTTACTGTGGGAAAACAATAATTAGGGGTATAACATATGGTGTTTTAGTATCATTTGTCGCCTTGGAGACTTTAGGGTGTGTAAGCTTTATGATGAAGTCCTATTAACAATAGTGCCTTACCAAGAAGGTTAACCATGCTTGGTCAGAGTGTAGATTTGCCGTTCCCTGCAGATTAACTGCATAAATGCGATGCGGTGTATAGGTATCCAGGATCCTGGCGCAGCGTGGGCAGAGAGCACGGGAGCTGTAGGCTACTTGTAGATTAGTCGCCGACGGCGAGGCAACAGTTTATTTTTAATCTGTTGCAGCACAATGCGTCAACCATTAAAAAAATTGAGGAGTCCATTCGTTTGTCTTATGGGTTACATGTAGATTTGCTGTAGCCCATCACATTCACATGGATTCATAAGGATAAAGTGTTGTTACTTGAGGAGACTTACCATTGAAGACATACAACACAACAGCAAAGTAATTTTTTTTATTTATTTTAATGCATATATAAATCATCATATAGCGCAAAGCTCTCGCTGGTGATGACACAAAAATGTCACACAGGTGGACAGGGATGAGGGAATGGTATCTCCTAATATGCAACTGTCACTAATGCAGACACATGATGGATTTTTTTTTTTTTTTTTAGAAACAGGGGAGACATGATTAAATGCGTAGGACAATCTGGATATAAAATATCTATGGTGGAGGCACGCGCTCTCTGACTGTTGTTTGATCTGAGAGTTCTCGTTCCCCACACTTTTTAATCAGTGTAGTGAGACTTTCTCACAAGGTGGCGGTTTGAGCAGATGTCAACTGAATTTTAGTGAGCATATCGCTCACTAGATGGCGTTAAAGAGACAACGCTCAAAGTCAATAGTCGGTCATTTTAATACAACTCAGAATTGTTTTCCTTATCAAGGAAGATAGAGAACCACCCCACTCAAAATTGATCTACAAGCGAAGCCAGAGTCCTGCTGACCATCTTCTTCTAATATTAAATGCAGGGCGTAAATACATTGGGGGGGGGGGGGCGTTTGGAGAGAACAAATAATCGAAACATAATACCTTATTTTTTATAATTATATAATTGTAATATATTTGAAAATTCATTGATATATATATGATATATATATATAAACTGTATGTGTGATGATGTGTGTGTAAAGGAAAAACAGGTGCACATATATATACACGCAAATATATGTATACGAGATTGACTAGTAGTGACTAATGTCTATAAAAACTTTCTCAACTTAGAACACCTTCCCCTGCCTGCGATTCCTCCGGCCACCCTTGAAGATAAAATGACGCCACTGGTGTTTTGTCTGTGGACTGTGGAATCACAACATTTAAGTTTGTGTGATCCAATGGTTCAGGAAATTAAGTTTTTTGCTATTTCGGTTTCAAGACGAACCTGTCTTTTTATTCTAATCCCCCATGCGGGAGTGTGAGTACTTGGCAGCTATGGGCTCCTTTAGCTCTCGTTGATATGTAATAGGCTTAACGGTTCTTGTTTATGTATGCTTTATTGCCCACACGAAGCTCACCCAGGCACGCCAAATTCTATCGAAAGCGTGCTTAAGGGGGAACATGACACTTTACTGGTGCATAATTTGAGAAAAGTAACTACGATGAACAATAATTGTAGGAATGCTCAGTGTGACAGCTTTATTTAATTATTTTTTTAAATAGTACCAAAGTTATACAAAGAAATTTTCATCATAATATCACCAGAAGAGGCTCAAGTTGCAGGAATATACCAACGGCTATGTTGTCAACTGTCAGTTTTGACAGTTGCAAGTAGATGACAAAAAAGAGCATAAATATCACCATATGATTGTGACACTGATGGTGTAATTCTGAAGAGATAATTAGTTTATACCCATAGGTTTTTAGTGTTGATATTTATATTTCTTTCTATATGGGCATCTTAAAAGCTGATCATATATTGCTGACGCCAGAAGCCATTTATGTGTGGACTTGCTCTCTGTCTCACAACCACCAGCGCCACCTTTGGGGGTTTTTCTAAACTAATAATGTCCAAAATTTTCATATTTTGGCCTAATATTTTAAAAATTACTCATTGACATACACATTTTTGTCTATAAATAAGATGAATATTTAATTCTGCATGTTTAATCAGAATATTATGAAAAATACATTGGTCAGTTTTCTAAAATATGTAATTTTTGTTTCCCCCTTAGTTATAATATCATATAAAAATCCACCACAAGTGTCAATTTTCAACTTCATATACTGCAAAAATAAGCACATTGACCCCTAAATTTCATTTCATAATTTTACAAAGTATGTCTTGTAGATATCATGTGCAAATTATCTAAGAAATTCCATTGGTAGTTTAAAGTGTCATGTTCCCCCTTAAGGAGCACATGCGAAGCGTAAGATAGCTGACCCCCATGTCCTGAACATTAAAATCAGCAATGTGTCAAGTCCTGAACGAGCAGCGCGGATGGTTCAACACACTTGTTGTTTGCTCTATACAAATTTTTTCAACGTTTTATAGATATTTACATGAATTGTTTTAAAACAATGTTGTTAGATATATCCAATCTAGTCTTTTTTTATTCGGTCTGTCTTTGCAAACGGATGGTTTGGTCTATCACGTGTGTACTGGCTGATTCCAACTGACGGAACTAAACTATAACACTACGAATACATGTACAAGTCGTAGTTTGGCCTGTCACATACTTATATTTATGCATCCACAGTTATATATGTGTGTATGGGGTGGGTGGGGTGGTGATGGTGCATGTGTAGGTAGGGGTCTGTTGGTGTTAGTGTGTGTAGAAAGGTATATAATATTTAAATAAATATATATATACATCACTTTATACAAGAATTCCCAGTAAAAATCAAATATGCTTCCTTTTGACTGGCAAGTGAAAAGTGTAACTATGCTTTTATCACACACACACATACACACACACACACTGTATACCCAATCACTTGAGATAAATTATACCTGACTGGGTACAATGTCTGCCGTAAAACTGCACAAAAACACTACTTAACACCAAAGTACAACACTTGCGTTAAATTACACCTGATGGTGGTAAGTGCTATTTGTTTATTGATTATATCTGTAGATGATTGATTGAAACAGTAGTGCCTCCCACTTCGTGACTAGTCAACATTTAAGCCTGAGACATGATGAGAAAACTCAAGTCTAATATCTTGTAAAAGGGTGAGTGGTTTACAATAAGTAATTATTTATAGTCGCCACTGAGAATAAATGCAACAATTAAGTTTTCGCCCGAGCGCGTGTCATGCACAGGAAGTACGTATGAGGTACAAATCGTCGCACTTGCACAGGTCTCCAAAAGAGAGGTCTGGTCTTTACCTGAACAGAGCGTACTTCCAAGTTTAATTGATTGTGCTCAACCTTTGGTCTATCGAGGATACTCATGTAGATTGTTTTTTCTGGTGTTCAATTTCCTATTGAATGTGTTGCTGGTAACTGCGTTTGCACTGATGTTATATAAAATAGTCGATTAATACCCATTCTCAAATGAGATAAATAAAACATGTCATAACATATCAAACTTGATCGATTAAACCAAAAAGGTTTAGTTTTCTCCTGTGTAAAAGTCCCGTGGTAAGTGTGCCTGTCGGTCGTGGCCCCTTTTATGAAAGACAAGTCGTCTTGTTTTGAGGTTTGCTCGGTATCAAATTATCAGTATTGAAAGACTAAAAATGTCATTTTTGTGCGCGAACGGAAGGTACAGACCATATCCTTCTGATACCATTTAGAGCCAAATATCAAGAGACTTATCCAATGCCGGGTACTGCTCGAGTGCCAACATAATCCTCTTTAGCTAAGCCTTCCTTAGGTTGTATACGCCACATCGAGTGACAAAACGCTTTAAGGCAGTAAAGCGGCCCAATCACCTTTAATGCATGTTGAATTAACACGAAAAATGGTTTATTCCCTTTAAATTTGTACCTGCCAAAAACACTGTCTTATAACCGTTAGCTGACTCTTGTAAACGAGTGTTAAAACAGTGGACTGGGCGCCATCACAGGTGTCAACATAAACACAGCGCTTAGACTTGTGTTCATCGCGGAGCCACAACATCTGCCTATCAGGTGATGCCCTTACTCACTTGGCCAAAAAAAAAAATTCAAGTTCCCGCTGGCTAAAACACCGCATGTTGCGGCCTACAATCGGACCCCCGGTCACGCAGCCTTGATAGTGTAAAAGAATAGGCATAATATTGCTCCTAATAATGTCCCTTTAAGAGTTATGCACTGTCGCTTACCATTTGACAAATACATGATCACTACAGTTTGAAAAGAATGTAGAGCGTATTCTGAGCATCAACATAACCTGCTTGTAATTGGTCAACATCTTAAACAGAACTGGCGAAGTTTCCGATAGATGGCGCTGAGATAACCCCTTTGCAAAATAATGACAAATTCCTCCGGTTTTATCGGGTATATATGGAAATGACCCCCCTTAATGCGCACGACATTGTTCCCGATACTACATGACAAAAACATGGACATTTCAAAGGGGTGACCCGGGAGATGTTGCGTTACAACAGCCGAGTGGTATCAGCGTCTATTATAAAATATATTATTAAATATATCATTATAAAATATATTATTAATGTATTACCAGTTGCATAGCCTTTGATGCTGTATCGTGTCCTGTGATCAATGTGTTAAGTGCAACAAGCAACACGACCATGAAACGGCATAAGCTAATGTTGAATAATCATTTGGCATGATCATTTCTCTTTATAAATGGTATGCAATTTTTAATAAATTAATGCTTTGATAATATGCCTGTGATTAATCGTATATAAACATAACCTTTTGCAGACACTGCACCTCCAGATAACCCACTTTTATTATTAATGAAACCAGGTATACTTATATATGTTAAGCAAACACTCGTGACAAGGGCATGATCATAAGATTTTTGCATGCATATCAAGCTTTTCATACAGTTCTGTGAGATATGTTTACTCAAAATTCGCTGATATCAGGAAGACTTCGTAGGTGGAAAATAAAGAAACTAGCCCTTTCAAGTTTAGTTTTGCTAGGGGGTAACAGAAATTACACGGTACAAGAAAATGTATATATGTCATGTTGTACTCATTTTAGTTACCTATTCCAATGTCTGACGTCCATTGGCTACAGATAATCACTTGAAAGTTGTATGAAAATAGGCCAGAAAACGTCGATTACACGATACACAAGCCATTCGTTTAGTTTATATCCACGTGTTTAAAACATGTTTAGGAACGCCAAAATAATCAAAACACATTCTAGAAGGATATCTAAACGAATCAGAATTTTGAAAATAGTATTATGCAACTAGTGATCGTTCAATGTCCTCGTGTTTAGAACATGTTTAGGAACGCCAAAATAATCTCAACATATTCAAGGATATATGGCGGCAAGTCAAACGAATCAGAATTTTGAAAATAGTATTATGCAACTAGTGATCTTTCAATGTCCTCGTTTATGCAGGAACCACCTTCAGTCATCCTTGATTCATGTACCATGAATGACAGTTTGAAGATAAAAAAAGGTTATACATTATACAAAGAGGAGTTATAAGAACCTTTCTTGTCAGGAATTACATTTAGCTCATTAGAGATAGCCAGAAATCACATAAATTCTACACATATGGTAGGTTTATGTAGCTGGCTTTAATTCAGTCATTATATCATCTGTACAATTCATGGAGTTAAGTCATAGAATAGGCAGATTTGTTATATGCAACTCACTTCCGCCACTTTCTATCTATTTGCATGCTTATCTATCCAACTATAATCAAAATATGTTTTCTATAATCACAAATAACCATATTACTAACCATATCCAAATAAAGACCATTTACTTAAACGTGTCGCGACTGCCTTGTGACAATGATACATCAGTCTCCGAGCGAAAAACTGCTACTAGCAAGGACATCTGCTGGGGAAATCTGGAACTCTTTTTGGAATGTATCAAGGATGAGGGGTCTAAAGACAAACAATTTTTTAGGTGATTCATATAATAGTTACTTTTTTTTCTAGGTCAGAGCTTTGTTTCGTTAGTGTGCAATGTATCATTTGTAACAAAAACTAACAATATGGTAGGAAACAGGTGCGTGTACCTCGTGTCAATTTTCATCAATTTATATTGATAAGGTCACCCTGGAGTTGCACATGGACGATTTACATTACAGGTTTATCGGTCTCGTAATTATAATGTAGACACATACCAAAGAATCTAGCAAGTACGCTATCTTAATTGGCCAGCATAAACAATATCAATGTTCGTGTCACACAAGTTAAACAGTCACAGAGTATAAAACGTACGTCTGTGTAAGTTCATTCCTTTATCACCGACTTCGAAAGTCTTGCCTTTGCCGGTCCATGACTTAATTACTAAAAAATATGTCATTTTATAAATTGTAAAGCATTAGATATAAGACTGGGGGATTTATTGATTGATGAATTGATTAATTGACCGATTGATTGATCGACTTGCTCTGTGTATGGTGTATACCTGTGTGTGAGTAGGGGTGTGCGCGCGGGTCTGTGTGTGCGTGTCTATGTGGTTATGTATGATATATATATATATATATATATATATATATATATATATAGTGAGTGTATGTGTGCGTGCGGAAAACCTATTTATACATCCTTCACTGCTTTGTAGCGTTTGTCATGTAAGCAAAACGGTGCGGCATGTACATTGATCATTAACATGCCACACACCTGGCGTAATTGCTACGTTAGATCACTTTCAGTGACCGAGTGCAATTTATTCCAACCTATTTGGCCAGGTTTCAGGTTTCAAAGTACCACTGTCTGTACGCATGTACACAACATATATCACTACATAACCCAACCTTCCTCCCTCTGAGGTAATATGGGCCAGTCTTTTTGTAAAAAATATATAATATACCAAAATGATGGGCAGTTTCACATAAGCCAAAACTT
This sequence comes from Sipunculus nudus, assembly GCA_026874595.1. Lineage (NCBI taxonomy): Eukaryota > Metazoa > Annelida > Sipuncula > Golfingiida > Sipunculidae > Sipunculus > Sipunculus nudus. The sequence continues at coordinate 61,148,418 of CM049317.1, read as the reverse complement.
CCTCCCTATAATGTTATAAACCATGGGACGAGTGTAAATAATGAATTCACACTTCACAAATCAAATGCACATTGAATCCTTTAGATTCAGTGGGTCTTTGATACCTCACCTCATCACGTGATCCAATAAGCGTGACCAGGAAGAACTGCTGACATACCTTTCGATTTCGGTAAGTGAAGGGGAAATACCGCTTTAAGATTGTCAGACAGAGCTCCAAAAGTTACCATGAAACTTTTGTATCACTTAATTTCGATTTCATTTGGCCGTGACATGTGGAAATTAAAGTGGGCGAGAAGAGCAGGGATTCCTCCATATACAGTACCTGGTATACAAACCCCCTGTTGTAAAATATGGGTCATTCGTGTAAAATGTTAAAGATGCACATTAAATCATGAGAGACAAACTGATGTCTATTGGTTTTCCTATGCATGACTAGAGACTTATTTTTTCTCATGCTAGTTTTATTTAGATATATGCTTTCCTGACAGCAAAACAGCATTCTTAGCTCACTCACCCTTTATGAAAAATACCCTACGTTTAAATGACAGTGTTGTAGTCGAGCCCACAACATCCGAATTCGAGTGTAAGTCCGTGTCAAGACCCCTGCAGTCTATGGTCGAGTCTTTTCAAGTTCGAATCCAAGTCCACCCAAGTCCCAGTCTCTAAAAAGAGCAGTCTAAAAATCCGAAGTATCTAAAAAAGACCGAACTCGAGTAATGTATACATAACTGCTAAATAATCACCATTGTCTACTTATTTGAATGGAAGTATAACAAGAATTTAGCCTTCATTAGATATGATTAAATTTTGACTGTAGCTAATCCCATCATACCCTTATCTTCTGTGTGGTTGGCATGGTTACGATCGTTTACTTAGTTAACTGAAATAGCAGAACTTTGCCCTCATGGTCAATATATAGCATGTCAAGTTCAACATGTTTTGGGGATTTTGCAGGATCCACTCTTCACCTATGACGTCATGCAAACATGCTTCAGAGCTTGGTTGGGCATCCTGATATGGACACCTTGCTGGTCCTCAGGTGAGCTGTAACCAGTTATTTTCAGAGAACTACCAATATTAAATCTCATTCATTTAATATGAGCACGAGAGTAATAAATGTGACATAGTAAAGAAACCCCATAGAGCGAATTTTTCAATTATTTTTGTATGCAGAATGACATACATAATAATACCATCTTCCACAATAGGTTCCCATATAGCAGACAGATGAACACACAGACTACAGATATTTTGAATGACGAATTCAGAAGATATTGTAGGATAATATTTCCTCGATATAATCTCTCGTAATATGCTTCGCCTTTCTCTTGCCACACAAAACACTAGAACGTTAGATTCGGATAGAGCATGTTATATAAAGGATACCTGTCCGTTTGATATAAAAGCAAAGTTATGCATACCCCTTTAATTGCCCGATGGTTTATCTTCTGACGTTGGTTGATGCCGGGAGAGTAGCTCACGTGTATAATATTAATTGTGTATAACGGAAGAACATCTTTAATCTATTTTAATATATGTATAAACAAATTTTATAACTGAAGTACATGTATCCAGATATGTGTCATAATACCTTTTTAATATCGTAGAGGTGCTATATTTCAATATATATATATATATATATATATATATATATATATATATAGATATATATATACATATATATATACACACACAACATGTATGAAGAAGGTGTAAAGGCCTGTGACACAAGAAACGCCTGGTATGTAAACGTAAATATTGAAGAGTGAGCGGCCGCAAATACGGCCATTATGGCGGCCTTTTTAGGAACGTCTTGAAATAGGAGACAGTATTCACTGTGCAATGTGGAGAAGAAAATGGTTTATATATAGATACTCACAGGTATACGACTCATACACAGGAACTGGTATCAGAATACATAGACCTATGGTTTACGGTTCAAAGGTTTGTTATTACGAAATTGTTTGGGCTGTCAACGAGGAATAATGGCCCATTTAATTCGAGTTTTCCAGTTCATGCTTCACGAGTATGTATTTCTACCATTAATATAGAAACCTTTAGATTTATAATATATACTTTAGTGGGTTTTATACTCGCGAGGTTGATTTTTCACGACTTTCATTTTTTCGATGTTTCGCCAGTGTATTAATGCTAAATTTCACAATGCAGTTACCAACACAGTATATTCATGACTATTTATGAATATTTGACAATGATCTTAGGTAACATAGAATGAGAGGGAATTTCTTCTCCATTAATGGTGACTAAAATATAGTCTGATATACAGTGGCGCCTCGGATATCCGAAGTAATTAGGGGACATAAAATTTGTTCTGATATTTGAGATACGGATATGCAAGGTATACCATTTTTTCAACACGCATACTAAGCCAGTTATAACTACAAGAATGTCGCATTTTCTACATTTCGGTTAATATTGGTAAATTTCGTATCCTCATTTTTTAATTTCGGAGAAAGTTTTTTTAGAAAAAAAAAGATACGGAAATTCGATGCTACACTGTAGTTTACTTCTTTGATTAAGAACTACGTACAATTTGTCGTAATTTTACATTGTCCGTCTTCGACCTGCGAATCTGCATGAAGGGATAACTTACATCAGATGTCTGCTGATGAGGCTGTACAATATGAAAGTTCGCCTATATACTGTAGGTTAGGCATCTAACTCAGGACGATTTTATTTTCACGATAATTTCCTTTCGAGAATATCTCGAATTTGATATCTTCAAATTCCAATCCCAGTATATGGACTATGATGATGACGTCACCAGATGTGTGTAAAGTATCAAAATCAACATTTAAGTGCGTTCGCCCTATTTTTTCTGATATCATTGTGATATTTCAAACCTTTTCAAATTTACACAGAATGAGGTCTAACCATTCCTAATAAGCTGCCTGTCTGTTTGTCCGTCTCTACATATCTGTTGTTCACATGATGCAAGAAGTGTTTGGCATTATACGGATTATGTTCGTTTCCAAGGGTAATTACTTTTGTAATCCAATGGATACGTGTGAATACATAAACCTGTTTTAGATTATCGCGGGTACTACGTGCTGTTCCGTTAAATATATTTATGTCTGGCCACTGTATCATTGCACGTGAAAGAATATTAACACGATTACACACACAAGCGCTGTCATTGTTCAAATGCCTCAACCAAAGAGAAACCATTTAAAGGACCTTTCGAACTGTTGAATATCAGTGGAATTACAGATAGTTTGCGAGGCGTTGTTCCAACGTTGAGGGATGCCAAACGAGAATGCTGTAGTTCCAATATATTGTGCATGAATTCGTGGTTCTTTGAATAATGTTCCTGAGAGTGCGTGGATTTAGTGTATGATCAGGAGCTCTGAGAGGTAAAATGGAGCCAGACCATGTAAACCCTTCAATGTGAGGAGGTGATTTGTGTGTTCAATACACTGTTATTCGGCAGCCAATGAGGTGATCTTAGGATTTACATAAAACCCCTTCCTAGGTTTGGCGATGATTCATACTGCATCATTTTTGGACTTACTCATGTGAAAGGATGATGGAGTTATCGCAAAACAAGAAGAATAGATGTATAAAAGTTTAGCGGGGAAGTTTAATTGGCGTAGATTATGTTGTTACAGAAGGAGAGATATCGACGGTTGCACCCAATATCATGTGTATGGAAGCCGGAGGCCTCACACAGCGCCGATGTTACATCATTGTAATACAATCACACCAAGATTTCTGGCCGAGATGAAGTCTAAAATATCAACATCTATGATCGTAGTAGTAGGCTGCTTTTGATGTTATGGAACCAAAAAAATTCTATTTTATCACCAATGAACGTTAATCTACATTTCAAAAATTTTAGGTGGAAAAAACAGCATATGCTGTTGAAATTCTTTATCAAAATTGCATGGTGTGATCAAACACAAAATCAAGATTCCTAGCTTGTGACCTTGATTAATTACCTATTATGTCTAGGATGAAAGCCAATAAAAGGCATCCTTATTCACAGGTCATCAAGATCTCTACTGCGTTGTCCTGGTATTAAACTTGCTCCTTTTCATCCAATATACAATTTTAAACACACATAGTTCACTCTTCTTCGTGGGTACTAGGGGAGGGGTCACTGGACATTTTAAAATGCTGTTACGACAACATTGTAACTCGATAAGCTATATGGAAATGTCATCCGAGTACCTTCTCAAATGATGAGTGACGATTATTTAAAGAACTTTGGACAAGAAGGAAAGGTCAAAAATTATAACCAATGGCTGGAGGGATCTAATGATGCAAACTTCAATAGAGGAATGATTAACCACACTTCACCTTGGAAACCGGCCCCTAGCGAGTGACCGTTTGAACCTCCTTGTGTTCGTTGGCAGAAGCACGTGGTTGTGATTTTCAGATGACCATGGATACAAGGCGAAGAATTTTTATGTTATATCCAAAAGAAAAATATTTTCAAAAATTATCCGGTGAGTAATCGTCAAGGCTTCAACAGATCAGCTAGCGTCATTGCCTTTTAAATTGTCAAGCTCCTCATGAGTTTGTTGAAGTCTACATCCTACTGCCTTTACCTCTTATTTTTATACCATTCCCGCTTCTTATGTGCGAATATTTCTGTCCCTTGCTCTTTTGCATTGGCCAATTTGTGCATGTTATGTGTGACACATGAAGACATAATTAATCATGTTGCAAACAGCCTTTTAAAGTTTCTCCCGGGTGTAATTTTTTAATTGTCTTTCCTTTCCCAGCGTATCAGGAATTTTTCACCATACCTGCTCACGCTAAATCTTCTTGGGAATCGTCAAGTGACGAGTGCTCAAAAACTGGTGATGTTCTACCCGGGTACAGAGGTCACGAGGAACTGCTCGCCCTGCGGCTTTACATGATCAACAATAAAATAACCGAGGTCTGGTTGGCTCTCAGACGAACTGATCTTAAGAAATATCTGTGGGTAAATGGGGCTGAAGCGGGTAAATATGTATACATGTATATAGTTATAAATAATCAATGTAATTATCTTTATTATACATCTTTAAGGTACTTTAATCGTACGCAGATAATTTTAAATAAAGATACTTTAATGAAGCAAGAAGATTTCCTTTCCTAAATTGAAACCTACACAACACATAGAAATAAAACCTACACATCCGAACCAAGATTTAAAAATGACACATTCTACAGAGTTCGAAAAAAAGTTTTTAAAAAATCTGTGAGAAATGAATCCCAGAAATATATCGTAACATATCGACTTCAATATTGCAGGATCTCGAATAATCGGTTTGTCACTCTAAACAAATATTCTTGAGATTCAAAATATCAACGACATGAAATGGCTTTGGCCAGACACAAATCCAAACTCAAATTATGGCTAAAGCTTCCATATTATATCGGAGGCTGCAAAGCAAGCAGGGCTTTTTATCGTCCATGCTAGAAATTTTCAAAAATGCCTTCAAATCGGCCCATGCTTAAGTTATCCCTGCAGGCCTCAAATATGGTGACATCTAGAAGGTAAAAAATAAAACAAACAAATATCTGTTAAGATCATTGTAATCATCAGAAAAAGGTACAAAATCATCCAACAGCTTTAATATAAGGATGCGCATAGATTTGAAAAGCTCTTAAGTGCAGCATATTATCGTCTCAAGATATCGCCTCGAACTTTGTAATCAAGTGGACATAACTTAAAAGGCGTAAAACTAATGTCCACTTCATGGAATAAGTAAGTGTTATATCTTATATTTGCAATATAAGCTATTTGAGGTTTGTGCAAATAACATATGCTATCAATTTTACTTGGTTAAGTCAGGCTTTATGGAACCTACAATTTACAACATTCGTGACATTATCGTCACTTAACTTATGGCCACTTGCTGTTTCAGATGCGCGTCTGAGTCACATTGGACAGCAGCTTGGGTATTCTTGTGGGATCCTGGATCTGACACTGGCCCAGCACGACTATCGTCCCTGTCCACAGGAAGGACTTTCTTACATTTGTGAAATACGAAGTAAGAAAGCTTCAAATACCTAAAAGTAAAAACTAAATTTAATAAAATTAAATTTATATTATTTTAGGCTTGAAGGTACAAAGACTTGTCGAAGAATAAAGGTGTAAACTAGAAATCAACCAGCGACCACACACCTCCACCAACATTCTGGATCACAAAGATTTTACCGTGATCATGGCACACCTTTGGTCTGTGTTACGTAAACCCAAGGAATATAAATGGCCAAATAACCATGAATCCTATTCCTCCGTGGAAAAAAATCTTTCACCTCAACAAAATATCATCAAAATCCGTAAAAAAGAAACTTAGTTTAGTCGCTAAAAGTCAAAGCGACCAACTCACGACGACAACAACATACCTGCCGACGTTCCAAAAATGATAGATAGGATATCCTGTGCGTATCTGTGTATAAAAGTGCAACTATTTTAGTGGAACACGTTATATTGTTGCTTTATCCTTCTAGACAACATTAAACAAGAATTAGAGTCAGGGCATAGATCATTTGTAACACGTCATTTTTTTTTAAATCATAGTTTAATTACGATATGTGATAACAATCATATGAACCCAGTGTTTTCAGGAACGAAGGGATAAACAACTCAGGCGGTGAAATGTCCTTCGGACGTCCGGGTAAGGGGGTCCCACCGTGACATCAGAAACGCGAATTTCTGGCTGTTGATCTGTGAGCATCAGAGCTGTCTCTTGGAGCAGTCACTGACCATTGCCGACTACCTTAAACAAAGCACGGTGTCAAATATATAAATGATACAATGCTGACGTATAATGTACAACAGGTGTCCAATGGGCCATGACGCCAGCTGAATATGACATGTTTTATAAGAATTAAGTGACCTAATTTCGAAATTCAAAAGAGACTTGCCGGGGACATCCCTCGATTTTATGTTAGAAGAGTCTAGGGCTAATGGATAAAATTTTAGCCCTTTCTCACAGCCTATTTGCTCAAAATCATGTTTTTGGCCTCTAGGTCGTAGAATATAGGTCACCATGAACTAATTTTTAATGTAAACGGAAATTTGCCCGCGAGCTCTCTCGATGTAGCATTAGAATATTCTAGGCCTAGTACAATTGACTTTCAAGGTGCTCATATCATGTTTCGTCCCGCAGGTCGAAGAATATCAGTAACCATTACCTAATTTCAGATGTCCGAGGGGTTTGCCTAGAACCTCCCTGGATGTAGCGTTAGAAGATTCTAGGGCTAACAGATTCGATTTGTGCCCATCTGACATTTAGGGTGCTCATAGCACATTCTTTGCTATATGTCGCAGAATATAGGTCAGCATGACCTAATTTCATGCCGGGGACATTTATCCAAGAACTCACAGAATATTACGTTAAAAGATTCTACGCCTAATGGATACAATATATGCTAATCTGACTGTCTGGGTGCTCAAAATCATGTTTTTGACCTGTAGGTTGCAGAATATAGGTCCCGGTGACCTATTTTCCATGTTTCCAAGGACATATTTGTAGGACCTCCGACAATATTACATTAGAAGATTTTACGCTTAACGGATACAAGATGTGCCAATATGATACGCCTGACTGCCTGGGAGCTCATATTTATGTTTTCGGCCTGTAGGTCGCAGAATATAGGTCACCATGACGTAATTTCTAGTGTCCAAGGAGATTTGCCTAGAACCTCCCTGGTTGTATAGTTAGAAGTTTCTAAGTTTAACGGTTACTATTTCTGCACTGTTTACGGCGGGACGGACACGGACAAAGGGTGATCAGATGATTTACACTTAACTAAGCTCAAAAATATTACATTTTCAGTAATCCATTAGAAATAGACACACATCCCCTTCCCCCGGAACCCACCAATTCTCATGTCACTCTGCAAAAGTTTCGCCTGAGCGTCCCGGGACTCTCCTTGTTAAAAAAAACTCTTTCGAAACCTGAAATTTCTCAGATTTTCAGAATAGGGAAGTTTTGAAATTCGACAATGCATCGTTTTGATGTTATACAAAACCATGATAGGATTAGAGCACCGTCACTAGAGTATTCTGACTTCATTATTATCATTATAATTACTTTTAATCTAACCGCTATTAAATGATAAAAAAAATCGAGAAAGGTGCAAAAATTGTCCTATTTCAGATTGTTCAGACTGTGTCAAAACCGGACAACTGCCGTTTAACTGCATTATCTCAGGGACGTCGTGCTATATATTTTTCTGTGCCGTTGCCAACTGGTATCGGGCACGCTTTAATTGCCATAGAAACGGTGGGGATCTCGCGGTATTACCGGACAGGGCGAGACTCAAGCCGTTCAAACATTTCTGGGATAAAAATGGTCTGTGTGGCTCAGCTTGGATCGGACTTAGACGAGAAGAATGGACGGTCGGTAATAACCAAACAGGTATGTACAGACAAACTGATATTACATTTGTTTATTAATAGAATAATTTCTCACTTGTTTATAATATACAAGTATTTTGTGCATGTGTGGAGAAATATCCTGCCGCCGCCTTCACAAAAAACTGTGTTTAAATCATTTCATGTGTGTTCATCTGTGTGACACACTTCAAACACATGTATATTAAAATTAAGTATAAAGTTTGAAAAAATAAGCTTTTATGTTTCAAGTATAGGTTAATTGTAAAGCAGGTTTAAATATATATAATATTTCAGTGTCTAAGAAATGTAATCAAACTCTATATTTCTAATTATTAATATATTTAATTCCCAATATATAAATATTATTCTCATAAGAGCAGCGATAGATTAAAATATAAAAACCCGTTGCTAAAATGTGGTTGAATATACAACCATCATCCCTGTATTGACGCCCCTGTTGAAATCGGTTGTGTAGTTTTACGAAATGTTGCTGATAGACAATCAAACAAACAACCACGGTTGGAAACATAACCTCCATCGTGGAAATCATAAAGATTTGTTTATCAATATGATGTGGTGATATATGTGGTTCATATATGATGCTGGGTGTCAATCTAATATCACTTATGGTTCAGACAGTCCTCTGATTGGTCTATGGGCAGCTGGAGAACCACGTGATAACCACAACTGCTCAGTGTTAATAATAGAAAATGGTCAGTTCATGGTAAAAGCGGTGTCGTGTAATCAAGCAAACACTGTTGTCTGCGTTAATAGTAAGTAATATATTGTATGATTATTATAAAGTATTTTCTAACATTGCAGCTAAAGACTTTCTGATATTCTTCTTTAAAATAAATAGGACTTGAAACAGGTGTTATATTCTCTCTCTCTCTCTCTATCTCTCTCCTCTCTCTCTCTCTCTCTCTCTCTCTCTCTCTCTCTCTCTCTCGTTGTGATAATGAAAAAGGGTTAAGTATTCGGTTCGTCGGGAAACATTCAAATATATAATTCTTGTTTATCTTTCATATGGTAGAAACATCTCCCTTTAAATATTTGTTTAGGCCACACCAAACTTTAGATAAGGACCAGATGTTACACGTGCAATGTAACCTATACTTTATTTTACTTCTGGTCGGTCAAATGTTTAATTCTTCCGATCACATATCATTTGTACTATGATGTCTGACATGTTTCTCTCTTATTCACATAGGGACTGACCCTTATGAAATTACAGACGCTAATTATTCGTCATTTAGAAGTATCGCAATAGAACCAACAGCAAATATTACAGGCAAAGATCATCAGAGAGATAACGGTAAGTCCAAGTCACAAAATTATTGAAATACATACAAATTCTGATAAATTTCTTACTTTTGCATATGATTTCATACCATTCGTTCATATATGAAGGTCGGTATTGTACCTAATCTAGATTGTATCGGCTGATAATAGAACAAACGCAATAACTCAAGCCATTATAAAGAAACCAACCTTGTTCATCAAAGGTCGTGACTTGTTCGCATTCATAAGAGGGTTGTTTACAAAATAATCTTACAAAATAAATAACCAATGGACAGAACAGGCTGTTCATTATTAGCACTCTTGAGTTCTTCCGAGATTTTCAACACAGTACTATGAATAGACGCGCGTGTAGACTGGCATAAGGCGGTCTTATATCATCATTGTTATTTTTTTTTTAAAACTACTAATATCTTAAAACATAAATGGTTATTGCCATAAATAATCACAAAGAAATATATGTTCGTCATGTCATTGCATATGCTTTATGATTGAAACTAATTAAAATTTAGAACAGGGATTTTGTCTTTCCTTTTGTTCCAGATCAGCACACTGGGATAACAAATTGTAACGTCATAGTATTGTCTCTGCTTGGCGTTTTACTGTTCATTATCATCATTCAGTTCATGATAAATTGTTGGCAGTACCATAAGGTGATTTTACTTTTCTAGAGAGCCGATCCTTCAATTTATATATTTATTCAATTTAAATGAATATTAAAATCAATAAATAAATGTTGTCGTCAGTGTTTTATGGAATACTGTGTTTAAAGTACTGTTTAGAGCTTAAAACTCAATTCAAATATGATTACTTGACTGTTGATAAGGATTCATGGCAACCTTTGTACGGATGGCCTTGCATAAATTCATTCATTAACTTTAATTGATTAATTATTGCAGCGTTCAGTTTTATATTGAACTGTCCGTTTTACTAACCATAGTATATAATAATGAAACTTTAAAAATTAAACATGTCACTACATGATACACTATCAGATTATTCAATTTCGCAGACTGCGCCAACAAGGAAGAGCCAAAGAACAGAAGATACGGAGGAGGGGAGACCTTTGACAGGTGATTATAAGCACTCTTACTGCATTTCTCACTTTTTTATGTTGATACGTTTAATCGATTGCTCGTTCATTTAATTTGTATGTCCAACTGAATCTAGAAATAGAGTGATAAGATAACAACTAATTGTTTTATGTCTTTATATTGTCAATTCAAATACTTTGATGTTTTATAAAAAAAAACTTTCCAGTGTAATATAAGTTCCTTTGTTCAATTATAAATGGATTTATCTTCATTACTCTTACGGATATACCTTACGAATATTATTTATAGAGACATCGTTAAGTGGAGGTACCACCTGAGGTGAGGAGGTACCATATGTGCAGAATAAATATACATAACAGGATATGAAAATATCTGGCAAAGAAACTATTCACGACCACAGAAACACTTTCTGTAAGTTATGAACCGGTGAGCGAGCCATGGTAAAGTGAAACGAAAGGCAGTTATTTCGGTGGTGGAGGTCTAGTTTTACTGTTACCTAGTAGCAGCTACCCAGACTGTATGGCACCACGGCGTGATGCTTCTAAGTACAGTAAAACCTGTGTAGAAAAACCACCCGTGGGTTGGCTCAAATGGTGTTTATTCACATGTGGTCTTATAAGATAGGTTGTTATAGCCAATGTGAAAACTTTCGATTCACTCAAAGGGATCTTTATAGACTTTATATATTGACCATACGTTCATTCTTGTTATCGTATACTCCGTTTGGATTTTATTTACGCTATGTTCCCGGATCATCCGGGCACTTGTGAGACGGTTCTGGTTGGAATAAACGAGTTGTACAAACGCAGGTAACGCATGTCTTCTTTAAAAGGTTAAAGATATAACAGTAACCAGTGTGATATGTAAAACCAAATATAGAAAGCTATAGTTAAGACGTAATCATCAAGGTCAACTGCATAGCCCTTATAATGTCAAAGAGTAATCAAAGATGTGGTCTTATTAGACTTGTGGTCTTATTATTAGGAAGGTGGTCTTTCAGACAGGTTCCGCTGTTAATTCAATCTTTGTTATCAAAATTACAGTTACAGTAGGCTCCATGTTAAAAGTAGATTTGTCGATTTTTATCATATTGGAGACAAATAATTCATTGACATTTCGAGATGTATTTATGTAAGTTATGAGTACTTAACGTACAACACTGTGTTATCCAATTATCATTAATATTAATTAAGGTTTTAAGTTTACTTTAAGTTACAAGGTGAGCTTAGTGGGTATGTTATAGAAGTAGGCGGAACAGAAGCCGCCAAACTGAAGGTTGGCGAAAATAGTCTACCTGACACGATATACAGTTCAATGGATATGTTGTTTGTCCAGTTCTTGCTGCGAACCCTTATTCCGTAGGAAATATCTTGTACTCCGATTTATTGGCTGACGCGGTAAAGTTGCTGTGATGGTTAAAAGCACGTTCGTAATATTAATATATCACTATCAGCATGGAAAAATGTACTGTGATTTATATGTCATCGGCTAAATTTTACATTTTTATATACGATGATATATATTTTCCTATAGGTAGACCTACTGTGATATGCGGCATATATATTTGCATGTACTACATAAATTGAATGAATAGAATATATTCATTCAGTAAATCATTCAGTTATAAGGACTGGTGTGTGAATTTTTTACAGTGTTAAATGTAAGGTTCACTCGTTTTTTTATACAAAAAAGAAAGGTATTTCTTATAAAGTACACGTTGAGCTATAATAAAGGAGCTGTATCTAGGGAACAATCTTCCCCGTCACGTGTTCGTTTGATTCCTAATGATGATAAAAACCAGTCAGAGCATCAGAGCAAATTTGATTTCCATCTTCATACGTGATAAAGAGTGACAAACAGACACACAGGCATTGAAAATGACTGGAAAAAAATAGAAAAAAACACTAAATGCAGGCGGCGAAAATCCACGCCTAACCATTACAGAACCTACCAAGCGGGGTTTTTTTTAACTCAAAATAAAGTAACAACAAAAGTTATTCAAGTGTTACTTTATATTTTGAATTTACATTCTCTTAGGAGATTACAAAAAAATATATCATTTTTTATGAAAAAAAAACTCTGGCATTAATTATCAAAATGCACAGGACGGAGTACGGTGATTATTTTATTTCATGTTGTTTCAAACAGAAAATTACATTTGCATCATTGCATTATTTCTCAGTTTTATTGGCCAGTTTGTTTCACACTGTTTTTAAACCATAATTGTTTTTCCAAGAGAGAGATAGTAAACTTTGTTTGGTTTTTTTTTACCTTATCTAGAAATATAACCCTTATAAATTCACATTACACAAAAACAACGCTTGTACATGTTATAATCCTGAATTGTAGAGTAGATTAAATTCCTACTACCTAAACGTAGTCAACCTTTGTACATCTTTATCCTTGAAATCTCTATCGCCTGCTGATTCGGTCACCTGGAGTCAAGGTCAAGCTATTTTGACAGGGACTTTAATCTATGAACAATACTACAGAAGCCGCTATTTGAAATGAAAAAAAATCACAGTTATTGACATATTTTAACAGGGGTGGTTGATTCGATGGCAGTCCCCAACATTTTTACACAAATATGTCAGGCAATAGAAAAAAAAACGAGGGCATTGTTAATAAAAATTAAGCAACACGGTTTGACATATGTTAACATTTATATTATGATAGGTGGCGCTGGATACACAGCCTCGCTGCTTGATTCACGTTTATTTCATTACAAATTTTATAAGAGTGACACTAAACATGACATGACTTGAAAAACAACCTGCTGTTTTGCCACATTACATACTTATTCTATTCATTCTCCCATATTCTAGCTGTACCGATGAATTTATTTTTAAAGCTTGACCTATACATGAGCAGATGGGGTCAGTGAAATCGCACCACCGTCATCGGTCCAACAACAGTCTTTTTCTCTCATGCACATTATCTCGAGTACCTTTCCATTGCGCTCATCCTGCAGCGTTTCTACGCAGCGGTTATCGTCCCAGACATCGTTTCGTGTAACTGCTGTTTTGTATAGCAAGATTATCTGGGTTCGAACACCAGGGTGCGCACAAAGGACAGAATTGCAATCAGACCACTTACATCGGTTCTAACATGGGGCAAGTGATCAGACCAATTAGAGCTTGTGTCCCGGTGTAATCAGACCAACGAGAGAGGGTGACGCATGTTTAAAATTTGGGCTGGATGAAAAACGCAGTACCAAGCTTTCAGTGGTGTGAGGAGCGTACTTTTCAGTAGATTAATTAAGTTTGTGATTTTAGATTGCTAAATGTGACAAAATCTTAGCTACTAAATTCCAGACCTTCAAGAAGCAGCCTATCTTTGTAGCGGGGCACTCATTCATACCCTTTATGGTAAATATATTTTTGCATTTAGAAATGCATCCGTGTCATATTAAACTGACATTCATATATGTAGTGTTTTGTCAGAAATTACCGAAAAAATGAAAAACATTTAAATAAAGCCGTCACTTATAGGATACTAAAGAAGCTCCAGCATGACCTGGAGAGGTTACCTCTTCCATTTATACTTAACAACACCACTCGTTCGAAAGACATTTAGCTGGTTTTTCACACAGTGGTGCTGCTATTTTTAACTCGGAAACATCCCACCATTTTGCCATGTATGTGTTCATAAACACGTATTTTTTACCTACAATACCATCGGGTTGTCAAAAATGCCAGTTGAAGTATTTCTTCGTCAAACAAAATATGGCGAGACATACTTAAGGATGCCCTAGAGGTCACAAATTTACAGGAATCCTTTTGAAACTTTTAATCTGATGCCTTACACTAATATCTTGAAAGTGATTTTTTTTTCAGTTTTAGAAACATGTCTGTATGGGGACGCTGTTCTCGGAACACTATACATATCATATTTGGGTCATATCTCCAAAACTAAAAATCTCATCGACATAAAATAAAGCTCAATTTGTCCCTCTACACCTTCTCCATAAGATTGTCAAGACCTCTGTTATCTCCGATGCGTTTCTTTGTCAGTATGTCTGTCTGTTTGTCAGTTATCCTCTATTTCGCATTCTTGCTCTTGTCTTATATTCAGCATTTTAAAGGTCACAGTTTTGCAGTTATCCTTATGAAACTGGTACATCTAAAGTCTTACACTAGTATCTCGAAAGTGATTTTTCATTTTCCGAAAATAGCTGCAAGGGGGCGCTGCACTCGAAACACTTCGAAATATCAATTTCAAGCCATATTTCCAAAACGATAAACCTTACCTACATAAGCACAGTTCATTTTGCTCCTCTTCAACTTCCCTACAACTTTTGTCTGGTCATCTGTTATTTCAGATGAGTCACTTTGGCAGTATGTCTGTTAATTTGTCAGTAGATCTGAATTTCGTCTGCTTGCTGGTTCTTGCATCTGACAAATAGCTGCCTACTGGCTACAGTTTGTAGGAATCCTTTGAAACCGGTACATGATATGTCTTATATAAATATCTCAAAAGTTTGTTTTCATTTTTTTTCAGTCGAACCACTAGGACATATTATTTTTAGCCATATCTCCAAAACTATAAACCTTAATTACATAAACTATATCTTAGATCCTTTCTCTGAGTCTTCTCTGTAATCTGAGTAGGTCATCTGGTCTCAATCTTGTGTCACGTTGTCAGTATGCCTGTCTGTTTGTCAGTTGTCCTCAAATTTGCCTGCTTCCTTGTTAATGCTACTCACATATAGCATATTACAATCCACAGTTTTGAAGGGATCCTTTTGAAACTGGCACATCTTATTTCTTACACTAATGTCTCGAAATGGAGTTTTCATTTTCCGAATATGGCCGAGAGGGGGCTTTACACTGGAACCACTTCAACATATCATTTTTTAGCCATATCTCCAAATATATAAACCTTAATAACATAAACTATAACTTATTCCTTCCTATGGGTCTTCATCATAATTTGGTTGACTCATCTGGTCTCAATCTTGTGTCATTTTGTCAGTACGTCTGTCTTTTTGTCGGTTATTGTCTGCTTTGTCTGCTTTCATGTTCTTTTGTGTGATATATGTCGTTCAACCGACTCAACTTTTTCAGCAATCGCTCTTAAAGTCAACCAATTGATAGAAAACCGACAGTTTGTTCTGTCTGTCCGTCTGTTTGTCATGTCTACTTCCGGCAAGCGCTCGACCTATGGTCGTCTAGTCTGTCTGTCAGTCTATCTGTACCTGCTCTACAGACCACAATTTTCCATCAATAGCTTTCAAACTTACAGAGTTGGCAGACAATCGTGAGTCCTGGAAGATTTTTGCTTTTGCTTAATGTAGGTCAAAGTCAAGGTCATCAAAAAAGTCTAAAATTTATTTCCGTCATATCTTCGTCAATATTAGTCATATCTTTACAAACATAGACTGAATTTCTTCCTCTGAGACTTCTGCATACCTTATTCTAACTGACTGGTCGTGATCTTGTGTTACTTTGTCTTAATGTCTGTCTGTTTGTCAGTTGTCATCAATATCGCCTGCTTGCTGGTTCTTGTGTCTTTCAATTAGCAATCTACAAGCAACAGTTTTGCAGGAATCCTTTTGAAACTGGTACATCATATATCATACACAGAAAAGTGTAAGTCAGTTGTGGGACCTAACCGATAATTCTAGTTTTTCAGGGATTCTGTTAACTCTATACAATTAATGCTGCCTTTCTCCAGTTTACTTTCGGGATTGTTACAAGAGCTTTACATTGGACTGTTATTCTCTGAGAAGATTTGTGTGAATTGTTCATCCGGCTTATACATTTAAAGGACTTGTCGCTGCGACAGTGGTGGTTGTTTATTATGCTGTGTGATTGTATTGATTTGCTGTTGTACATTTGTTATACGGTGTAATTGTACTGATTTAGTGTATTGTATACTAGGATTGTTTTAAGAATAAATTGTAATTGTTTGTTATAAAAAAGGACACTGACTTCTTTATTCATTCCCCTAGACATTTCACGCTGCCTAGTGTTACAGAATCTGATTTTTTTATATCTATTACAAAATCTATGTTCATCACTCATACGTGATCTGTTGATATTAGGTTCCGTAACAGAAGGACAAAGAGGTGCACATATATATACACGCAAATATATGTATACGAGAATGACTAGTAGTGACTAATGACTATAAAAAGTTGTCCCAACTTAGAACACCTTCCCATGCCTGCAATTCATCTTGCCACCCTTGAAGATAAAATGACGCTTCTGGTGTTTTGTCTGTAGACTATGGAATCACAACATTTAATTATGTGTGATCCAAAGGTTTAGGAAATTAAGTTGCATATTATTTGCTTTTCCGATGTCAAGGCGAACCTGTGTTTTTAATTCTAATCCCCCATGCGGGAGTGTGAGTACTTGGCAGCTATGGGCTCCTTTAGCTCTCGTTGATATGTAATAGGCTGAACGCTTCTTGTTTTTGTATGCTTTATAACCCACACGAAGCTTACCAGGCACACAATGTTCTATCGACAGTGTGCTTAAGGAGCACATACGAAGCGTAGGATAGCTTTGGGCTCCTCATAGCTGACCCCCAAGTCCTGTACATGAAAATCAGCAATTTTGTCAAGTCCTGAACGTGCGGCGCGGATGGTTCAACCGGTCATTACACATACTTGTTGTATCCTCGATTCAGCATTTTTCAAAGTATTTAAAGATATTGACCTTTATTGTTATAAAACAATGTTGTTAGATATAACCAATCAAAAGTCTTTTTTCTTATTTGGCCTGTCACTGCAAGTGAGTGGCTTTGTCTATTATGTATGCACTGGTTGATTCTGACTGGCGGAACAAAACTCTAACACTACGAAAACATGTACAAGTTGCAGTTGGGCCTGTCACATATTTATATTTATACCCCCACAGATAAATACATATATATATATATATATATATATATATGTTTGTGTGTGTATAAGGGTTTGTAGGTGATAGTGTGTGAAGAAAAGCATATAATATTTAAATAGGTATGTATACATATATATATATATATATATAATACAAATAATATACATGTATATGTGAACGTACATGCTTACATAAATCTATATAAATCTATACATGCTTATATAAATCTATACATATTCTATGTGCAAATAAAATGTGCTTCTTTTTTACTGGCAAATGAAGTTTTAACTGAGCTTTTTATACGCACACACTCACTGTATACCAAATCAATTAAGGTATAAATTACACTTGACATGGTACAGTGTGTGCAGTAAAAGCGCACAACACTACACATAGGTCATCACATCAGGTAAATTACACCTGATGGCCTTTGTATGGTGGTGCTATTTGTTTATTGATTATATCTGTAGATGATTGATTGAAACAGTATAGTGCCTCCCACTTAGTAACTAGTCAACATTTAAGCCTGAGACATGATGAGAAAACTCAAGACCTATATCTTGTAAAATGGTGAGTGGTTTACAATTAGTAGTTATTTATAGTCGCCACTGAGAATATGGACAACTATCAAGTTTTCGCTCGCGTGTTGGTGTCATACATAGGAGCGTACAAGGTACGAATCGTCTCATGGTGGACGCAAATGCACAGATCTTGCAATACGTGCAGGTCTCCAAAAGAGAGTACTGGCCTTAATCATGATCTGAAAAGAGATTACTTCCCAGTTTAATTGTTTGTACTCCACCTGTGTTCTATCGAGGACTCTTGTGTCGCCTATTCCTTCTGGTGTTCAAATTACTATTGCATGTGTTGCTGGTTACTGCGTTTGCACTGATGTTATATAAAATAGTCGATTAATACCCATTCTCACATGACATAACCAAAACATGTCATAACATATCAAACTTGATCGATTAAACCAAAAAGGTTTAGTTTTCTCCTGGGTAAAAGTCCCGTGGTAAGTATGCCTGTCGGTCGTGGCCCCTTTTATGAAAGACAAGCGTCTTGTTTTGAGGTTTGCTCGGTATCAAAGTATCAGTATTGAAAGACTAAAAATGTTATTTTTGTGCGCGCACGGAAGTTACAGACCATATCCTTCTGATACCATTTAGAGCCAAATATCAAAAGACTTATCCAATGCCGGGCACTGCTCGAGTGCCAACATAATCCTCTCTATAGATGAGCCTTATATACGCCACGTCAAGAGAAAAAACGTTTTGGAACCGTTTGTGTAAGGCATGATAGTGGCCCAATCACATATATTACATGCATTTAACACGAAAAATGGCTTTTCCCTTTATAATAAATTTGTACCTGCCAAAACATTGCCTTGAAACTGTTTGCTAACCCCTGTTAACGAGCCTTAAAAACAGTGGACCGGTCGCGATCACAGGTGTCAACATAATCACAGCGCTTGGAGCTGTGTTCATCGCGGAGCCACAAAACGTGCCTATCAGGAAATGCCCTTACTCACTTGGCCCCAAGGGTAATTCAAGTTCCCACTGGCTGAAACACCGCATGTTGCGGCCTACAATCGGACCCCCGGTCACGCAGCCTTGTTAGTGTAAAGGAATAGGCATAATATTCCTCCTGATTATGTCCCTTTCAGAGTTATGCACTGTCGCTTACTATTTGACAAATACATGATCACTACATCATGAAAAGAATGTAGAGCGTATTCTGGGCATCAAAATAACCTGCTTGTAATTGGTCAACATCTTAAATAGAACTGGCGAGGTTTCCGATAGATGGCGCTTAGATAACCCCTTTGCAAAATAATGACAAATTCCTCTGGATTTATCGGGTATATAATGAAATGACCCCCCTTAGGGCACACGACATTGTTTCCGATACTACATGAAAAAACGTGTACATTTCAGAGGGGTGACCCGGGAGGTGTTGCGTTACAACGGCCGAGTGGCATCAGGTTCTATTATAAAATATATTATTAATGTATTACCAGTTGCATAGCCTTTGATGCTGTATCGTGTCCCGTGATCAATGTGTTTAGTGTAACAATCAGCACGACCATGACACGGCATAAGCTAATGTTAAATTATCATTTGGCATGATCATTTCTTTTTATAAATGTAATGTATTTTTCAGTAAATTAATGCTTTGATAATTTGCCTGTGATTAATCGCATATAAACATAACCTTTTGCAGACACTACACCTCCAGATAACCCCGTTTATTATTAATGAAACCAGGTATATTTATATATGTTAAACAAACTCTCGTGACAAGGGCATGATCATAAGATTTTTGCATGCATATCAAGCTTTTCATACAATTATGTTAGATATGTATACTGAAAATAAATAGTCACCTATTCCAGTGTCTGACGTATATTGACTAATGCCTTTGAACGTTGTATGAAAATAGGCCAGAAAACGCCGATTACGCGATACACAATCCATTCGTTTTGTTTATATCCACGTGTTTAGAACATGTTAAGGAACGCCCAAACAAAAATCAAAATTTCCTCCCATATGCAGCAACCACCATCATTCAACATAAGTTCATGTTTACTGACAGCTTGAAGATAAACAAGCTTATACATTATACACGGAGGCGCTATAAGAACCTTTCTTGGCAGAAATTACATACAGCTCATTAGAAAAAGCCAGAAATCAGATAAATTCTACAGGAAAGTTAGGTTAATGTAGCTGACTTTAATTCAGTCAATGTGTCAACTGTACAAATCTTGGAGTGAAGTCATAGAATAGGCAGATTTATTTAATACAACCCATCTCCGCCACTTTCTATCTGCATGCTCTTCTATCCATCTATAATAAAAATGCTTTCCGTAATCACAATTCACCATATTTACCAACTATATCCAAATAAAGACTATTTACTTAAACCTGTCGCGACTGCCTCGTAACAATAATATATCTGTCTTCGAGCGAGGAACTGCTACCGGCATGGACATCTGGTGGAGAATTCAGAAACTCTTACTAGAGAGTATCAGATCATATTACACTCTTTGGTATCAGGGCCATTGGGTCTAAAGACAATCTAACTTTGAGTTGATTCATATAAAAGCTACGTTTTGTATAGGTTAGAGCTTTCTTTACTTAGTGTGCAATGTATCATTTGTACAAAAACTAGAAATGAAGTTAGGAACAGGTGCTTGTACGAGGCTCCAGTTTTCTTCTATTTATATTGAAAGTGCACATAGGGTCACCCTGGATTTGATTGATTTTCTACATGAGGTTATCGGTATGTAGACACATACCAATGAATCTAGCAAGTACGCTTAAAAATCTTAATTGGCAAGCATAAACAATATCAATGTTCATGTCACACAGGTTAATGACAGTCATAGGGTAAATAACGTACGTCTGTGTGAGTTCGTTCCTTTATCACTGCCTTTGAAACTCATGCTTTTACCTATCTATGACTTAGGCAATTACTACAGTATATGTAATTTCATAAAATTTATAGCATGATATAGAAATATGGGGAATTTATTGCTTGTTTGATTGATTACCTGACTGAATGAATGATTGATTGATTGGTTCTGTGTGTGGTATGTACATGTGTGTTTGTGTGTGCGTGCGCTTCCGAAGGTGCGTTATGGTGTGTGTGATATATATAGTGTATATATATGTGTGTGTAGAAAACATATATAGTTATATATATATATATATATATATATATATATATATATATATATATACGGAGTCCACCACTGCTTTGTAGAGTAGTGATGTATTTCAGAGGGTGCGGCATGTACATTGAACATAAACACTCTACACGCCAGGCCTAATTGCTACTTTAGATCACTTTTAAATACCGAGTATAAATTAACCCAACCTTTTGGACAGGTTTCAGGTTTCAAAGTTCCATTGTCTGTCTGCATGTACACAACATCTGCCCTGTTATATAACGGTTCAAGTCATACATACCTAGGTTAGATTTCCTGTAAAATATGGATATATAACTATACACCAACCCATCCCTTCTATCCTTTGAGGTCAGGATATAAATACCCTAGACTTTTTAAAAGATATATGAACTACCAAAATTACAGGTCGTTTCAAATAAGCTAAAACGTACTCACCCAAATGTTTTAACCCCTGGCACGAATGTAAATAATGAATTCACACTTCACAAATCAAAAGCCCATTGAATCCTTCAGATTCAGTGGCTCTATGACACCACCTCATCACGTGATCCCGAAGGTGTGACCACGAAGAAATGCTGACACACCTTTCGATTTCGGTGAGTGAAGGCGCCATACTGTTTTACGATTGCCAGGCAGAGCTTAATTGGTTATCAAGAAACTATTGTGTCACCTTATTCCGAGTTATGTCTGTGCCATGTGATAATTTATGTGAGGAGAGGGCAGGGAAACTCCCAAGTAAACCTGGTACATACCCCACTCTTGTACAATATAGGTCATTTATGTACAGTGTTCTTGATTCACATTACATCAGGCAAGACCAGATCCTGTTTATTTGTTTTCGCGCACATGACTGAAGACTGACTGTGTGATTTGTTTTCTTGCTAGTTATATTTAAATGTTTGCTCTCCAGACAACAGTACAGCATTCATAGCTCACTCTTCGTGACAAACATTTTGCGTCTAATTAATGAAAGCAGTGTCTAATTCAGTGCTGATGCTCCATATATATAATTTTTGTAATTTCAGTGATTGTTTTATCCAAGATCCACTCGTTACCTATGACGTCATGAAAATGTTCTGTACAGCCTTGCTGGGCATCGTAATATGGACCCCGGGCTGTTCCTCAGGTGAGACCGTAAGTTTATTATAGAAAACTACCAATGTAAAACACCAGTTATCAAATATGTGCACGAGAGTAAAAAAGTAACACATTAAAGACCTTTGATCAAAACCTTCAGGCAAATCTCATTCATCAGGTAAAATTCTGGTTTTGCACACAGAATGAACTACATTATTATATCAGCATCCGCAACTAAAGTTCCTTCATGGGACACAGTTGAATAGAAATGCAAGCGTTATTTTGAATGATCCTTGAGATACTCTTTAATACCCTTCTGCCTTTCCTCGCTACACAGAGCACTAGAGTGTCAGATTTGTACGGATCGAGTGCTATAAAAGAATCCTGTCCGTCCATTTAAAGACAAAGTCGCGCATACAAACTCGGTTAATCCCCATGGTTTCCATTATGACGTTGGTTAAAGACAGGGGTACAGTTGACGACCTGCCACTCAATATCGTACCTCTCGAATTAAAAAAATATATATATATAAAGTAATATATATAAAAAGTAAATTATGCATAAATGAAGAACATCTTAACATATGTATGGACAAAGTATAATAAATATATATATATACATATATATATATATATATATATATATATATATATATATATTTATATATACTTAAATAGCATGTATCCAGATTAATGTGTTATAATACCTTTTATATGACAGAAGTACTGCATTTCAACGTGTTAACATATATATGAAGTAAGTTTACATAAAGGCCTGTGACACAAAACCGGCTGGTATGTAAAGATAAATATTGAACAGTGAGCAGGCGCAAACACGTCCATTATGACGGGCTTTTTAGGAACGCCTTGTAATAGGAGAGAGTATTCTATTTGTGATGTGGTGAAGCAAAATGGTTTATTTATATAAACTTTCAGGTATACCACACATACACAGGATTTGGTTTAAGGATATATAGTCCAATGGTTTACGGTTCAAAAGTTTGTTATGAAAAGCCTGTTAGGGCTGCCTTTTCAATGCATATTGGTCCATTTAATTCGAGTTTTTTAAATCATGCTATACAAGTGTGTATTTCTACCACAAACCTCTAGATTTATAAAAGATATATGGGCTGTGATAACGACGTCACCTGGTGGTTGAAAAGAATAAGTACCCTCTCAGTACCCCAGCCATCGAACTAACACCTGAAACACAATACCGTAGTTTTTTTTTTTGTTTTTTTTTTAATACTGATCAAATTGAAATGGAAATGTTTCATCCTAACTCCTCCGTGGGTCTTTCTCTCTCTCTGTCTCTCTCTCTCTCTCTCTCTCTCTCTCTCTCTCTCTCTGGTAGGAATATAAATTGTTTAATGTGAGAGGAATTTCAGATAGTTTGTGGGGTGATGTAAGACGCAAACCGAGAATGCCTTAGTGCCAATATATTGTGCATGGATTCGTAGTTCTTTCAACATGGTTGCTGATGAAGAGCGCAAAGGGGGTTGGAAGTAGTGTATGTAAAGTGGAGCCAGACCATATAGACAGGTAAATGTAAGGAGGACAGTTTAGTATGCAATTCGCTGTGGAATCAGGATTCATTGAAGCGATCTGAGGACTTGTCTGATCGAAGACCACTTCTTAGATTTGATGGTGTCGTCATGATTTACTGAAGTGGACGGGTGTTGGATTGGCAAACCAAGAGGAAGAGAACTACTAAGTCTATTAGGGAAGTAATAAGGGCTTGAATACAGATTCTGGTGGTATCGAATGAGAGGAATCTACGAATGCTCCAAATATTACGAATATGGAAGATGGTGGTCCTGACACAAGCGCCGATGTGATATTTGAAAGGGACTTCATGGTCAAAAATCACACCAAGATTTCCATCTAGGAGGAAGGTGAAAACATCAGCATCAATAATGAAACATGTGGGCTGCTTCTGATGTGACGGAAACCGATACGAAGAAGCTCTGTTTTATCGCCATTACACCTTTTCTTCACATTTAACAAACTTTTAGTGGATAAAACAGCATATGCTGTCGAAATACTTTATCAAGCTCTGGGTACGATCAAACATAAACCGAGATTCCTGGCTTCTGAACTTGATTAGTTATCTATAGGTCTTTTACGGAAGAAGCCATGGAAACCTTTGATATTTGGCCCGGTATATAACTTGCTCTTTTTCATCCAAAATTCAATTTCAAACACATATCTGTGACTCTTTTTCAAGAGTGCTTTCGCGAGTCATTGGGAGCCGTTCACGCAATGAAAGTTTGGTGTTGCAAAATCGAAATCACTCAGATGGCTATGTAGAGAAAGGAACGCAGTACCAAACCCCTGGAAACTGTCATTCACCTCCCTTCACAACTGCTATGGTCATGTTCCATGGAGCAGTCCTTCAGCAACCTACCACTCCTGAAGTTATGTCAAATCTTCCTCATGGTCAAAGTGTTAAATGTGGCAGAGTATCCAGCAGAGATAAGATGACACTCTCCTGTTGGTCATTCTCCTGAGCTCTATAAAGATATACTGGACATTAAAACTGCTGTAATGACGCCGCGGTAAGCTCGATAAACTGACCGGAATGATTCGTATCATCCAAGGCTCTACTCAGTTGTTATGCGACAACTTAAAAAACTTCGGACATCAAGAGGAAAGGCCGAAAATGATAAAAGAATGTCTTGGTCTGATGATATTTTCTTCTATAGAAAAGCCACGATAGATAGAAACAGCCCTCAGTGAATAACCGGTTTAATTTCTATCTGTTCGTCGGTAGAAGCACGTATGTTTTCTTCAGATGATAAATAGACAACGGATGCAAGGCGAAGTACTTAAATAGCATGTATCCAGATTAATGTGTTATAATACCTTTTATATGACAGAAGTACTGCATTCCAACGTGTTAACATATATATGAAGTAAGTTTACATAAAGGCCTGTGACACAAAACCGGCTGGTATGTAAAGATAAATATTGAACAGTGAGCAGGCGCAAACACGTCCATTATGACGGGCTTTTTAGGAACGCCTTGTAATAGGAGAGAGTATTCTATTTGTGATGTGGTGAAGCAAAATGGTTTATTTATATAAACTTTCAGGTATACCACACATACACAGGATTTGGTTTAAGGATATATAGTCAAATGGTTTACGGTTCAAAAGTTTGTTATGAAAAGCCTGTTAGGGCTGCCTTTTCAATGCATATTGTTCCATTTAATTCGAGTTTTTTAAATCATGCTATACAAGTGTGTATTTCTACCACAAACCTCTAGATTTATAAAAGATATATGGGCTGTGATAACGACGTCACCTGGTGGTTGAAAAGAATAAGTACCCTCTCAGTACCCCAGCCATCGAACTAACACCTGAAACACAATACCGTAGTTTTTTTTTGTTTTTTTTTTTAATACTGATCAAATTGAAATGGAAATGTTTCATCCTAACTCCTCCGTGGGTCTTTCTCTCTCTCTCTCTCTGTCTCTCTCTGTCTCTCTCTCTCTCTCTCTCTCTCTCTCTGGTAGGAATATAAATTGTTTAATGTGAGAGGAATTTCAGATAGTTTGTGGGGTGATGTAAGACGCAAACCGAGAATGCCTTAGTGCCAATATATTGTGCATGGATTCGTAGTTCTTTCAACATGGTTGCTGATGAAGAGCGCAAAGGGGGTTGGAAGTAGTGTATGTAAAGTGGAGCCAGACCATATAGACAGGTAAATGTAAGGAGGACAGTTTAGTTTGCAATTCGCTGTGGAATCAGGATTCATTGAAGCGATCTGAGGACTTGTCTGATCGAAGACCACTTCTTAGATTTGATGGTGTCGTCATGATTTACTGAAGTGGACGGGTGTTGGATTGGCAAACCAAGAGGAAGAGAACTACTAAGTCTATTAGGGAAGTAATAAGGGCTTGAATACAGATTCTGGTGGTATCGAATGAGAGGAATCTACGAATGCTCCAAATATTACGAATATGGAAGATGGTGGTCCTGACACAAGCGCCGATGTGATATTTGAAAGGGACTTCATGGTCAAAAATCACACCAAGATTTCCATCTAGGAGGAAGGTGAAAACATCAGCATCAATAATGAAACATGTGGGCTGCTTCTGATGTGACGGAAACCGATACGAAGAAGCTCTGTTTTATCGCCATTACACCTTTTCTTCACATTTAACAAACTTTAAGTGGATAAGACAGCATATGCTGTTGAAATACTTTATCAAGCTCTGGGTACGATCAAACATAAACCGAGATTCCTGGCTTCTGAACTTGATTAGTTATCTATAGGTCTTTTACGGAAGAAGCCATGGAAACCTTTGATATTTGGCCCGGTATATAACTTGCTCTTTTTCATCAAAAATTCAATTTCAAACACATATCTGTGACTCTTTTTCAAGAGTGCTTTCGCGAGTCATTGGGAGCCGTTCACGCAATGAAAGTTTGGTGTTGCAAAATCGAAATCACTCAGATGGCTATGTAGAGAAAGGAACGCAGTACCAAACCCCTGGAAACTGTCATTCACCTCCCTTCACAACTGCTATGGTCATGTTCCATGGAGCAGTCCTTCAGCAACCTACCACTCCTGAAGTTATGTCAAATCTTCCTCATGGTCAAAGTGTTAAATGTGGCAGAGTATCCAGCAGAGATAAGATGACACTCTCCTGTTGGTCATTCTCCTGAGCTCTATAAAGATATACTGGACATTAAAACTGCTGTAATGACGCCGCGGTAAGCTCGATAAACTGACCGGAATGATTCGTATCATCCAAGGCTCTACTCAGTTGTTATGCGACAACTTAAAAAACTTCGGACATCAAGAGGAAAGGCCGAAAATGATAAAGGAATGTCTTGGTCTGATGATATTTTCTTCTATAGAAAAGCCACGATAGATAGAAACGGCCCTCAGTGAATAACCGGTTTAATTTCTATGTGTTCGTCAGTAGAAGCACGTATGTTTTCTTCAGATGATAAATAGACAACGGATGCAAGGCGAAGTATTTTGAAGGTGAATCAAGCAGATGAATATCTTCAAACATTGTCCGGTTTGTGCGGATCTTAGTTAGTAATCGTGAAAGGCGTCAGCTGATCAGCTAGCGTAATTACCTTTTGGATCTGTCAAGCTCCTAAGGATTTTGGTCAAGTCCATTTCCTATATGCATCCTTTGTCTCATAGTTTATGTCTGTTCAGCTTCTTATGTGCGAATTATCCTGTCACTTGCTCTTTTGCATTGGCAAGTTCGTGCGTGCGTGTTATATAAAACATGAAGACATAATTCAACATGTAGTAAATAGCCTTTTTATTTCACTCCCAGGAGTATTTTTTATCCTATGTTTCTCTCTCCAGTGTATCAGGACTTTATCACCATTCCTGCACCCGCGCAATCTTCATGGGAATCGTCACGTGACGTGTGCTCAGAAAAAGATTACGTTCTACCCGGGTACAGAGGCCATGAGGAACTGCTTTACCTGCGACTTTACATGATCGACAAGAAAATAACCTCGGTATGGTTGGCTCTCAGACGTACTGATCTAAAAAAATATCTGTGGGTTGATGGAACCGAAGCGGGTAAATATGGATATATAGTTTTAAATAATCAACGTGTATAATTTTTATCAGACAATGTTAGGTACTTTTTTCGTACACATATAATTTTAAATAAAGATATTCTAATGGTGCACGGAGATATCCTGCCATAAATCGCAACATGATAGTCAGTAAACCTGCATAAGAAATAAAACCTACACAAAACATAAAAAAAACCTTCACAAAACATGAAATTAAAACGTACACAAAACAAATAATAAAACCTACATAAAACAAAAATAAAACCTACACAAATAAAAATATAAAGCCAACACAAACACAAAATTTTAACCTACACAAAACATAAAAATAAAACCTACACAAAATAAAAAAAAAACTCCTACACAAAACATGAAAATGAAACCTTCACAAAAATACAAATAAACCTACATTAAACATAAAAATAAAACCTACACAAAAAAAATAAATATAAAACCTACACAAAACAAAAATATAAGACCAGCACAAAAAACAAAAAAATAAACCCGTAAAAACACGAAAATCAAACCGACACAAAACAAAAAAAATAAAACTTAAACAAAACATAAAAATAAAATCTACACAAGAAAAAACAAATATAAAACCTACACAAAACAAAAATATAAAACCACTACAAAACACAAAAATTAAACCGACACAAAATATAAAAATAAAACCTATAAAAAAAAATAAAGTATACACCATTTTCACAGTGGCGGATCCAGAAAATCGAGAACGGGGGGGGGGGGGGGTTATAAAAATTTGGCGGTTGATGATGGGTATTACGAACTTTAAGTTCTTAAACTGTGCATTTTACTTTTTTTTTGTTGTTGTGTAGATTTAATACATATAAAAATATATTTAAGTAATATATTTTAGGCTTATAATATTTATTTTTGTTAAAGTAAATAACATGGGCGAGGGTATGGGAGGGGGTTCCCCATCCACATTGAGACATTTTTTAAATATTTAAACAGAACATTTTGAGGCGCTTTAAAAATGTTATAATAATATAAAGTTCAATCGTTTGCAACATGTTAATGTCAATGGTGAAAATGCTATTCCACGTTTATAACTTGTAAAATAATCATCCTACAAATGTAATGCTCCGGGTAAAATATTTGATATCTTGAAGTCTTATATTATACCTTTCATTTTATCGGCTTAGCAGTTACAAACTGTGATTGACTCAATACAAATTAACTTATTTCTAACTAATACAAAACATACAAAACATATAAATGAAAATTGAAAATTAATTACGAATAATTGGGAAAAGAAATAGATAAAATGTGAGGTGTTACAGCATAACGGTGAGGTGGGGGCAGGCGCCCCCCTCTGGATCCGCCACTTGTGTTCAGAAGGTTTAAAATAAACATTATTTATCCGTTGAGACCATTATATTCATCAGCTGAAATATAAGCATCCGTATAGATTAGAAATCGCTACGAATTGTAATAAAGTGGACATGACTTAAAAAGGCAAAGACTAATCTCCCCTTCATAGAATACTAAGTGCACATAGTAAGTAAGTGTAATATCTTAAGTCTGCAATATAAGCTAGCTGAGGTTTCTACACGGAACACTTACCATAAGTTTCTATTGGTCAAATCAGGCTTTATATACCCTACAGTTTACAACAGTCGTCACATTATCGTCATTTTATTATGGCCACTTGCTGTTCCAGATGCGCGTCTGACTAACATTGGACAGCAGCTTGGGTATTCTTGTGGGATCCTGGATCTTACACTAGCCCAGCACGATTATCGTCCTTGTTCTCAGGAAGGACTTTCTTATATTTGTGAAATACGGAGTAAGAATGATTTATATACCTTGGGATCTCAGTGTCCAATCGGAAGTGAGAAATTTATGGCTGTAGTTCCGAGAGAATAAAAGCTGTCTCTTATATATAGTAGTCATTGACCATCGCCGACTACCTCAAACAAAGCTGTCAGCTGAAAATGGGCGCATGGATAATACTATTGCCATCAATTAATCATACAATGACACAATGACACAAAGATGTAATTTTCAATAACAAATCAGAATTTGACACAGATCCCCTTCCCTTGGAACTCTTCAATTTCTCTTGTCATTCTCCAAAATTTTGACCTGATTTTCTCGGGACTCTATCTTTTATTTCTCTTTCTCAAAAGAATCTTTTGTTTCAAAACCTAAAAAGTCCTCTTACATGAAAAACGGAAAAGGTGGAAATTCTCCAGGGCATGATGTAACAGCTTGATGTAACATAAAACCATGGTTAGATAAGAGCACCGTCACTGGAGTTTTCTGACTTAATTAATATCATTATTATATGTTTCAGTTTTATAGTTATTAAATGATAAATAATAATCGTGAAAGTTGCAAAAATGATTAATCAAAATTGTCCTATTTCAGATTGTGCAGCTTGTGCTCTGACGGGAGAACTGCCGTTTAACTGCATTACCTCAGGAACATCATGCTATATGTTTTTTTGTTCCGTTGCCAACTGGTATCGGGCACGTTTTAATTGCCATAGAAACGGCGGAGATCTCGCGGTATTACCAGACAGGGTGAGACTCAAGCCATTTAAACGTTTCTGGGATAAAAATGGCCTGTGTGGCTCAGCTTGGATCGGACTAAGACGGGAAGAATGGACGGTCGGTACAAACCAAACAGGTATGTACAGACAAACTGATATTACATTTGTTTAGTCAAATTAAATTATTTTTCTTTTACATAGCTTTCTGAATGTGTAGAGAAATACCCTGTCGCAGCCTGTGTTAAAATCATTATATTATATATACCAAAAGTGGTCTTGTTTCAGAGGGGGCCTTATTAGACGGGTCAGTTTTAACTAATATGAATGCCTTTGGTTCTTTTAAAGGGTGGTCTTAATAGATAGGTGGTCTTTCACACAAGTTTTACTGTATATTCCATTGTATATTACAATTACGTAAACATTTAGGTATTATGTTTCCCTTTAAGGTTAATTCTAAACGAGGATTAAATATATCATATTTCATAGTAATATTAGAAATGGAACCAGAGTCTATAATTCTAATTAATAGTATATATAAATATTATTCTCTGAAGAGCAGGGGGTGATTAAAATTTAACACACCGTTGCCAAGAGTTGGGAGTATATACCCCCTTCCCCCTGTATTGACGCCCCTGTTGAGATCGGTTGTGTAGGTTTTACGACATGTTGCTTATAGACAATCAAACAAACAAGCACGGCTGAAAACATAACCTAGATCAAGGAAATCATCAGTATTTGTTTATCGATATGATGTGGTGAGAGATGTTGGTCCTTTATGATGCTGGGTGTCAATCTAATCTCACTTATGTTACAGAGGGTCCTGTGATTGGTCTATGGGCTGCTGGAGAACCACGTGACAAATATGAATGCTCAGTGTTAATAAGAGAAAACCGTCAGTTCATGGTAAAAGCGGTGTCGTGTAATCAAGCGTACACCGTTGTCTGCGTTAATAGTACGTTAACTTATCTTTATCTTAAGTATTTTCTAAGTATTTTCTAATAACACCGCTTAAGAATTTCTGATTTTCTTCTTTAAAATTTATTTGAAACAGGTTTTATACTCTTTCTCTCTCTCTCTCTCTCTCTCTCTCTCTCTCTCTCTCTCGTTGTAATAATAAAAAAGGTAGTATTTTTTAAATCGTATACCGTAATACACTTGAGCATTTTCGTCGTAAGATATTCATTTTTTTTACGTCTTGTTCATCTTTCTTATTGTGGTTCTAAAAAATCGCCCTTTCCGTATTTGTTTTACCAACAGTTAATGTTAGATAAGGAACCGCATACATAGCCCTACATTATCTTACTACTGGTCAGTCAAATGTCAGATTTTAAACACATATCACATCCTATCATATATCATTTTTACTAATGTGCCTGGCAATTTTTCTTTGTTTCACATAGGGTCTGACCCTACTGAAATTACAGAAACTAATTATTCGTCACTTGGAAGCATCACAGTAGAACCAACAGCACAAATTACAGGGAAAGATCATCAAAGAAATAACGGTAAGCCAAGTCCAAGTCACAAAATGATCTGAAATGCAAGTACAATTTGTGACATCAAGGACTGCATGTTCATTATTCACCGATATTTTGTCGCTGTAATTCGCAGCGAGTGTAGACCGACATCAAGTCCTGTTTCTTATTAAATCTGACTTTGCTTTTAATTTGTTTCTATTTTCTGTTAAAACGTTGCAATTACCCCTCTGTATTTCAGTATACCACTAATATCTGAAGGCATTTATCTTGGCCATAATTCAACACGATAAACCATTTGTTTATCTCAACATGGCATGTCCTTTATGAGCAGAACTAAAACTTTTGAATACAGGGATTTCTCTCTTTCATTTGTTCCAGACCAACACACCGGAAGCCGTGGAATATCAAATTATGACGTCATAGTGTGGACTCTGTTTGGTGTTTTACTGTCAATCATCATAATTCAGTTCATTATAAATTTTAAGGTGATTTTACTTTATGAAATCAACTTTTAAAACAAACAAACAGAATTGTGGAGAATTCTCAATAGAGAGATGATCCTTCAAATTATGCATTTATTAAATCTAAATCAATATAAAAGGCAATAAGTCAGTGAAGTCATCAGCGTGGAACATTTGTGTATAGAGTGTACTGTTTAAAGTTAAAAACTCATTTAAAATCTAATTACCAGACTGTTGGGGAACAATGTTACACTCTTTGTATGAGTTGTCAGGCAAATATATGTTTGACTGCCCGTACACTTTAGTGTATTGATCAACTGTTTGTGCATCGTAGAATTTCATTATTTTCTTTAAAATTTTGATAATGAAATGTCAGTTTTACTAAACTGGGCATATAATTAAAAAATATGAGGATTTATGGCACCAAAATTATAGAACATGTATTGACATCAGTATATTCAATTTTGTAGTTGCTACGAATCGCTAAAAATAGGATGAGCCAAGGAACAGAAAGAAGAGCTATAGGAGTTACTGAGGAGGAGACCCAGCTTACCTAAATTTAACAACACTCACTGCATTTTCCTTTCACTTTGTGTTGATACATTTAATCTATTTCTCGTTCATCGGCTCCACCGGGAGGGTATGCATTCATCCCCGTTCGTGTGTGTGTGCGTTTGTGTTTGTTTACAGGATAACTCACGCAATCATGCACGGAGTCTTATGAAAATTTCAGACCTTCTCGGGAATGGGCCAATGAAAAAATTGGTCACTTTTGGTGTGGATCCGGCAATTGGTCCGGATTGAGGAAGGTCATCAGGGAATATTCACGAATGTAGAGTAACGTATACACGAACGAACCTGGGAATAAAGGCCGAATAAATAAATGCAAACAAGGGATTGGGGAGCGTCCCTCAATACAAACCCCCCTCATGGCGGAGGCTTGCGTTCCTTAGAATGCAGATGTATATAGTGTAATTTGTATTCCCAGGTGAATCTAGAATATGATTAATAAGAAAAGAACTACATGTAATTGTCTTTTATACTGTCAGTTTTTTTTTTTTTTTTTGTTTTTTTTTTTTTTGCATTGTTGGGTGCCCTTGATCAATGGCGACAAGTTGATAATTGAAATAATTTCTGAGCGTTTGTTCAGCAAGTCCTTTTGGCTTGAGGATAGGATTGTCAGTTTCTCGGTCAAACACAAGTTGCACTGGTTTGAAGGGGTCATAGCTGTTTTGGATTTGCTGGATTATACACCAGGTGATGGTGAAATTTTTTTGCTTGTCTTTCAGGGTCCACATATGTTTTGTGAGTTTTGATTCGTTTGAGTGAGTTCTGTGCTTAAATGATTTTTGTGGTTATAGAACCTTTATGTAAAGGGGTCTCCGGTCATGCCAATGTACGTATTGATTGCACCGTTGCTGTGCACGTCCGTTTGGTACACAATGGAAGAAGCTAGGCATTTCCCATTGAGAGGGCAATCAGATTTGTCGCGGCAGTTGCATAGCCTTTGTTGCGTGGGTTCTCTTTGTTGCCTTTCGGAGAGTATCCTTGTGTTGTGGTTTTGGATTTTTTTATATTTTTCATGCAGCTGTAACTGATTTCAGGTTGTAAAACTGACGATTTTGTGGAATATGTGATTCTTTGGAAAATGTTTGGCCACAAGTTTCATAAACGTAAGCAAAATATTTTTGTAACTTGTGGCCAAACATTTTAGAAAAAAAAACGCTCTAAAATTGTATCAGCCTGTCGCCATGAATCAAGGGCACCCAACCGTGCGAAAAAGAAACGATAAAACCGACATTATAGAAGTTGAACGTCAGTCATCTGAAGAGCCGATGAGGCAAAACCGACGGTAGTGACTCAGATCTATCATTTACCTTTATATAGAGCGCTGAGTGGCCGAGGACAGGGACTGCATTCTCCCAGATCATTTCCACACACACACACACACACACACACACATATATATATATATATATATATATATATATATATATATATATATATATACACAGTTTGCTCACACAAATCAACAGGATACATGATAGACGATGTTACCACACACAATACGATCGATTCGAAAATATCTTGCAATGGACTTTTTATGACCACAGAAGCACTTTCTATAAGTTATGACCCTTTGAGCGAGGCATGGAGTTCATTTCGGCAGTATGGGTCTTCCTGTACCGTTACCTAGAAACAGCTACTAAGACTGAATGGCACCACGGCGTGATGCTTCCAAGTACAGTGAAACTGTGTAATAAGACTACACGTTGGACTGGCCAACAGTTTTCTAAATTTAAAGTGGTCTTATTAGACAGGTCAATTATAACCAAGGTGAATGCATTCGGTTCACTCAAGGGTGGTCTTTCAGCCATTTCCCAGAGAATATATATATATATATAGTATGTTCTTGCACGTTACCGTATGCTCCCTTAGACGTTAATTTACGGAATACTCCTGCGTCACCCGGGTACTTGTGAGACGCTTCTGGTTGGAATAAACCAGTTGTTAGAACGCTGGCACTGAATGTCTTCATTAAGCTAATTAAGTGGCTAAAGATATAAAAGGTACCAGTATTATATGTAAAACCATAGTAAATTCATAATTATTAATCAAGGTAAATTGAATAGCCCTCATAATATCAAAGAGTAATCAAAGAGGTTCGTGGTATGATTAGATATGTTGTCTCATTAGGCAGTGGACTTCAGACAGGTTCCACTGTAATTAAATCTTTGTTATCAGAATTACAGTTTCAGTAAGCCCCACTTTAGAAGTAGTAGATTTGTCCATTTTCGTCATAATGGAGACAAATAATTCACTGACATTTCGTGATGTATCTGTTGAACTCACTGACTCTGTGTACGTTATGAGTACTAAAGAGCAAGCATTGTTATCCATTTCATCATTAATATTTATGAATGTGTTCATTTTAATTTAAGTTACAAGGTCAGCTTATCGGCGATGTTATAGCAGTAGGCGGACCAGAAGCCGCAAAACTGGTGTAGGGCGATAATAGAGTACCTGACACGACATACAGTTCTACTGATATGTTGTTTGCCCAGTTCTTGCTGAGAAAGCATTCTTTGTAAAACTATCGGGTTAAGCTCGTTCAGAATTTAAAAATATCACCACCAGCATAAATAATGTGTACTGTGATATATATATATATATGTGTGTGTGTGTGTGTGTTTGTGTATCAACGGACATTATACTGTGATATAGTTCGTGATTTATTATATTTACATTTTTATGTACGATGATATATATATATATATATATATATATATATATTCCTATACGTAGACCTATTGTGATATGTAGCATATATATTTGCATGAACTGAATATATTGAATGAATAAAATATATTCATACACTCAATCATTCACTTATTCAATGGTGACAATACACTACAACATTTACCGGTTATAAAGACGTGTGTTAGATCGTAAACAGTGTTAAATGTAAGTTTCACTCTATATTTTTATACTTAAAAAAGACACTTGATATCTCTGATATCGTACACGTAGAGCGATAATAGAGGACCTAGATAAGCTGTGTCTAGGGAAAAAAATCTTCCCTGTCATGTGTTCGTTGGTTTTCTGTTTATGTTAAAAACCAGTCAGAGCACCAGGTTTTAGCAAATTTGATTTCCATTTTTATACATAATAAAGAATGACAAACGGACAGACAGGCATTGAAAATAACTAAAAAAAATAGGAAAACACTTAACGCAGGCGGCGGAAATCCACTCCTGCCCATTACAACACCTACCAAGCGGGGTTTTTTTTTTAACTAAAAGTAAAAAACAACAAAAATAATTCAAGTGTAAGTTTATATATTAAATTCACATTCTATTTGGAGATTATAAAAAAATTTCTTTGAAAAAAACTCTGGAATTAATTATCAGAATTCACAGGACGGAGTGAGTATTTTATTACATATTGTTTTAAACAGAAAATTACATTTGCATTAGTGCATTTACTATAATGATACCTTTTTCAACTAGTTTAGCCAGTTTGTTTCACTCAAACCATGATTGTAATTTTCCAAGAAAAAGGTTGTAAACATTGCTTTTTTATTTTATCTAGCAATATAACCCATATAAATTACAAAAAAAACAACACTTTTACATGTAGACTTTAATTCCTACTACCTATAGGTAGGCTACTGTTGTACATATTTATCCATGAAATGTCAAACGCCTGCTGATAAGACCACTTAGAGGTCAAGGTCAAGCTAGTATGGCAGTATCCATGACAACATGACACTCAGGCTTTCGAAAATAAACTGATAGGGCCCATCGTCTTTAGTTCAACAAAACTGGACGTTTGGGGTGACAGGCTGTCGCTAGTATGGCAGGGACTTTAATCTGTGAACAATACTTCAGATACCACTACGTGAAATGAAAAAAAAAATCACGGTTATAGACATATTTCAACAGGGGAAGTTGATTCGATGGCAAATCACCAACATTTTAACACAAATATGTCAGGCAATAGTTAAAGGGAGTGCATAGTTAATCAGATTTGATCAAGCAACACGGTTTGACATATGTTAAAATTTATATTATGATAGGTGGAGCTGGGTACACAGTCTCGCCGCTTGCTTCAAGTTTATTTCATAACAAATTTCATAAGAGTTACACTAAACATAACATATAACTGAGGCCTTCATTCATTCATTCATTCATCCATTCATAACTTGAAATGCCACCTGCTTTTCTTGCCACATTAAATACTTATTCTATATTTTCGTTAGGTCTTTCCGCGCATCCTCCCATAATCTGGCTGTAGCCATGAATTAACTTTTAAAGCTTGACCTATATATGAGTAGATGTGGTCAGTGAAATCGCACCACCGTCATCGGTCCAACAAACGTCTTTTTCTCTCATGCACATTATCTCCAGTATCTTCCATTACGCTCATCCCGCAGCGTTTATACATAGCCGTTATCGTCCCAGACATTCTTACGTGTAACCGCTGGTTTGTATAGCAAGATTCTCTGGGTTCGAGCACCAGGGTGCGCACAAAGGAAAGAACTGTAATCAGACAACTAACACGCGTTCTGACATATAGGACCAAGAAACAGACCAATTAGAGCTTGTGTGCCGGTGTAATCATACCAACGAGAGATGGTGTCGCATGTTAAAAATATGGGCTGGATGCATAATGCAATACCACGCTTTCAGTGGTCTGATAACAATTCTTTGTTCTGTGCGCACCCTAGTGTTCAATCAAAGTGAACCTTGCAAAACAAATCATCGGGTACACAAAAGAATGTCTGGGACGACTGCAGTGTATAATCGTTGTGTGATGAGTGTTAGTTTCATTGCTTTATTTTGTTTGTTTGTTTTAAGATTGCAGGATCTTAGCCACTCAGTTTCAAACCAGAAGCAGGCCATCTGTGTAGTTTGCACTGGTTCAGACCCTTTACGGTAAACATAAGTTTGCAATTAGCAATGCATCCGTGTCATATTAAGCTGACATTCATCAATGCAGTGTTAAGTAAAACATTTCCAAAACATTTTTAAAATGTTTCAATAAAACCGTCACCAGTGGAATACAAAAGAAGCTTCAACATGATTTAGAGAGATTTTCTCTTCCATTTATACTTAATTACAACACTAGCCGTTCGCAAGACATTCAGCCTGTTTTTCACAAAGGGACGCAGCTACCTTTAACTCGGAAACATCCCACCATTTTGCCATTTCCGTGTCCATAAAAACGTATTTGTCACCTACAATACCATCAGGTTGTCCAAAATGCCAGTTGGAGTATTTGATCGGCCGCTTGCTGGCGCTCCATATCCAGGAGTTTTTGTCGTCTTTCTTTCCTGACGTCCAGTACCCACGAAAGGCTGGCGCCATGAAGCCTGAAGCATAGACTAAGTAATCTGAATTATAATAAGACGATGATACCACACGATGCCAAATGCGTCCTACGGGGAGGGGACATATCCATAATTTCCAAGTTCTCATTATTCGCGAAGGGCTATTGCATATTTTATTGATTCAAATCCGGACTTTAGTGAAATGGCATTCTTATTAACAAAATGTAGGGGATAATTATAGACTTCCCTGTTGAAACCCCCCTCCGGCCATCATTCAAAGGGATATCAAGACCCGTATGCACTTAAAAGTCTTAGTAGTTGCACAATTCAGCTGTCAATATTTCTAAATGGTCTCCCATTTCATTTTAGCTTGAAAAAAGGTTCCGCCCTTTCCAAATTATATATTCATATATAAAAGGCTTATACGGTGATAAACTTTCTTTCCACATTTAACAAAACTAAATTATAATTTTACCTGTTACTTTCAACCTTGGCGTCTCCAGTATTAGATTCTTTAGAAACATCATTTCTTCATATGACTCAATACTGACCAGGTGTGCGCCTCTTATAACACACGTCATTTCAGCTTTCTTGCGGGTAGTTTTGTCGTCTGGGAAGAAACCGTAGCAGACAGGGACATCTTCAGTCCTGCGCATGTACCACATGCCGCCGGGACATTTAAACACTGAATAACAACGCATCATGGATTATAACCCTACAGCCAATTTCACCCACGAAAGACAAAAATGGGGCAATAAAAAAATTACC
The DNA here is from genome assembly GCA_026874595.1 of Sipunculus nudus. Taxonomy (NCBI): domain Eukaryota; kingdom Metazoa; phylum Annelida; class Sipuncula; order Golfingiida; family Sipunculidae; genus Sipunculus; species Sipunculus nudus. The sequence goes on along the minus strand of CM049317.1, from coordinate 61,109,471 downwards.
TAGTAAACACGATCCAACCGTACACAGACTGTTTTTTTTTTTTTTGTTTAATTCCACGTGTTTATAACATGTGGCTGGGAGGCCAAAAATATCCAAACACATTCAAAAAGGACATCTGGCGGCAAGTCACACGAACCAGAGTTTTGCTAAGGGCGTTTTGTACCTATTGACCTTTCGGCCTCTGCACATATGCAACCAACCACCTTAAGTTACACGGGTTTTCTATTTGTCAACAACTGCATGCGCATGTACTGTGTTAACTAACAGCTTGTAAATAAGCAAGCTCATACATACGTCACAGAGGCTTTATACGAACTTTGCAAAACCCGAATTACGTACATTTCATAATTATAACTCAGATTAAGCCAATTATCAAATATATTCTCCAGAAAAGGGGGGCGAATAGCTGGCTAAAAACTTAAAATCCGTTAATTTTTTTCTTGAAGAAGAACCTAATAAGTAGCTTCGGCCAGATTTAGCAGATTAATTCTTTGACTTGAATGATAGGCCAAGATTTCCTGAGTAAACCAAATGTTTATCTGTCCGGAAAAAAAAGATAACGTCAACATTATTAACTCTAGATGGACATTTTTTATGTTGTTGGAGGTAACCGCCTCCATTTTGTAATTCTAGTCTAACTATGTATGTACATCTGCAGAATTCCATTCCTGTTTCGGTCTATATAACAGGGCAGTAGCACACACTTCCTCTCATTTTGTATCCCGGTGTTTACCAGGCCCGGTGTCTACTGCACCTGTTGGCCATGGTTATGTAATCTTCCCGATTGCTGGGTCATACCACCGAGGAACCACCTCACTCGGCTGTGAGTGAAACACGGCCATGGGAAACAGCCCTCACATTAACCCTGCAAAGCGCTTACTTTGGTTGGTAAGATTCAAACTCTTCTCCCAGCTTTAAGTCTTATGTTCTAACCCTTGACCACAGGAGTCTTTGATCAACACAAATTAATTAAATTGAGATTTTCGAAATAAACAAAAGCGACCCCGCATTACGAAATGGCTACCGTTAGTGTACTCACTGCAGTTTATGCGAGGATCTAGCTCCGAGTACCTGGTTGTACATCGTGTGCAAGCGTGTACCGTTGTCTCTATCCGTTGATGGTCCGTGGACCTCCAGTGCACAGACAATGCAGTGTCTGGCGTAGGGTTAGCGGTCTGTTGATCTGCTCCAGGATCTTTATTTTGCATACTGGTGATCATATTAAGGACGGCAATGACGTTGCCTACGGTCTCTTTCTTTTGACAACCACGCCCACATATTCCACTATAGTTCCTCTCTCTTACATTGCCAGCTCTCTCCCCAGAGTCCTCAGGCACAGCGCTGATTTGGTTGATTATATGAGCCCCCCGCGCATTGCTGGTAATTCGAAAACCGCTACCGGTTCGAATTTCTTGAATTAAGAAAATGTATTAATGGGTTGAGTCGATATTAGTATTGCGAAAACCAGAATACTCATGAAATCGCAAATGCTAATTACAGTGAAGTCTCGTTAAACTGAACAATTTTCGGATAAAAGAGCTTCAGATAACAAAAAATCTAAAGCATCCCTTCTTTAAATTTGGACTAAAAATAATAATTCGGAAAACCAATCTTTCGAAAATAGGGGCTGTTAAATTATTTGACACGAATAATTTGAAAAAGTAATTATAATCTGCTATTCTTCAAGTATATAATTATGTATTTGAAATTAAAGACGTTTACATTCAGATAGGTATAAAATACCATTTAAATTATCAAACATAAATATATGAGATATATGAAAGACAATACAAGACAAGGCCGATGACCGTCTCTTTTGTAAATGTCACTTTATAAAAGATTTGGTTAGTTTTACACACCTGACCGGACTTATGCCTCCTACATGCTTCTCATTTTCTCTCTCTCTCTCACACACACACACACACACACAGTGAGGTCAATCTATCATCAAAGGTGTGGGAATGACTCGCTGGCATCTGAGGGTAAGTTGGGAAATAAGGATACACCCCTGTATTGAAAAGATACTTTAGATAGCCGTTGGTATATTCCTGCACTTGAGCCTCTTCTGGTGATATTCTGTTTTAAAATTTCTATGTAAAAATTTGGTACTATTTAAAAAATAAGTGAATAAAGCTGTTACACTGAGCATTCTTACAAAATATGTAGCCCCATGAAAATATAATTGTGTCATCAGTAGGGTGCGCCAGTAAAGTGTCAAGTTCCCCCTTAAAGTGGGTATTGGGGTTGGTAAGTAGGCAAACAGATCGGGACACTACAGAGCTTAACGAGCTTAACGTGCCTTCATTTTACATGACAACGGAACACGTATTCGTCGGAAAATTAGTTGGTTTTTCTCTATTGAGCTAGAGTCTAATTAATAACGCAAATGTTTCAAACGAAACTCTTGATTGCTTAATGGTAGGCCTATGTGACCCTTTGACTTTGTATATGCCTTCGTATCTGTCTTTGTTTATTTTTGTAAAACAGAATCAACTGTTGACCGTGACCGTTGCAGCACGCCACAACAGTTCTTTGTTTCATCTTTGTAGAATAAAACCCTGTATAAAACGCTTGGCGAGGTTTTGTCTCTACGACGTCAAATACGACACCGGTACATATATATATATATATATATATATATATATATATATATATATATATATATATATATATATTAGATATGTGCTCAGAGAGCGCAGACCTCCGCTAAGGCAGCTCATTAGGTGACCATTGCATTGCATTGTCAGAAATACAACATTTTTCCATATAAAAAAAGGTTCCAATGCTGTACGTTGATTAACTGACACCTTATATGGAAATGGCACGTACACTTGGAGTTATGTCATTGATTGTCCTCTGTAACGTCACGACTCTCGCTCCAAAGACGGCGATATATCGTCACATGCTAAACAAATGTGCTATAAAACCCCATAAAACACTACAGCTCATTCCTGGGTTATTAACTCGTGTACAAGCCCAAAAATCCAATCAATTGTTCCTCATATCAATACTGAGCTATCCAGAAAATTTCTTCAAACTCCTGTAAGAATTTTTGGAGTAATCTTTCTAACAGACAAACATACCCTGCCAAAAACAAAACCCCCGCCGATTGGCTTGGCGGAGGTTATACAAAATTTGTAGATCATAAAATACCTGTACTTACCTTTAAAAAAAAGCAGCAAAACCCAGATGCTCATTATGCTTATCAAAGAATTTTCACTCGGATGTCTTTTAAATCCTAAAAGAGAGAATATGATAAAAAAAATTGTAAAGGACTGTACAACTTGTAAACATGTGCGCATCCAGAGAGTTAGCACCGAGTCAGCAGCTAAAAGTATGTAAGGCTGGTAACTGTCCCTTTGTCGTCTTTTAAGGTCACGTGGTCATGTTACAGTTGCCATGGAAGCCATTTACATATTTAACAGCTGAACACTTAATTTCTATAGAAGTATTAGAAATGCAACTGAAAATTAAAATTGTCATGCTTCTGAATAAGATTTAATTTAAATGCACCAGATAGTGAGATAGTATGTGATAGTATGAGATAGTAAATCATATAACACTTATGAATTTTTTTATTTTAGTATGATATATTTGGTGTCAAAAGATAGATCTAGTTGTTAAAATATTGCCGTCCACTTGAATACTCAAGAAAAAGTAAAACGTGTCATTTATGTAGCAATGATATTTAACGTTAACGTTAACGCATGCTTGACCATGACAACATTTGACTGTAATTATTGAGTGGAGACGTTATTAGTTGTAAAAGGCATATAGATCATGTAATCTGGTGTAGGAGGAATTTCCGTGACTGCACTATGACACTGAGAGATTTTTTTAATTTATTTGTTATTGTTATTATCAATATTAATGTTGTTGGTACTGTCATCATCATCAGTTTTATTTTTTTATTATTATTATTATTATTATTATTATTATTATTATTATTATTATTATTATTATTATTATTATTATTATTATTATATTATTTATTTACTATTATTATTTATTATTATTGTTGTTGTTATTATTATTATTGTTATCATTATTTTTATTATTATTATTATTATTATTATTATTATTATTATTATTATTATTATTATTATTATTATCATAATTATTATTATTATTATTATTATTATTATTATTTATTACTATTATTATTATTATTTATTATTATTTATAATAATAATTTGTATCATTATTTATTATTATTATTATTATTTTTATTATTATTATTATTATTATTATTATTATTATTATTATTATTATTATTATTATTATTATTATTTATTATTATTATTATCATAATTATTATTATTATTATTTATTATTATTATTAATATAAATATTATTATTATTCATAGGGGTGCTTTTAGACGGATTAGTGCTCTACAATGACATTTACAATGACACGGCTTACAAATCTCCCGGAAGTTGTCCACCATTATTGCGTTTGAGGTTCCCAAGACAGACACGTAGGTTTTCAAAGGATATTCATATGACATGCTTTCAGTTTAGTTCAAGATGTGAAGTTCTTGAAACTGACAATATGTCAAAATCCAATTAGGAATGGAGTAAAGACATATCCGTCATTCCTAACAGCAGAAAAAACAGCTGTAACCTAGAAATCATGAAAAAGGTTTGGCCTTGGTTGCGAAAGTCTTGTAAGTATATATATATATATATATATATATATATATATATATATATATATATATATATACTCTATAATTAATTTACACATCTATGCATCCGTGCAATTCAAGTCTGCATAAGAAAAAGGGGTGAGGGGGAGGGAACTGTTTGTATTGTGATGTTCAGTGACCTAAAACAAAAGTGCCTGTGGTCAAAATTAAGTTCATGAAACGTGGTGCTCATTAATGTGACCATGAAAGTGAAATGTTACTTGTATTATGTTTGTACTTTGTAACACTCGTCTCCCCCCCCCCCCCCCCCCGCAATCGAACTGCTAACATTATTTTTATTATAACCCCACAGTGAGAAAATGGATGTGGAGGAGAAGGGGGGGGGGGTTAAATGTAGTTACCACTTACGCTCTGTTTACAGCGCTTTACCTTAAGGTCTACTACCTATATCATAAGCGCTGTTTGTTTTGACCTCGTATCCCGAGTCGCTGCACCTGAGGGGAACACTGTGTTTTGGTCCAATCAGATAAGACGCGGTAATGGAAGACACGACCTCAATAATTGACTGAAATTGACAAATAATAAAAAAAATAGCAAATATAAATGCTGTTGGCAAAATCTTTTCAGGGGTGAAGAGGTCATTGTGTTTGAACTAGACCACAAATTGTTTCTATAATTTTTGTGGCCCTCTTGACTGCATGCGTGTAAACAATGCCCGATATGCGACACACAACTGATGCGACAAGGAATTTACATAATTATCATAGAAATGATGGTACATTTCGTTTTAAGTGACAACTCAACGCCCCGACAACCGTTTGAATAGGCCACAGGCACAGAGAGAATGGCCCATCACGTGGCTTGCACAGTTCCTTGTGCACATAGGATGCCCGGCCGGTTAGCTGTTATTCAAACGAAATATAACTTTATTGGCTCCGTGCACACCTCCCTGGCTAGTTACCGTTTTATTGACAACGGATATATGGCTACGCTAACATAGTCGTAATGTCATAATCGAATAGGTCGATGGTGCGAGAACGCAGAGGGAACGATTAAAATCCGGCTATTTTTTACTGAGAGTGACCATAAAACTATCGTCAAGCGGCGCTTGAAGCGCAGCCATGGGCGGAGCCATGATGCCCGTCAAGTGTTTGTTAACTTGCATTTTGTTGGCTGCTAGTCACATCATACGCACAATGTTTTTCAGCAGACAGACACACCACCTGGTGTCTAAGTGTATCATAAACGTTCAAACCAGGCAGCAGGAAAATCAGTAGCTTCTTTAGAAGCGCAAGATTTCCGCTGCCTCGGGAGCGTAGGCACCACGTTACAAGGGAACAAGTAACGGAGGGGGCGGGTTCAAAGTCCTCGCCCCAACATTATGAATAGAAATTGCACCCCTGGTATCAAGCCTTCTAGATTTAGGTATTTATTCACGGGGCTGGCAATTATCAGGACATTAGACCGAATCTCCGAGGTTCTAATGAGAGATTACCATTTTACCTGTGAGTCTCTGGCGGGATTCGAACCGAACACCTACAGCTCCTTAGTCTGTTGCTGTAACCACCGGGCAATCCCTACATTCAAAATGTTATATATAGTCTCACGCCAGTATATAATCACGTGCCATGTCTTTGTAAGGCCCATATTAAAAACAACGCGCGTTGCGTGTTCAGATAATTAAGATATGGCATTTAAGTCTTAATTAAACGTTCATTATTAATTTTGTGCATCATCATCATGAAGTGTTTACCGTGCCTCCTTAGCACGGCGACAGATACGTCAGATTTCAATTTATATGACAAGGTGTCACTAAGGGTGGTAGCTTGCTGTGGTCCGTGGAAATTGATGATCGATCAAACTCTAATTAAGAGGATGTAAGCTTTATGGCTGTTTGACAAACTAATCATGAGCGTAAGCACCATTTTACGACAAAGACATTCTGGAAACCTCCAGTGTCAAAGTCCTTTATGTAAATGGTTCCACTCAAAGCCCAAGATTAGGTTAAGGTACAAAGTCTTTTCATGTCCTGTTATGTATACTTCACAGCGTCTGGCCTACGTGTCATCCGGTGCAAAACCACATGAAAGGATCATAAAACACAAACAATATTTTAATCTGTGCACCCAGAGCTGTTTTGATCAGAGAAAAAGCCCCCCCCCCCCCCTCCACCCCCACCCCCGTCGCATCGAGTACTCCCGGAAGATGGGAATGTCACTTAGTTTAATGATGATTACATTTCAAAAACACAATTATGAAACACCTTTCACTGATATCTGGGACTTGTTTCTACATTTTTATTAGTTTTAATCATGAAAATATGAAATTTTTGTATTCATCTTGTGCAACTGATATTTCTAATTAGAATTAAAACATAAGTATCGGTATGTTGTGTGGAATTTTTGTGAGCTGTTTTATTTATATATATATATATATATGTGTGTGTGTGTGTGCGTGTGTATCAACTGCCTTTGCCAAATATTTCGGCCCCCTAACCTTCCTCATCTCTTGTTTGTTTTAAACATATTTATTTCTGCTGGATCGACCAAGTATATAAAGCTAGAAGACGGCTTCTCTGGTTACGTCCCTGCGTCTGATTATATTGTTAAGAGATTTTGCACCCTTACGCCAGAGGTCGTTTCTACTCAAAACTTAACTCTTCCAACTGGGAATTGCTCGGATGACCGGGACTAATAATATCAACTGTCAAATATCTTTTTGGAGGTATTCTTTTTTAAATGGCCTGTAACCGCTTAGCGAGATAGGATCTCGAACAAAAAGAAAAAAAATAATCCGTTTTCGTTAACACTTCCTAAAGTTTAGACAAATCCCCTGAATATGCTCTTATCAACTGAAATAATGGTTTTAGAAAATGGACAAAGAGTAGTTTTGTAGGGAGCCAACTGAAATTGTAAAGCAAGTGAAAATGGTTTAATATAAATCGATATCTTAATCTTATTTTATTCCTCTCTCTCGAATTTCTCTTAACCATTTATTGTAAATAAAAATATTAATGCCAAATATCAAGTTTGTAGGAATGAAACCAGAGGAAGGTGGCGCTAAGGTGTCAGGGCACGTCAACTATTAGGGCTGGGTATCGGTCAGCTTGTTTAGGTACAATACGTATTGCGATACTCCTAAAGCGGTATCCGATACGTATTGACGATACGCTTTTTTGTACCATTTTCAAATGATGGGCCGACTCTCTCATAAATGACAGAAGATATGGATTGTTTAATAATTATATGTAATATATGTATATAATAAAAAGGGCATTAAACATACTCGTTTTTGGTTTGTTGTTTTTTTACACGCTCGTTGATGAGGGAACGTATTATTGTAAATAGGCAAAATGCTTCCGTTATATTTAAAAAACAATAAGAGATACAATAATAGATTCTAAAATTTAATACATACCCTACTGCAAACACAAAATGGGAAAACATGCCATACGTATTTTCATGGTAGAAATACAATCAGCACTAAGGAGGACCATTCGCAATATCTGTCTATGTATCATTGCTCTCAACCGCCGGCAAGTATACATACACCGCTGATTTAGTCAATCATACGACAATACATTTGATCTTAGTTTAGTAATAAATTGCAAAAAAAATAATCAAAAGTAGCTTAAGCTTTGTAAATAGTAAATTCATTTTATATTTCAGGTTAGGGTCCTATTTATATTCCTTGGCAGTAATTTTGTTTCATCGGTACGACGATACAACATGCAAAGCGTATACCGGTACCCGTATCGATGTGGCGTATTGATATGTATCGATGTATCAGTATATCGATGCAGCCCTATACACTCTATTAATTAGGTCCCCTGGCTACCCTGACCTGCAGAAAATAAATAACAATAAACAGGGCCCAGATGAAAAGTGCTCAAGCTCAAACATCTCCTACTGGAAGTCACAATCCAAGATGTCAGTCAAGTTTTATATCCATTTGCTAGCCAGTCGGCAATTGATTAATAAGTATATACGTGTGATTCTGTTTACATCCCACGCGTGGTTGACAGGTCAGTTAAAATACTAGTATATTTCTTGTGTTGCAGCATATCGGAAATTCATTGTAAAAACGTGTGAGTCCAGAAGGGATTTGAAAAACGTCAACGAATACCTCATATTTCGTTTTATATATGATTATGACAACTTTAATGGAATGTAAAGGTAAATAATATCCCAGTTATTTGTTTAATAACGGACAAGTATTAATGTATAAAACATATATTACCAATTTAATAAAGCCGATTTAATATGTCTCATTTAACAGTGCAGACTGCATTTGGTCCAGTTTGAACATAGAGAGGCCTATGCATTTTGGCATTAAGGACACTGGAGACTTTACCTGCTCAGACCGCGCAATCGTGCCACCGTGTTCCCTGGTACATCACAGGCCGTGGTGATGAGTTGTTTCTTGAAATGATGGATATTGACTTCAACTTCGTAGGCGTATTTACTTCTCTACCTCTCATTTTACCTCCTACGTGTCTTCGCCAAAATGTATACATGACACATGCGTTAATTGCCGGAAGGAACTTCAGACAGAAAACAAAAATGCTATTGTCTGGCGGGTACAAAGAAACTATATCCCATAATTAGCTATACCAAACTGGTTCACGCTCTGGTCAATTTTCTACAAAGAGCAGCTTTTAATGTGCTTTGTTTATTTGTATATTACTAATTGTTAGCCTGTTGTTGAACGGTAGATTGAGAGTGGCGCCTTTAACAAGGACTAATGTATTTATTACATAAAACAATTAGTCTATCAATTAGGCCAAATAAAAATGCATGGTTTTCAGGCTCTTTTTTAATATATGAATATATATATATATGTATATATACACACACACACACACAGTGAACTCCCGCATGACGACCACCCCGCTAACACGATTATCCCACTAACACGACCACTTTTCTTGGTCCCAGAATTGTATTATATAAATTATCATATAAAAAACTTCGGTATCACGACCAACCCGCTATCACGACCAACAACCACCTTTCTTGGTCCCGACCTTCAGATGAGCCCCTTATTACGACCACTGGCCCGTGGCGACCGCGGCCCGTTGAGACGATGACACTCTCATCGCTTAGCTTGGACTAAGATAATAGCCCGTGATTAATTAACCGGGCACGTGGGAAAGCCCGCTTTCATCTGCACAGCCATAGTTAGGCTTGTTTATAATGCCGCCCAACCTGTTAGCCAAACTAAACGCATCAACAGATATTGGACTCCATGGTCCGTTAAAATGTTTGTTGTGTACGGCTGTTATATTAGTATTTTACATACTGATCAAAAGGAGATTGGCAAACATAACTGACACCACACGCATACATTTAGATGAGTAAAGTAAAACTGTGACAAATCACATTTCAATGATCAAACAGGAACCATATAATTAACACTAGATGTGTTCATTCTGTTCTCATTACGTGTTCGACATCGGATCATCTTGGTGTTAAGACCAATGTTTTAAGAATGTCTTCAAAGCCAACTATTTGTTTCATTTTGTGTTTTATAACTATATGAATAAAACTGTGACTCATATTCATGTTTGTTATTTATTTTTCTTTATGTTTTAAATTTTAAATTAAACAGGGACTACAACTTACAATTTACTTAAAATGCCCATATTATCGCCTGCGTTAATATTGGTAGACTAATGTACAAGCATTCAGCTTACAAGACCACCCCGCTAACACGACCATTTTGCCCGGTCCTGCAGGTGGTCGTGTTAGCGGGGTTTTACTGTATATATAAATATATATATATATATATATATATATATATATATATATATATATATAATAGATGATTTATATCAATAACAGTCCATTTAAATAAAAAATCATGATTATTTTTAAAGTCGATTTTTTTTACCAGCTCTGGTAATTATTATTTAGAATTTTTAGTTGATGCTATGGCGTAATGTCACTGGTCTTGCTCATCATCTGAGCTTCGACTCATGACCCATCTACAACCATCTGCCGACACAGAATATAGTCCGCCAGTCATATAAATTATGATATACTCTGTGACATGCCACATTGGTCTCTAGAAATTTAAAGTAAACTACACTTCTATTTATAATTATTTTAATTAATGATTTTTTTCTCTTATATTTTCTTTATGATGCAAACTGTGCCTGGTTTGACTTAGTCGTTTATGTATTTCTTGTTGGTCTGTATTTTTAGAAATGCTTGGTATGATCAGTCCTTTACACACACCATTGTTAAAAAAAATCTAGCAATATTTTTATGCTTTGTAGACTTTAATTATTGTTCACATCTATTTTTAGTACTATTGATTGTAAATTACTATATATATTAAATTTAACTTATATATCAGGTATTCCTTGCATGCCCTTTTTCTCTTGTATAAACCTCGATCACAAGGACCACTATATATGGCAATAATTTTATACTTTCAAACGTTTTAGTGTTATCCTTGGTTATGTCAAGATACTGTGTTTTATGATGAATGTTCTTTTATATGCATGTAATATAATATAAACTTTATTTATTTTACATGGCACTCTCCATGGCTCGGATGTTACCGCTCGGTAGTCGGTAAGGGTGGAGGAAACAGGAGGAGCTGGAGAAAACCACCGACCTTGGACGGGAAACTACAACCCACTCTCATAGCCACACCGGGGATCGAACCCGGGTCGCCAGCGGAGAAAGCCAAGCGTTTTACCGCTCAGCTGTCCAGGCCCTTGACTACCTGAATAAAATCAATCAATCAATCAATAGTGTACAACTGTACATCTCCGTTTGAGACTGCAAGTCCGTTTCTAGACTATATCCATGCGTGTCAATGTTGAATTTTCACTTGTTGTGATATTTACTGTGCAAACAAGTCATTAACATTTCCTCCGATTTGCTGGACACAGTTTTTTTTGTATGTAATTCATCAATTTATTCTCTTATTCTCTTGACCACTCTGGATTAAAAAAATATATCATGAAACGCCATGGTTGAGTAAGTGAATGAAGCGGCGACACCTGTGGTATATAATAGAACCTAAGCAGATCCTTTACGTCGTTACGGAGGTATTTTCCGAATTTTACCGAAGATTCCCGAAAACCGATCTAAGATCTTTCACGGGCCTGATCTTTTACATTTTAGTCACATGTTTATTTGTTTACGGAAGTGACATGAAAGTGACAGCCGGTGACAACTGGGCAATTTACACCAGTACAGGCAAGTTTTAATAATCTTACATAACTATTACGTAGAGAGCTTTCAGTCGCGATATAAAAGCCTTAATGCCCGATTACTCAAGTTATGGCTCATTTCTCAACTATGCATGTGATTCTGCCTACCAATAGCTAACCGATATTTGCCCTGGAATTACGACAAAGTTACGTAGTTTTTCTTTGTGCGACGTATAATGAACAGTCACATGACGGCCCTTGGAATTAAGTAAGCTTGGACTGCTCAGAGAAAGCACGAAAACCAGTACAGATTTGTCATTAGACCTGTACACACCTGGCAAACAGAAAGGTAAGATTTGAGGTATTCATATATATTTAGATTAAATTATATATATACTGCCATTTGAAAGTCTTAATTTTAGTCTTGGTTTTGACTTCAGTATCTCTCGAGCCATTTAATTAATATAAATGTATAAATATATTTTATATATATATATGTATATATATATATATATCTTTATAGATATATGTAAATATGTTAATAGAATGAGAAAAATATATATTTATATGTATATATGTTAACAGAACAAGAGAAACTTAATTCATTTAAAATTTTGGTGGTGATCCTTAAACAAATCCAAATGATCATCCATTTTTCCTCAAATATTTCTGATTTCAAAAAGTTGACTGGCATACCTGTACATATATGTATAAATATATATATATACATATATATATATATATGCATACATACATATATATAAATATATATATATATATATATATATATATATATATATATATATGACAGGTGTGTGAAAAAAATTCATTAATTGCAGCTGTCACAATATATCTAATAGCTTGTCACACTTCTTGCAACCTGTACACAACACTGTCTTTCAATATTTAGTTGTTATTGAACTGATAAAGATATGTACAGTCTAAAGGAATGCAAAGGTTTAAGTTTTTAGTTTATGCTAGATTCTACAAAAGCATTTTTTATGAACAAGCTGTCATTTAAATGAAATTAAATACTCAGTCACACATGTTTGTTAATGACTTTTACTGTACTGGTACTAGAATATGGGACCATTGGCCAGGTGGATTGATTGGAATGACTCACTTATCAGTGTTAGAGTTGGTCCCACTCTTCAGGTACAGATCCCTTAACAATGTTATCATCCAATATAACAAGATGAAGTCGGGCTAAATGAAATTTAATTTTGATTAATTATAAATGCTCCCTTATGGTAGAGTGAAGTCACCAGGATGTATTGAATATGTTAAAGAGACAATACCATTATATATATATATATATATATATATATATATATATATATATATATATATATATATATATATATATATATATATATATATACAGAATCCCCACACACTCCCACCCTACCATGGCTGAGTGCTTCAGCACATGATTACATAATGTCACCAACCATTCCTTAACATTTCACATCTGATGATTGCGGAAAACAATGTTAATGTACATGTAAACTGAACATTTTCGTTGTAAATTCTGTGTATTAGCTCTTAGCACTGTTAGATTCGTTCAGCACCTTTATACTTCTAGTATATATATATATATATATATATATATATATATATATATATATATTACAATATATTTTAACAGGATAGTTCATTCAGCAAATGCAGTTTTTCTATGAGGTCCTGCTACAGTTTAAACACTTATAGATACAATACATATACAGTTGACATATGAACATATGTACAATAAAAGTAGATTTAACAGACATTCTAGATATTTGAATTGTATTCTCAAGAAATTGTTCAATCTCAATGAGAGAACATTAATGATCTAGCAATCAATTATATCTGATAAATGCACAGGTTATCGCAAATAGCTCATCATAACATTGAAAAATAGTATTATGGTATCTATAAATGCAAATGTGTACTAAGATAATATATAATTTAAAATGTAAAAGTGATACAAAAGGTTTAAAATGTAAAATAATTTACACTTCCTTCAGAGTATGTTTCAATATTTAAAGATTTAGTATATTGTACAATGTACACCATATAAATTATGATTATTTTTCTATTTATCATCAAACCACTAGTAAACTCATAAGTCTGTCAGTCAGGCTGAATTTCTCTGCACACTTGTCATATGTGATGCAGTATCTCAGTTCCACTTATAAATAATCAAATAAATCAATGTGTAATGGGTTTCTTATTGTTCTCCTCATCTGATGAGGACTTCTCAGTCGAGTTAATAAATTTTATAAAAAAATAACTTAATTCAGTTATGTTCAGATTCTATAATACATCACAGTACATGTTTTTCATATTCAGGCTCAATATTATATTCCTCTGAATATAATTTTTGGTTTGTAATTTGAAAGCACATTTGTAACCAATTCGATCTGATCATACTTATGTAAGGTGGAGAGGTAGTCTATTTTTCCTTGGTACATACAAGTTGGTTATGAGGTAATCCTGATCAGCATAATATGATTTTAATGTAAAGGATTGTATCATATTGTTGACACCTGGGAAATTTCTTTATCCCACCTAAGAGTCAGGGCCATCCTCAGGGTTCTCTCTGTAGTATTTGGTCCTTAAAGCTTTGTTAGCCGTGATTCAAACAACTGTAGGAGCAGGTGAACCTTGATATTGAATAACTTTGAGGAACACAGTCAAATTTAATCGGGATTCCTTGCAGAGGTGTACATAAAAACTTCAAAGAAACAATCAATTAAATTTTTAGAGGTCTGAATGATCACATTTTGAATTCAGAGAATTCCATCCTGTTGTGCTAGACAGTTCTTTCTATATAATAAGAGCTATTCATTAGTAATAGGTTTTTAAGTTCTGGTAGAGCCTGGAGCCAAGTAAGCCACACATATGTGGCTGGCTTGGACGAAAAGATCGCTTACTTTAGCAGTAAGATGAGTTTCATGGCTCAGTATCAGTTTTTGGAAAAAGGTTATCTATATCACAGTCATGTGACATATTGCATCTATTTTCCAGTTAACTAGTGTGTGATTAAATTTCAAGTATTGTTTATCCTGGTGGTTTCATAAGCCAACATTTTCATACTTAAACAACCACACTGTTTCCTTTCAGCAAAAAGAAACAAAAAATAAAGGCTGAACATTTGTTTCAGGCATTTTTAATTGTGAAAGATTTATCTTTTTGTGTTAATTTGATCTCAAGCCAAAATGAGCTGCACAAAATCGGCTTACTTTGGCTTAATGAAATATCGGTGGTGCCTTTTGAAAACCTCGGCTCCCCTCAGCTTGATCTAAACTAAACTGGCAGTGGCACAAAATGGCGGCAGCGCCGCACTCTTAAGTTCTGGAAGTGACCTCTGGGAAGGGGTTGTAGTACCCTGACAGTTATGTTTCATTAGCAGAACTGTATGAGAATGTAAGTGAAGGTTTGTGGTCTCTGACTACTTTTACATTTATAATTTTTTCTTCCTTACAGGTTAGAGATGAGGATCTATGTGTTTATCCTGCTGGCTGGGGGGTTCAGTTTGACTGCTGCCCTCAACAATGGATTGGCAGTCACGCCTCCTATGGGTTGGATGTCCTGGGAGAGATTTGCCTGTAACATGGACTGTAAGGACTACCCACAAGATTGTCTCAAGTAAGGCTCTCTTTATCATAGTACGTTTTATTTATATGTATATATAAAGTGTATATTCATCTGAACTTGTCAGTTTGTCTGTATAAGTTTACATGTACTTTTGTAGTATCATTTTTATATGCCCGTCTTATGATGTGAGTATTATGGTATACCCACCATCTGACAGTCTGTCCGTTAACTTTTAGTGTTGCAGCAATAACTTACCAGGGCTTCGATGGATTTTTACAAAATTCATCATAGCTACATATCAACAGATTATCTGGCCTGAGTTTGATTATGGGCAACATTCACACATATTTAATAAGGTCATGGGTCACTAGGCTATTTTGTGGTGTATCTGTTATAACTTATGAAGAATATAAAGGATTTTGATAAAACTCATCAAAAATGTTAATCAATAAAATGTCTTACCTAAGTTTGATTTCCAGCAAAATCCATGCATATATAATGAGGTCAGAGGTCACCACACTTTGGAGGCACCTTAGTGTCTTCAACTTATTATACATATTTACCAAAGGAGTTTCTTACTTTCTCATCAAAATTCATCCATATTTAATGAGGCCAGAGGTCACCAAATACATGATGGATGTATTATGCATGTTTGCGGTGCTCTTGTTACTGTTTTGTTTTGAATGTAAAATATCTTAAAAAGTTATAAATATATTGGAGCATGTGTAATTATCATACAAATGTATTATAATTTGATGAAAGAGCACTTATTTGATTACTTGTAGTGATGGATCTTGGGAGAACCATTTAGATTTTTAAAGGATCTGAAAAGAGAAAAGATGATTGAATAAATGATTTTTGATCACTTTGACAAAATCCAAGATAATTATTAATGAGTCTGACAAGAGTTTAAATGAAGGCTGTCTTCCTAAACAGGTACAGAAAACTTGAAAACGTTTTTGGATTATTCTTAATATATATATTCCACAAACACATTGCATCTAAGATAAGATTATTATCCAGAGCCAAAAGGCAAATTTAGTGAGAATTGTAAAATTTGTATAAAATTGTGCCTCTGTTTCCTCTCCTGATTGAACAACAATAAATTCATTTTTACCCTTATCTTGGAAGGAACAGGGGACATTGATTCATGTTTGTCTGTCTGTCTGACCGTCCGTCAGGTTTTTCATTTCCGTGTGATAACTTTCTTAAATTTATCCTATTTCATTTGAATTTGGGTAAGTGATTTCTCTCATGCTTACCTTGTTTGAGATTGAATTTTGAGTGTCTGGCTTACAAGATAATAATACAATATGATTTTTCATTTTTTTTATATGATGAATCAGCACATTTAGTTACACTAATCACCAACAGGTGTCGATAGCAGTGGACATAAAATACTTGTTTTTTTGCCATAACTGCCTGGTGCTGCCATCTTTTGAGGGTGGTTAAAACTATCTGTACTCACCACAGACTTTAAAATCATCCTGGACTTGAAGGCGAAAGCAGAGGACATAAATTTCTTGAATTTCCTTTATGTAAAATTAACTCCATGCATGTGTATAATTGTGATAAAACAATTATTTATTACAGTGAGGCTTTGATAAAGAGCATGGCAGATATGATGGTGAAGGAGGGATACAGGGATGCAGGCTACGTCTATGTCAGCATTGATGACTGCTGGCTCTCGAACAAAAGAGATAAAAATGGCCGTCTAGTGTCGGATCCTGATCGCTTCCCCAGTGGCATCAAAGCGTTGGCTGATTATGTATGTGTTCTTCTATGTATATTGCTTAAAGTGGTAGATGTTTATTGTATTTGTTATATATTGGGATTATCACTAATTATAATTATAGCTGTCCAAGGAAGGGAATTGTTTTTCCCTTGGTTGATTGATTTGTCTGTTTGCAACAAAAAGTTATATACTGATTTTGATGAAATGTTGTCACTCATAAGGGTTACACCTAAGGAACAATCCATTAAACTTTTAAATCTGGATTATAAAATTATTTCTTTATATAATACAAAAGATCATGAACTCTTGTGACATAGGGCTCTTCCTTTGTCCTTGGTAGGTGCCACCCATTCATAGGTATTAGGGACAGTGCTTGTTTTGGCATTCACCTGAGGAACCTGTGTTCCTGAAGCATAACACTATGCACAACACAGGAAAGATTAGTAAAAAAAAAAAGATTCTGGCAGATTTTTTGCACACTCTGAATTCACAATCTAGTTGTACTTTTCATCCCCAGAAATAGTGCAATGGTTGATGTTGTTATCAGCATCATCCATCATTATGTCAATCCATGTATAACAAACTTTTCCATGTGCAACATGGTATCTCAGAAACTGCTACTCAGGTCCACTTCTTACTAGATATCTTTGATCGCTGAGCAATCACAAAGGTAGCATAATCATCAATTAATTTTGGAGACTTTGCATATATGTACCAGTACATTTTTAGCTCAGATGACTTATAGTCATCTGAGCTATAGTCATGGTCCATTGTCCGTCGTCCGTCCGTCTGTCTGTCCGTCCGTCCGTCTGTCTGTCTGTCCGTCTGGATGTCCGTCCGTAAGACTGGCACGTTTCGACACCGTTGGACCTACGAATCTTAATTTTGGCATAATGTTAGATGTCCCCATAATCTCCTACCATGCCAAAAATTGGGTCAATAGGACTTTGTTCCTTTGAGATATTAAGGAAAAACCTCAATTTTTTATTAGAAATCTATTTTCACACTTCAGGACTGCCTAATATCAAAACCACTCATCTGGTTTTCTTCATATTTACCATAAATATTCCTCTATATAGTTCCTATGTACATGCCAGATATTAAGTCAGTATTATATAATTTAAAAAAGTTATGGGCCCAAACATAATGGACTTTGTAAAAAAATCAGGAAGATATTTGGTCACTTAAGACCAAAAGTGTTAAAGGTAGGGACTTTTTTTCCAGTAATACAACTTTAATTAATCAAAATATATTGTATACCAAAAATTAGATCAAAATCTGTTAATTTTTTTTAAATATTGGCAAAAATATAAAATTGGTACCTTAAATTTTGCCCAACTTTGGCCATGGCACGTTTTTTTCCTGTAAGTACTGTGGATTTAATTTTCACACCATGTATACATAAGGATTTAATCTGTTAAAATCTGAAATTTGAAAATAAAAGCTGCAAAATTAGGCTATTTATTGAATTTTTTTGGAGGCTCTTGTTGTATTCCCTTACATTGTCAAGCAGTCCACTTTGATGACTGTAGGTCATTCAGTGCACATCTCTATGCTCCCCAGGCTGTTGACATAATTTTAGATGTCCCCAAAATCTCCTACCATACCGAAAACTGGGTCATTAGGACTTTGTTCCTTCGAGATATTAAGGAAAAAAAACTCTGTTTTCCATAAAAAAAAGTCATTGTTACACTTCAAGGCTGCCTAATATCAAAACCACTGATCTGTTTTTGATCGTATCTAGTATTCACATTCTTTTATACATTTTCTATGAACATACCAAAAATTAGGTCAGTATTGGGTATTGTTTTGAAGTTATGAGCAAAAGCATAATGCAATTTTTTAAAAAATCAGGAAATATATTTACTCACCTAACATGAGAATTGCTGAACCTAGAGACTTTTTTTCAGGAATATAACTTTATTTAATCAAGATTCAATTGTTTACCCAAAATTAGATCTGAATTTTGCAAATTTTTCAAGTTATTAGCATAAATAAAAAATCAATACCTTTAATTTTGTCCAACTCTGGCACTGTTGATTTATTTTCCCAGCTTATATGCATAAGGATTAAATCTTTTAAAATCTGAACTTTCAAAAGAAATTGATTGAAAAGAATAGCTTTTATTCATGTTTTCATACACCATGTCAAGTGTTGTTTACATCTAGCCCACCTAGTAGTACAGCCTTCACTTGCATTATGTAACCCACCCCAGGCAGCTTACCTTGGCCCAGCTTGGCCACTACTAGCAGGCTTCCCCTCTGCCCTGCATTCATCCCCCCAGCTGGTGCATAAACTAGATGAATGTTATAATTTTTCTGTATTTTATTTTATTCTTGGACATGCTACATTTTAGATTTTGTATTGAACCACCAGGGTTACAATGATTAAAGTGTACATTTAATTGTGTCCATAAAGGGTTGTATTGCTGTGAAAGTGTGGATGTTCATGAGATAAGTAATTCCTTACTTCAGAAGAGTAAAAACTTCACCAGGTGTGAAATTGACTATTAATTCCAGTAATTAATTAAAACTGGGATAGTAATAAGCACAATGATATTGTTTGTCCCTCATTAAACCAACAGTGTGTATACTTTATTTGAAAAGATGTTTTATTTTATCAAATTTACTTTTATTTTATTTTAATGAATAAAATTAAACATGTCCTGAAAACTCCAATGTGCAAAACTTTTTAATAGTGATTCAAGGAATATTCTTGTAGATGCCATGTTGTGGCATTATTTTCTTTTAAAATCAGTTTAAACATTTATGATTTAAAAATAATAAAATATATGTGTATGCATAATATGACCCAATGTTTTTTACTCTGTATATATAATGATTGCAACTTTTGCAACAAATTTAATATTTTAACTTATATTTTCAGGTTTTTTAATTAAAAATTTATAAACCTGTAAATAAAAAAATGATTCAGATAAAAACTTCTTAATGGAAAAAGTGGATCTGCTTAAAAAAATTGGATTATATATAAACTTAAATGCATTATTCTCTTGAAAGTGAAATAAAGGTATTAGTCCATTCTGTCCACTTGCCTGTCCATCTGTATATTTTCATATGCAACACAGTATCTCAAAACTTTTACTGATTTCTTCATGACAGTCTTGTCAGAGTATTAGTTTGCTATCATATATTTAGAACTTTACTATAACCAAGTAGGAGGGCCCCTTTCCTCTTAGCTTTTCATATTCTTATATAAATGAAAAACATTACAATAGAATATTTCTACATCCACCTTTGTGCTGCCCTCACTTTTCCCTTCTCCGAACCCCATCCCAAAGTTAGCCATAGTAAGCAAGAACAAGATGAATCAGATATATTCATACTTTAATATTTTGTATAACTATTCGTCCATAGGTACCTATGTACATGCCAGAAATTATGTCAATATTGTGTAATATGTAGACATAATTGGCATCACAATAATGTACCTTGTCAAGACTAAAGAGATATTGTGTCATACAGTCACATATTCATAAATCACTTTCTTCAGCATAGTTAATCATAAAATCATATCTGTCAAATTGAACGCTTGCAGACTACCATACACTTTAGATCCTTCAACAAATAGCCTTATCATCATTCTACTACTGCTTATTACTGCTGTCATTGCATTCATATTTGCTCAAATATATCACAATTTTCAACCCCTCCTAAATAAATAAAAAATAAACCACTTTATTTGACTCTATTAATCCATCAGTCAGGTAATTTCATTTATCATTTACTCACATATTACATAACATTCCTTTATAATAGCCCAACATGTACATGATATTCATAAGCTTTATCGACTCGATATAGTATCACAGTGGAGAAACATTTATAGTCCAATCACGATCAGCTGAGCGCCAAGACCCATGGGTCCCTTGTTTTTTTACAGAGACGATCAAAACATGCACTGATATATACTCAACACTGTCACTGAATACATTAATGAGAAATCTTGGGAGACAAATACAGGTCGCTAGGAACCAAAGTATATAAGGCCAAAACAAAAAATATACTATACATCTAATCAACACCTGTTTTTTATCAACAGTTCAGAGCTTTCCTTTTAGTGTATGCACATAAAGTCGTCAGTCATGTTTGCATTTGGTGTTCTTCCTGTCAACAAAATAATAACATGTTAATGATATTACTGAATATGGATTAAATTTAGTGTTTTGATATGTGTCTGTAAAAAAAGCCCATGTTATGGCTCTCTGCAAGCATATGGAATTCCTAGCATTGAATCTTGACTATTAAATTTTTAAAAAATTGTGGTTTGTACTTTATAATTTCTTGTATCCTGATTTCAATACAATTTGTTAAGTGTGGACAAATAATGAAATGACCTCAAAATAATCATATAAAATTACAATAAATCATAGCTTTCACTGTCAGCCACAACCATAGTGTGGTGCATCAAGGTTATCTGGATTTGCTCAAGTCTTCCTCAAGAGAAGTTCCTAACTTTCTGATAGGTGGCAGCAGTGTTACAGTGTCACTCTGATTCCAGGTTCACCAGAGAGGGCTCAAGTTGGGTATCTATGAGGACGTCGGTAACGCCACCTGTCAAGGTTACCCGGGAAGTCAAGGTCACTACCAGACTGATGCAGACACCTTCGCCAGTTGGGATGTGGACATGTTGAAATTTGACGGCTGCTTTACTAAAGATCCACATTTTTATGCCAAAGGTAAATATTACTTATCATGCCGAGAGATTGCTGCCAACCTGCATTCCCTATGACTATTAAATTTCTGCTCAAGCAGGGAACAACATAGTCAGATGGGAGCACAAATCACATTTCCTGAACAAAAGCCAACATTTGTTGCTGATTAATGTGTCAGAGTGCATAAACAGGCCTGCCATATCATTCTTTTTTAAAAGAGTCACTCTTTTTTTTTTGAGGATTTTTTTTTTAAATAATGCTAATAAATCTTTTTTTTATAATAAATGCATGCCAAAGTGATTTATCCCCCATTTTCTTCAGGTCAGGGGAAGAAAAGTATCCCACATCAAGTAGTTCATATCAGGAATTTGTGGGTACTTAATAACAGGTGTATGCCGGAAAAGCAAGTGAATGTATGTGTGAGTGTGTGTGTGTGTGTGCATTTTCCTTTGTATATTTTCAAGCAATATAACCAGAAAATATGATATATATAGATAAGAAAGGAATATGCACCTATATTTTGCAGGTTATCCACAAATGGGAAAAGCATTGAATCAATCAGGGAGAGCTATTCTTTACTCCTGTGAATGGCCGCTGTATGAAAGAGTTCGAGGAATACAGGTACGAGCGTTAGCTCAACTTATATAACTTATAACATACCTTCAAGCATTAGGTACATTTAAAAACAGCACAAAGTTCATGTTAATACTTAAAAATACCTATTTATTTGAAAATCTACTAAACTCATTAATTGTTTGAGGTTACCTGATTAAGATTTGTAACACATAGACTACAATTACTGAAACCTACATTTTGTTTTCAAGGGCTTCCCATTAAGTATTGCAGACCCCCCTCCAATCAATATCAGGTAATTTGGCATTATTTAATTTTTGCTATACATTTTTAATGTCAGTACTCTGATAACTTTACTGAAGAAGTGTAATACTGATATAAAACGTTTTCCTCCAAGAGTCTTATCATTTTATATATCTCTTTTAGAGATTCTGGCTTGACTAACACTAAGATGAAATGTCTCACCCACTTAGCCTCAAACTATGTTTCAAAAACTTTGATTGGGCCCACATGAAAAAAAACTTTATCCACGATCATTATTTGCCCAGAGAAATAACAAAAATGTATAAAAATCAGACTCAGCAGTTGTCCCATGACCTCATCCAAGATATTGGTCCAACTTCAAGTCAACACTAACCTAACAATTTACTGTAGGGGTGAGGTTTATAGGGTGTCATCTCCATACATTAATAGGTACTAGGTGTTTATGAAAACAGCCCAGACCATCATTCTGCCACCAACTCCTCCTAGACAGACCCATTATACTGAGTTGCAGCCTCACAGTTTTGTAACCACGTGCTTTTCCATGTGAAAGCTTGAGGCATACTCATTCCAGAAATCGTAGAACTGAAGGAAAGTGTGATAAGGACCAAAATATCACTTGGAGCAGTTCATCCCAGGAGACAAACAAACCATTAGACCAACATTATACATTGTACATGTTATATATACATGGAATTCAGTTTTCATAAACTTGTATTATCAATGCAAAAGGTTAAAAGGGATATCCAGATTAAAAGGCAAGGTCATTTAAATAATTTTATTGTCAAACCTTAATCTGGAAAAGAACAAATCACTTTTTATGAACATTAAATACTAAAATTATAGTCCGTTCCACACCCCCTGTCCACCTGATTTTTTGCAATTATCTCTACATAAGACAAACTTGCCAAACAAAATTTGCACCAATGGCATAAAGAGGCAAACGTGTAATATTTATAAAAAATATCTTATTTATGGCCTGGTTGTCATGTCTCATATATATCTGTGGTTCATGGCGTCCCTAATAAGTGGCCATTGTTCATCCTCCTTTGATATGGATATAAAGTAATGTGACGTAACAGTGAAGCGCGTGCATGAGGAGAATACAAGTCTTGCTGTAAACAGAGGTTGGCAGCTCTTGATTATTGGTCCCAGGAATATTAGTGCCTCTTTAGTACATCACGTCTATTATGACCTCATCACTATTCCCTGATATGCATATTTCACAGATTAGTGGCAAAATGTCACTACAGAATAGACTAGTTACTCATAAAATGATTTTAAATTGTTTACAGGAAAATGACATAAGGTAGCCTGTTATTTCTTTAATACTTAATTACACTTTTTCCTCTTTCTGCTCTAAGGTAAAAAAGTTTTGGCATTTTTTGATTCGCAGAAAAAAATAATCCCGATAAAAAAAGGTGGACGGGGGTGTTGGAAAGGACTATAGTTGATAAGTTTAAGATGAATTAGTGATATCAAAGGATATTAAATATGCAAAAGAACTCTCTCTCGTGCTCTGTGAATGACTGATGTCATTGATCCAAACTTATACCTGTTTTGGGAACACAAGTTACTATTGAAGAAAAACCACCAGGCCCCAGAACCACAAGAATCATTAGAAGAAGTTTTAGCACATATTTAACTTTTACATTGCCAACATTAAGAAAATACCAAGGAGTTTGATTGTTTCTTATATTTCAGCCCGACTATGCCAAAGTTGCCAAATTTTGTAACATCTTCAGGACTTATGCAGACATCGTTGACAGCTGGGATAGTCTTGAGCACACGCTCAAATGGTTTGGTGATAATTCTCACAAGCTGGCTAAACACACGGGACCAGGGGCATGGGCCGATCCTGATCAGGTCAGTGGTACACAAATAAAAAACAGGGTTTAAGAAGTCAAAAATTTTGGTAAATTGAAAATTGGTGAGTGTGGTCTAGTGGTAGAGCACAGGACTCAAACTAGGAGGTTGTGAGTTCAAATCTCAGATGTATATACATTAACAGATTTAATATATAAAAAGACCCTGGGCTGATGCTTCATGTGGTATATTACATCAGTCTTTGTGATGTCAGCATTGATAAAAAGTCAGATTATAATATTGGGGTCTTGTTCAGTGTCCTATCATTGCCATTCAAATGTAGCTTTTAAATATCTAGTGGTATACCCATAATTTTGACATGCAACCTGTGACATCCAGGTAATAGAATGTAGACAAAATGGCAGCCCCAAAAGCAGTTTTGAGAAAATGGGAGAAATAAACCTGCCAGGGTTAGATAAGGGTACAGGGATGTGATATGAAAGTAATCCCAGGACAGTTTCCAGGTGAGAATCTTATCTGTAGAGAGAGTTTGATGGCATATCAGATGTGTATCAGCAAAGTTTAAACTGGAATAATGCTTTTTTTGGACCACACCCAAATTCTCAAATTATAATAAGATTACTTACTTTCCCCCACTTCCTTGGAATGGGGAACATTGATTTGGGATCGTCTGTCTGTCCCCCTGTCTGTCCCTTTGTCTGTCTGTCCATCAGGTTTTCGTTTCCATGCGATAACTTTCCTAAATATTATCAAATTTCATTTGGGTCACTGCTCTCATGCTTACCTTGGTTGGGATTGGTTTTGGAGTGTCTGCCCTCTGTCTGTCTGTCTGTCACTCTGTCTGTCCAGCTATCAGGTTTTTGTTTCCGTGCGATAACTTTCCTAAATATTATCTGTTTTCATTCAATTTTGGGTCAGTGATTGCTCTCATGCCTACCTTGGATAGGATTGGTTCTTTTATTGTCCATATGATGAATCAGCACTTTTAGTGTCACTAATCACCAACAGGTATCACTAGCAGGGGACAATTTGCTTGTTGGTATAATTTTAGGTATGGTAAGATGATTTTTTTTTAAATATGAACATAAAGTCACATGCCATAACACTTGACTCTTAAATTTGCATGTAGTTGGCTTAAGTAAATATGACACGTATTATCACATTGTTATTTATTACTGTACCATCTCCATTCTTTCAGTTGCTCATTGGAGACTTTGGCTTGAGTTATAACCAGCAGAAGCTACAGATGGCGCTCTGGTGTGTGATTGGTGCTCCTTTGATTGTGTCAGCAGATCTGCGTAAAATGCCTTCAGAGTCCAAGAAGATCCTTCTAAATAAGCGAGCGATTGCAATCAACAATGATCCCCTGGGGATCCCAGGACAAAGGATAAACTTGGTAAGTGAAACTAGTGACACGTTTTTCCATGATTTATCACATTGCATTGGTCACATCAATTAATTGTATGATGAACAGGCATCACTTTCTGTACCATCTTAGATGCTTCCTAAGGTGCATTTACTATCAGTGAGTGCATCAACTTTTTTATAAGTTTGTGAACTTTTGTGGCCTGATGAAACTGAGAATTTCGCAGATTTATGTCTTAAATTAGGATTCCCAATATATTTACCAGATTTGTTGACTCCTTAAATTGAGCAGTTTTCAAAATCTGCTGTGAACAGATCTGATGAATCCTTCTAATCATTATGGCAGGAGGTAAGGTGGCAGACTGTTTTAGATGGATGTGATGCATGGGCTCGTAAATTGGATGAAATAAATGCTATCATATGTCACTCTGCTGATTTAAGCAAGCATCATACTTTTCTTTTATGTCTCAATCATCTGACTGGTTATGCTAATAGTTTTTTTTCATTTTACTTTATCTAGTTGCAAGTTTTTAGAGTCAGATATTTGACAGGCTATGTAATGATGTGATATTTTTTTGGGTGTAGGATAGCGTGTCCCTCCATGAAACAAGTTCTAAAAACAGCAATTTAATAACGACAAGAGTAATTTTTGATCAAACAAAAATTATTTATATTCATTAAAGTTTAAATTGTGTTAGTTGTCCCATAAAAGTTGGAGGAACTCCTCATCGCTCATGGTAAAATGCTTAATTCACTATTCAGTACAGATGAAAGCTAACTATTCACCAACCTTTTCTATAGAATTTGTGATTTCTGGCTTACATATTAATAATTCCTGTTAGAAAAAGTTCTTATCATGCCTCTTGTAACAGATTTTTTAGCTTTTTCATTTACAAGCTGTTTGTAAACACAGCAGTGTTGACAGATGGAAAAACCATGTTGACAAATTGAAAACCATGTAACCTAAGGTGGATGGTTGCATAGGCTATATGGGGAAAATGAACAGATGATTTATGGTTCTTCAAGACTTTCTGCAAGATGTCTTTCTCAAGTGTATTTGGATTGTTTTAGTGTGTCCCCCACATGTAATAAACAAGAGGGTATAAACAAAACAAACAGCATGTGTGTGGTGGGGTCAGCATTTTCAGGCGTATTTTTGTCAATTGTTCAGGGGATTATCTTAAGTTAAGAAACTACAGATATAGGTCCCTTTTACTCTTATCAGCTAAAATCCTTAGAGTGTCTTAGTTTTTTGTCACTCATTATAATTGAGTATATATAATTATTGAATTATTTTTACAGATTGGTCAAGTACATGTATGGAGGAGACCTATTATGCCAAAGGGTAGCTTTGCCTTGGTCCTCATATACACCAACATATCGGGCGGGCCCAAGAAGGTGTCAATCAAGCTGGAGGACATGGGATTCACCACGGCAGCAGCCTATAATTTCACAGAAGTGTTTGATGGACAGCATCTGGGCGTGTACAAACCCTGGCACACCTTTGATTGTGAAGTCAACCCCACAGGAGTACTGTTTGTCCAAGCTACAGCACTTCCATAAATGTCTTTTTTTGTTGCAATCAGACTGTATAAATACTCAGTAATACTCATTTTATATACCGTGTATACTTACATATCATACATGATTGTTTTGTTAGTTATATATTCTGTCCTATGCATAATACATCAGAGTCAGTAACAAAAGTGAACTGCTAAGCACTAACGTCCATGGATAAATTTAAGAGAAGCATAAAAGTAATGGATAAAATATTGAAATTAGGGCTCTATTTAAGAACCCTATGGGGTGTCTTGTTGTCTTGAGGATTATGGAAAATGGTGAGATGCAACAATTTGATGTAAACTTGAAAATATCCGGTTGGTAATTACCATAATATCTCTGGAAACCATCTCTCTAAAAAATTTACATACAATTATATTTCTTATTGAGACATCTGGATCGTTCCTAATGTCATGTTGTTATAGAAATAGTCCTGCCTTTCAAGATAGACTGGTCTTGCATGTATTTAGGAGAAAAAAACACAAGCAGAAACGTGAGTAATCACTTGAAGAATGAGATAACTCTATCAGTATCAATTTCTGATTGTACATTTAGTAGGTGATACAAAGCCGTTCCAACGAAATTATCAGAAGATTAACTACAGCAGAATTCAATAATGCTTCTTAAGTATTGATGAATCAAATTTTGTTTTTGTATCATGTTATTTTTTCAATTGGAGAAGTCATATGCACAATACAAATGATTTTACAGTTGTGGTATGAAGAATCTGAAGGACTTTAGATCTGATCAGTATCTTTATTAAGTGTTTATTTTTTTGCAAACATCTTGGGTTTACGTATGATACTTTTTCTCAGAGACGCCATGGCAACTATTAAGCAAAGCATAGTATTAACATTGTTATGTACATTTTATGGCTGGTCCTGTTTTCTTTTCTCAAACTTGTGGTTTGAAGATGATCTGTTAACATTAATAGACAGTGTAGACAGTCCTTCCATATTCTTACATCCAGTGACTATTAGGGGTTTGCGAAAAGGGATGCGTGGGACATGCGCATTGTGATGTCTTAACTAGACTTTGAAGAAGCCATTTTGTTAACAGTTTGTTGTGTTCCCGGTGGTATTGGTTAACAGATTCCCGTAGTGCTTGGTTTGTAAGTTTAATTTTACATATCATTTAGGATTTGCTAACAATTGTCTATGGTTAATATATTTACTCCTTTTTTTATTCATAATAAAATTTGTATAATTTGTAATATGTTGTTTTGAAGTATTTTTCCGTGTGTACGTGAGCAGATAAGTACCAACAGTAAGCAACTGAATAGAAGCATCTTTTTAGCTCGCCGGAACAAAGTTCAGGAGAACTTATACCGTATCCCCGGCGTCGGCGGCGTCCGTAGACACCCCAGATAAAAGTTGATTGTTAAGTTTATAACTCGGCAGCCACTGTCATGATTGCATTCATATGTATTATAAAGGTCCTTATTGATCCCCCTTATGATTTGCGGATCAAAAGGTTAAAGTTCAAGCTCATAGGCCTCTGTTGCTCATGAACAAGTCGGGTTAAATTGTTTTGTTAGGTTCATTTCTCCATTGCTAATGAAGACATTTAAATTAAACTTAATACACTGATGTACAATGACAATACCTAGCACAGCTGTTGAACATTTTTACCATATTTTAATTTTAGGCCCTGTAATTAGACAAAATTTGTACAGATCCCATCCCAACTCAGGTGAAATATTTTTTTTACTCTTTATAACTCGATGAATATGGGATCAAAAGGTCAAAGGTCCGTATCACATGACCTCTTTTTTCATGAACAAGTCAGATTAAATTTTTTGTTAGGGTCATTACTTCATTGCTAATGAGAACGTTTCAATTAAACTTAATGCACTGATATACAGTCACAATACCTAGCACAGTAATACAACGATTTTACCATATTTTAATTTTAGGACTAGTAATTAGACAAAGTTTGTACAGATCTCATCCAAGCTCAGGTTAAAGTTTTTGTTTACTCTTTATAACTGGGCAACCACTTGCCCTATCGCATTTATATTTCACATATGTATTGCATAGGGGATTATCAATCCCCCGAATGATACAGGGATCAAAGTGTCAAGGTCACAGGTCCTGGTTGTTCATGAACAAGTCTGGTTAAACATTTTTTTGTTTGGCTCATTGCTCCATTAGCTGATGAAAATATTTCAGTTAAACTCAGTAGGATGATGTACAGCGACAATACCCAGCTATTTTCCCGATATTTTAATTTTTGGACCGTTAATTAGCACTTCACGAACAAACTTTGTACAGATCCCAAGCCAGCTCAGGTTAAAGTGTATATATATATATATATATATATATATATATATATATATATGAGATTAGGATTACCACATATAATTTAAGGTTAAAAAGTCAAGGATTTTCTGAATGCCCCGTACCGGCGAGCTCTGTAGTTCTCAGACGACTTATTTCCTTATAATATTTGATAGTTTCCTAACCGACATCTCTCTCTCTCATATACCTACTCAAAGGAAAATTGAAACAAACAAGTCATGAAAATTGCCGTTTTATTGTCAGCATAGAAAGGCAATGGTCCAGATTATATGATAAGAATACCGTAATTTGTAGTGCTGACTGGTGGTCACAGCCAGGGCCGTGGCAATTATAGCACGATAAATAAAATGTGTAAAATGGCACAAAATGCTTAACCTGTATTGCAGTGACCAGTATTAAATGTAAAACCACAGTAGAGACATAGTTTAGACGTAATTATAAAGGTACATAGACTTGCCCTTATAATTATAGAAAGAGTAATAAGATCCAACATACTATATAGAATGGTACTCAGTATAAAGCTCATACCCACGCAAAGGCAAATAATATGTGCCTGATCCGCCCTTTTTTTCTGGAACCGATCCAAAAGGGGATCTTTTTTGGCCCATGCGCAACGCGTCTCGTCAACGAGTTAAAAAGTCCTGGAAACGAGTAAATCGTGCGCATGATATAGTTAGTCCTTACTCGTTGGAAGGGTATACTTTAACATAAAGCTGACCCTTATTTTGCAATTGTACATGCGAAATGTGAAGTTGTAATTCTGAATTTGTTCAATTCTAAAATTTACAGTTTTGTTCTAATCGCAGACTAGTAAGCAATGTCATGTTTAAAATTGAGTAAAAGTCCATTTTTAGCGATCACTTATATCAAGGCTTAGCACCATATATAACTCGCTTTGAATTTGCAAACATTGTGTTATATTTTTGTAAACATGATGTATAATTGGCTTATTTTCATTAATTAATATTTTTTTTTTATGTTTGATGTACCTTGGCCTTCTACTGCTTATTGTTGGGTCCTGCAGACCTCACGAGAACGAGAAAGTGTACGCGGGCACGAGTTAGTCGTGTGAACGAGTTAATAATCGTGAAAACGAGTTAGAAATCGTGTGAACCAGTTAGTAATCGTGGGAAAGAGATAGTAATCGT
This sequence comes from Sipunculus nudus, assembly GCA_026874595.1. NCBI lineage: Eukaryota > Metazoa > Annelida > Sipuncula > Golfingiida > Sipunculidae > Sipunculus > Sipunculus nudus. The sequence goes on along the minus strand of CM049317.1, from coordinate 61,078,631 downwards.
GTGAACCAGAAAGTAATCGTGAGAACGAGTTAGTAATCATGGGAACGTGTTAGTAATCGTTGGAATGAGTTAGTAATCATGGGAACGAGTCAGTAATCGTGGGAATGGGATAGAAAGTCGTAGGAACGAGATCAGAATTTTTTTTTCAGTGTTTGGCAATATATTTTTCCTAATATCGTCTCCCTGGCTCCTTAGAAATCGGTTCAGTACAAACCAACAGACTGACTCCGTGGACGAAATAACCCATATAGTTTAACTTTCTTACAGATGTGCAATTACCATGGAGTATTTTAAGGTAATATGCACCAAATATTGAATTCTCTCGTTGCGTCTTTGAAAATGTCTGCATCTGGGAAACACTGACATCTGGCAACAAAACCATGGCTTTTTCTCAGAGAAGTATGTTTTGCGGTCTGTGACTTATAAATTTCCTTCGCTCAGGGAAACCACCTTATAAAACCAGGATCAGACTGAATTTATGTTTCAGCACATCCTGCGCATGACTGCAGATTTCATCAGTGCGTCATAGCGTTGAAGGCATTTGTGGACTCCAGTCACCCGTTATGTTACCAATAAAGTCTGGTTTCCCCAAAGCCAAAACCGGTAAAAGCTAAAATTGGATGGTTTATTTTAACCCGTTATCTTTCTCCGCCGGCGTTCTGCAAAACTAATCATAGTCGTTAAGCCCCGCGAGATACCTGAAGGTCCCGTTGAAATAACGGGGCATAAATAAAGGATTACCGCCAGAGCGGATATCCCATAATTCCTCGCGGCCCCGGAGTAATAAGATTGTCAGAGGTATCGGATGATGGATGACTATAACCTGCTCCTTGGGCAAGGAACTAATCGTCAGGGTAATGACTTGAGATTGAAAATGGTCGGACATGGCCGCATGGTCTTTCTTCTATAAAGGGAGAACTTGATGACGGTTTTACATCCATACTTAATAAATGCCAGTTGACCTCATATCAAGAGGTCAATATCATAAGCCTATTTTTTTTCATTTCTGTTTAAGGCTTCTGATATAATTCAAATGGGCAACCTGATATTAATTTAAGTATTTTGTTTAACAGGTAAAAATACAACATAACTTAAGGACAATTATTTTTTTTTATTTCCTGACGATGTTCCCGAGCCGCTGGAGTTCACAATCGTTGAATAAATACGGAAATTATCTGAAAATAAAAATTTTGTATACAGAGATTCAAATGGACCCAGTGTCAGAGAAACCAACCTTTTTGTCAGCCAGATGATAATATTATAAATGACAACAGGGAAATGCACTATCCCAAGTTTTTCCAGAAGGCCAAAGCCAACATAAAACTGAAATTCTTTAATATCTGGCAAGTTACTATATCATCAATTTTCACACCGACAGCGTTATCCTCATCCAAACGAATGCGTCTCCTGGCGAGTGAACACAACCTATCAAAGAAACATTATCCCCTGCTTCACTCAATTTTAGTTTATGTCTTAAATCGTTGATGAAGCAATTTGTCAAGGAAGTCGTTTTCGCTGTTGGCTGGTGCTTATTATAACACTGCAGCCCACGCCTGTATCAGCGTGATATTAAAACCTTCCCCACGAGCATGAGCCGTGAATACAATGATCTTTTGCAAAGTTCGGGTCAAATCAGAAAACAGGGGAGGATTAAGGGGGAGACAGGAGAACGGGCCAGCCCCTTTTTTTAACTTAAACATTTCTTGGAATTAGAATTATATACGGTTAAAAAAACAGTTGCACCGGTTTTTGGCGTCTTGCATCGTTTTCTTTCCTACATTTTAAAAGCGAGAGGGATGCATGAATTCTTCTTATAGTCCAGGCACACTTGTTTATCTTTACCAGGGTGTTGAGCTCAACCCTTTTCTAATATCTCGTATCTGCCTCTAAAAACTTTTAAGAAATTTAATAAAAAGAAATCAAGTTATACATACGTTCGGATGATCCCGGGTTAGGGCCAGGGTCAAGGTAAATATCACCCGTCCTTACTCCTTAGTAACATCGGTGACAGAAGTATTATCGTAACATGTTCACACAGAATCAATTTATATCAGTTACATGTTACAAAAAAAAATCCATATAACCTTACTCTTCCCCCTTCATGTTCTTATTGGTGTATTTTTTAATATATATACTGTTTATAACAACTGCTTAAAGAGGTCGCATACCATGCAACTTTTTCCTGGCGCCATGGTGACCCTTCGTCTGATCTGGTGTATTTTATCAATTGTATATCATATCCTGGGACTTGCATATTGATAAGATAACTCAGTATTGTCTGTTTTAAGCATAATGCTATCCAGAAATGCCCTGGAACGAATAAAAAGTACCATGATGCGTCCTGTATTAGAATATCGTAATGTTGTGATTTACCGTTAAGAGAAAATATAATCTGCTAAAAAAACAGTTGGTCTAATAAAAATGTATTCCTTGAAAAATTGTGCACATTTATGTAATCTTTGTCACAAAAGGTCAAATACCACCGTAAACGATCAAAGATTGAAACTCCCTGCCTGCTGACCTCCCTAATTCACATGATATGAAAGTTATTAAACAGAAATTGCTTACTGTGTTTGGTGTGCAGAAGAATCCGATTCTTTCATTGAACTTCAGAGTAGCATTAATCCACTTGCCTAGATAACATTTAGGTTCGTAGTGTACTAAGATTTGTCAAGCTACAAACTACATGGTTTTTCTTCTATGTTTCTTCTATCATGTTACTTTACCTTGTATTGCCATTCATGCTCACGATCGAACTTCTAGGCACACAATCTTGTTACATTTAACACAGACAGATTAACGTTCAATGGCTCTTCAGCAGGGCTGCATGACGGTGATATTTATATGCTTAAAATGAATATATCAACGGAAACATGTAATATAATGCTAACACGGGGAGATTTATCATTAATATCATATGGGTTCCATATTTGAAAATTTTGATATCATTAATATAATACAAAAAAGAGTTCCATGTTTGATGAATTATTATTTAAAAGTATTATAAAATGGTAACTGAAAAGTAATTTAGCGTTAAAATAGAGATATTTTTCATTGATAGGCCTATACCAAAGAATTAATAATCATGGGCTCCATATTTGATATATTGCTATTATTATGAGCTGTATATTGGCTCAGTCAGTAAAAGTACGTTTTGTTTTGTCCCAAATATCAATTTTAGTATTTATAGGATGTCTGAGTTAAATTCATCCATACATGTTATCAATAAATATAGATGTCCATGGAGATCAACTCCTGGTCTATATGTACCGTTTGTTATCCACGTAAATTAAAGTAAAGCGTATATATAGAAGGGGAACCAGGGGAGGGGTCCAGGGGGTCGCCCCCCCCCCCCTCCGTTCAGGACCTGTGGACCTTTCTATAGGTTTTGTCATTAGTCATCCTGGGCTGGACCTACCCTTTTTCCTAAAACCTGGATCCGCCCCTGATATATGACGTCATAGTGGTTCTTAATACGATACATATCATGCTACTTCGCTCACGATACGGTACTCTGGGTAATACATGCACGGATTGAACATTATAGTTTGGATCCTAAGCGAAGTCTCGTCCATTGCAGATCATGAAAAGACCTTTCTCTCATAGAACTTATTTAACACAATAAGCCTTATATGGAGTCAATACCAATATTCGTGTTCTGGTGTACGGAATTTTATTCCTTCTCTCGACGTCAGTTCAAGTTGTTATTTCATTCTCGGGCAATCCTTTTAGAATTCTGTCACAATCCAGGATGGGGTTTTCGCCGCAAGGACAACTTCATCACAGTTTGTTCAAAGTAGAAGGTGAGAACACGTATTACCAACGGGGACTGAATCTGCCGCTGAAAGGGGATCACATCATAGAAAAGACGGGATGAATTATTTACACACACAAAAAATAGCTTTGGTCTAAGACATGCGGCAGTTGTAGTAATACTTTTGTGATTAAAACAATTGAAATATTATAGGTTTTACCTATAATAAACGATTGATATTCCTTCATAACATTTTGAGTAAAGTTGCTATCCGGCAAAATGACAAATGATTAACCAATGAACCAATATAAAAACATCAAATAAAGCATTGACCTTTAATGTGACTGGATGTATGACTCGAAATATTACAAACCCTGTTTGAGTTTTAAATTTAATACGATTTCTGGATTAAAAATCTTGTGTCCTAAATCAGCATTCGCAGCAATGGGATTTAATATTAGACCAATGTTTCATTCGAATTATATCGATTTTCTTTATTCGTCAGCGCGTCTTCAATTTTGTTTGATCCATGACCGGAAACGCAAACGCAAGATGATAGATTTATCCCAAAAATGTTTGTTCCGTGTTCATAACATGTTTATCGTACGATTTTAATCAGAGTTCGTTTGCTTGGCACTAAATTGCCACAGACCGATTCAGTGTAAAAATCGTGACGTTAACTCTTTCATATTAACCTAAAGCGACGATTTTTCGTGCTTATGAATCGGCGAAATATACACGTAACTTAATATGACAAATTATCCGGAAATTACATAGGAAATACCATTCTTACTTTCGCCAGGGAGGTGTAGGCATTTTATAATCAAATCGAAGATTGTGTTTTAAACCTGTTGGTTTAAATACTTAGTTCAGGAAATAGATCTTTCCTCCTTCAGGAATTCCCTAAGAAATCTTACAAAAATGCCACGGAGTCACTTAGTGCTAGGGAGTCTTCGTAAATCAAACACCTCTTTCTTTATTCTCAGCTGCCGGGGATGGAGCCCACAGAAAAGGAACACATGGTTGATTTGAACAGATGTATAAACAGTGGAAGGTCTTGGGGCCTGCCACTTTGCCCAGTATAGCAGATACATGTTGAGCATGTTGACATCTGGACACCATCATTGACAACGGAGAGCTGCTTTCTTTAAGTTCTTCTAGTTTTACAATTAGATGTAAGGCAAAAAAAAAACATAAAAGGTATGGTTCTCAGGCACCACCCGCGTCAATGTTAACCCATTGCATAAAAAAAATTTATTTTGAACAACATCTTTCAGGAAGATAAAATGATACAATTTTGATAAGACTTCTTTTGTTACGTAGTGCTTTTACCTGTTTAGGAAAAAAACTTCTGTTAATTTCAAGCTTTTCCCTGATCATATGATATTATTATCGAAACATTTCAAAAATATAGAAAAAAATAGAATATCGCCCGCCCGCATTTATTTTCTGAAAAAAAGTGCCTGAGAACCATAACTTTTTTTTGCCCAATGAGTAGGTTCGAACAGTGATTGTATACGGACTGTAGTGTGCATATAAAACACGTTCAATGGTTATTTGTATCGGTTTTCGTCATGGGGTATATACCTTCATATACCTCACAACTATTGGCTCTGGTTCATGATGCAAATGTTATTTTGTTGTAAAGACGATACGTGTGTATGTGAAAGGTGGAACATTTTCATGATAAAGGTTTCTCCTCTGATCTACCGATCCAGTGGAATTGAAGATAGAAGTTAACGAGTACATCGATTCCTATGCAACAATCCCCGCAGCTTCCCGTTGCTAGGAGACACGTCTTATACTTCCATCTGTAAAGCCAGTAGCCAGGGTAAAGATTTTTCCGCAGACGGATTTATATAGTCTAACAACTTCTTGAATATGCTAGACCGCCACATGGATACGCAATTCCATGTTTTCCGCTTACTTTAACACATTTCCTATAACTTCGTTTACCGGTTGCCTGCTTGCATCCCGGGGGTGTTTGCTGTTGTCATCACGGTCGATTGGAAAAGTAAGACCACTGGATTTGTGTAGGTTTCGTTCTGTCAGCCAGCATAAGACGTTGATTAGTGGTTAAGGCGTCGGACTTCCGTGTTTTGGTCTTTACTTCGAACCCCGTTTGTGAAAAAAACTTCAGGTTACCTCTTTATGTAATATGAAATCGATTTTGATTACCCCCGTGGATAGGCTGAACCTAATTTCAGGTTACCCCTGAAAAGATTACCCCCTCGCTGATTTAACTAATCTATCAATTCTTATGCTTTTGACTCATTACATAATCATTTCAATGAATTACATGAAAGATTCTATATTTATTAAATTACACATTACGTGCAATCATGAGATTATACAAAAGTCAAACTATTTTCGGGAAATGGAGAAGAAAGAAACTATTTGAATTTTAAGTACATAGATATAAAGACACAACTTTTTGTAATCTGAAATCGACAAACCGGCGCATGCTATATGGAGAAATGATTCGCTCTGTTTAACGATACCCCGTGCAAATAAACATGAGATCCGGAAGGCTTCAAAATAATAACGAGCCTTCTACAGGCAAAGGACCCACCATTAAAAATAGATTGTTCTTTCCTCACCTGCATACTAGCATATACATTTCTACCTTGGCTGCAAGAAGTATTATCGCTATAAAACCTGGAGTGTTATAACAAGTACCAGTTATACATTGCTATTATATAAATTAAAAGGAAATTACCATATTAAAAAAAACTATTATTATGAGCTATTAGTGTGAGCACAAATTTGTCATAGTCACTTGCTGACGGGACGCCCCCCCCCCCCCCCCCAGCCCTCGATTATTTGCTGCGACTTACGCTTTTTCTGGCTCATGGGCACTTTCATTTTGATAGTAAAAAGACCATATTTCTATCTGAAATAGTAATCTGTATTTTTTTACAGTTTTTACCAATATAAATCGTTATTTCCAACTTCCTACCATAACTACCGCCCACCCCCCCCCCCCCCCCATATTCACGACAACATTTTTGGATTTGTTACTCTGTGTAAGAATTAAATGTAAAAAAACATTGTTTTGTGAATTTTAGAGTTTTCAGGGTTGTTAATTTCAACTCGGGTTAACTTTATAGACATCAACACCTATACTCAGGGGATATATCAGTTTACGGTAAATCATGCAACAATCGCTGATCTATTTAAAGACGACTACGTACTCTCAATCCTTAAGCAGGGGTCCCGCAGCATTCGTTCCAGAACTCCCTAAGCTAGCCATAATCCTTTATATAGAAAGATTTGCTGCTTGTCGGAAACTAGAGGAGGGGTTGGCATGGGGCGTCGACCGAGAGCGGAGTACAGCAGGTCTGACTAAAATTGAAACCCTGATGGTGATACGTAGCAAACCGTTCTATTGAAAGCATTTAAAGGAATAATGAAACAAATTATGACCACTGCGTAAGGGATGTAACCCGTAAGGTGGGACTCAGCATAATGTATTTTTTTCCTTGCTCATATTTCTCCAGACAGTCATGCTTTCAAATGTTACCATGAGACGACCTCGGTTTCTCATTAAATCACGCAGCTCTTTATTTTCTCTCAGATACCCGCCGTCGAGAGAAGAGACGTGAGACTCAGTTGATTGATGAACAGATGTATTGATGGCGGAAGGTCTCGCCATCCACCCGTGGGGGCTGTATTCTTGTGCTGGTCTAGCCACAGCCGATAAAGCTATCCGAAACAGGAGCAAAAACACTCTCTCTCCCTCTGTCTGTCTGTCTGTCTGTCTGTCTGTCTGTCTCTCTGTCTCTCTCTCTCTCTCTCTCTCTCTCTCATCATACATAAGATGATTCCCTGGACTTTAGGAACATCCACATGAATAAACCTTTTGGTTTTTAATACGTTACCATAACAATGGATTATTTCCAATTTCTCAAAGCTATGTGACTCAACTGTTCCGACAGTTATTTTTCTTTGAAGTATTAATAGCTACAGGAGTGCCATTCTTATGTAAACGGTCAGCACAATTCATGTGCAGTGAATACTTTTCTTACGCTATTTTCTCGAAAATAATTACCAGAGTGTTCTTGTATTTATGTGAGTTTAGTGATTAAAGCTGGGCCCTAAGCCGAGGCTACTTTTAGAAGACTCAGCACTTTGATTCCAAGTATGCTTTCACCACAGCATGAATCGCTTGACTATGGCTGGTATGATGAATAACCATGCCAACCTTGGTCGGGCGATACATCCTGATGCAAAGAACGCTTCAGTCAGATCTCGTGTTAGACTATTTGTATCCTCGACATGTCCCTTTACAACCAACAAGTCTTAGTACAGCCGGATGCGAAGATACGAGACCCTTGAGGCGTGAGAAGTAAGGACAACGTTTGTATACCCGTGGTAAGTAGACCCGCTGACACCTAACAAACGGATGAGTAAGACCAGACTACAGGAGATAGCTCCCTCTCTCCGTCATCACTGTAAGACCACATGGACCTTGTTTCGGAGGGGAAGGGGGGCAGGGGGACAATGCGTTCCCACCTTTTCCCCTCAAATTTTAGGGGAATAAAATAAACCATTTTTTAAAATATGGAGATCATTCCATCAATCATGCCTATAACGTTTCAATAGTTTTTTTTTACCAGCCCGCATCAACTCAAACGGAGACCGAAAGCCCAAAAGACATAGTTCCTTCTTCCCGGCGGGAAAGAAACTCAAGAAAATTCCACAGACAATTCACGCTTCTTCCTACATGGACATCTAATTCAGCAAACACTCCACGCAGCCTTCGCACATGATGTCTTCCATGCGTTATTTATTGTAAGTTCACATTTTAAGTGGAAGGGAACACACGAACGTCGGATATTTGACTGGCTGACTCTGATGCCCAATCAGACAAGGGTCCTAACAAAACCGCATTCCCCACAAACAGCAGAAATACCCGTTAGCATTACGGTATGGAGGTAAACATTATCTGACGTCTGCAAGGATATGTGCCAATATTTTCACAGAAACTTAGTATTTAGCTATATTTTTGTTTGTCCAAAGGGGATCAAATCATCCATATTATTGATAATATTATTTATGTTATGATATTCCTTAATTTCTTGAATATTTGTAGCAACTATTAAAAGTGTCAATTATTAATTTCATTTAGACATAGGAAACGGCATTTCAACAACTCATTCAATTTTATTATTTTCTTTTGTAATTTTCACATTTCACATTAGGTAAGTAAGTGTAAAACAAATATCCATTTTTCATTGAGAAAAATATGAGTGTCCACCACGCCCTTTTCATATTTATAAATATGATAGATGTCGTGTGTTTGGTTTTATTTCGTCTTAAGCTCGTACGCTGTGATTGGCTGGCATTATTGTTAAATTACTCGCACAAACATCTACAGTCCGTTTCACCGCCTGCTGTTCGCCTGTTTCTTGCAGATAATTTTCTTAAAAGTGTATATTTTACTAAAATTTTCTAGAAAACTACATATTGAAGTGACAACCTTATATGGCAATTTAAAATTTTACAATAAATCCCCAGTTTATGTTTCACACCTTTTTAGTCTCTTCACAATGATCTTGCAGATATGATGTGTCTCTGCATGAGAAGCCATCTTTGCTTTAGCTGGTTTTATCATTTTAGATTGTAAGCAATTGAGATTGCTTTTGCATGTGACCAATGACCTTGACCGAAATAAGTGGGTCTAATATGTTGTATATTGTAGACTGACTTTTTCATATTTTCCAATAATTCTGCTTATTAAATAAGGTGTAAGGTAGGTATTTATTTACCTTGTTGAAAATTAGGTCCTTATATCCTCTACTCTCCACCATTACAGTTTCCCTTGAAATTTAACTATTACAAATTTTTATACAAAAAACAGATGGACATGAGGGGATGAAACGGACTATAGCCCTATTGTACCAAACATCTGATGCTTTATCCGTGTTTTATTGATCTTTCCCTTGCCTCTTCCACCAGCAAGACCAGATTGGTACCTTACGTAAAATTGATGAACACTGGCCATTTTGGTCAGTTTGTGTTACAACTTTTGACGTAACGGAATACACAGTCTTGACCACATGTTAAGATCATGGCAGATAATTGATATGATTGGTACCAGTCTTATTTCCACTTGACATCCATTTTGGGAGCCAGCAAAAAACGTGCATTCCCGCTCTCTGCAGCGTCCTTTCACCAGCGTTAGAACGAACGAATATTCCAGCTCTATGTTTTTTTTTTTTTTTTTTCATCTTTATCTTAACCCTTTCGCCACGCCGATAGGTTGTTTAGAGCGATTGGTTTGGCGGGTTGTCGTAGGGGGCACACTTTTGAGCGGTCTGAATACATCTTTGTTGTATGAATAAACTCCTACACCATATTGTGACGTCATTTCCCCTCTCTGCGTCACAGCAAGTTTTCCAGAACCCGTTGAACATACACACACTGGGTTATCCAAACCATCATCTGGCACCAGAACCTCCCATAATCTGCCGTTATTGGCCATCACGTAAACCGTACTGTTGCCAATCACTAACAAGTTATCATCTTCATCCGTAGAAAGTCCTTGTAAAACAACATAAACCTCTTGAAATATCTTAAAATCACTGGAGTTGTGTATTCTCAACAGTTGACCCGCTGCGCTGAATATCTTGATAGCAGCGTTTCCAGAATCTGACACAATAATGTGATCTTGATTATTGGTGCACAAGAAGTATGGATGGTCCAAATGATTTGGTGATGCACCGTAGCGGCCAAATCGGCTTAAAACATTTCCGTCTAAATCCAGAACAATCACACAATGTTTACACACATCAGAAACAACCAGAGATTGATTACTCAGGGTAGCAAGTCCAGAAGGATATGCAAACAGATTCTCATCTCCTATTTCTGCCACAAATACTCCGTCTTGTGTGAAAATTTTCACACGTGCATTCACGCTGTCGGTCACCATTACCTTTTCGGGTTCATCCCAGGTCAAGGCCACACACATGGGAAATTTAAGCCGGTTGTTCGTTGGTCCGCTTACACCGAAAGTGTTAAGAAATGCACCTTCAGGAGTGAATACTTGTACCCGATGATTTTCTGTGTCCACAACAACGATATTCCCTGTAATAAAGAAAAGACAGCTTTATGAATGAGTAGAATTATACACTAATACGTACACAGGCCTTTGGCTTTTTGTGTAGGTGCATCTGGTTTTAACGATGGGCCTTTCAACACCTTTAATTCGCGAACACTTGAAGTATTTATATCAGACGTAAAAACTTCACATGTATTGTTTAATAATAATAATAAATATAATAATAATAATAATATTAATTATTATTATTAGCAGTAGTATTATAATAATTATTAATAACTGGATGTCTGCAAGCGATCAGTGGAAGCCAAACTCCGACCCCCCTCCCCCCGCCACCCCCCCCCCCCCCCCCCCCCCAATCGCAACTGAGCGATAATGGGGAATCGGTTATATACGACGTTGGGAATAAAAGTAAAAGTAAAAAATATGGTTCAGTTTTAGAACATAGGAGAGTGACCTACCTTCTTTGGTACAAACAACACCGGTGGGATCCTGGAACATTCCATTTTTGGTACCCTTCCTCCCTACATGGAAATGGCATCGTCCACCAGGAGGGCCTTGACGGGCAACAGGAACTGAGGCTGTCTTTTCAATAAAATGTCGTAGATAATCCATTGTGGTCACGGAGAGAAAAAAACCGGAAAACCCGTTATAACATCATCCCAGGGAATAAAAATAATAGTAGCGGCAGGTTTGGCGTGACTGTATTAGACCGCTGTGTAATAATCAATACAAAAACCGGGCAGTGTAACGTCCCAGTTCAGTATGCAGTATCATTTCCTTAGAATGTCGTGAACATACCGCAGCCGAAGCCTCCCAGCATCTCGTCTTGGGACATGGGACAGTCTGTGTGAAGTATTTTAGCGAAGCCTATATAACAGCTACCCGGCCGGTCTTAATCCGCCTAATTAGCTCTTTCGCTGTCTTCTCATGGTTTGGGTGAAGACCTTTTAATATTTCAGCATGGGTAAGAGCGGCGTCCGTTTTGGATTGTGCAGTTCAGGAATCGTAGTCATTTATCTTGTATCCGAGATTGTTTATGGTATTATTTGCCATTCCTCCACCTGTCAATTATAGCCAAGTGATGCCTGGATTCAAAACTGCAGCATTTCTTTTCTCCTGAAATAAATCATTCTATACATCAACAGAAAAGAAACCAATGGGGATCTGAGTTTCCAATTATATCTTGGTAAAGGAAGAGTAGAGGATGTTGTCTCTGTAACATGGCTTAATTTAGTATATTAAACATATATTACAAGTATATATTTATACACTCTCCATGCCACCATTTTGAGGTAAAAAGACATGTTGGTCCAAAATGGAATGGCAATTAAAAAATCCTTCAGTCTACCGTCATATAGTACGATCTTCAAATTTAACGCTGTAGTCGCATGCGGTGTCCGGTGTTCCCAACTTCCGACACCCGAATTAAAATAATGCAATTGTATATGGTGTCCTTTTTTTTACCATTTGAGACACCCGAGTTAATAGAATAATGTTAATATTTTATTTTTTAACATAATCATTATTACACTACTATTACTAAAAATATCGATTAGGTATTTTTATTATACACAAAGTGGATTAAATCTGGAAAATAATATCTGAACATTCAGTTCCTTTCACAACCGATCATACATTAATTAGGTGAACTAAGTCTCTCTCTCTCTCTCTCTCACTCTCTCTCTCTCTCTCTCTCTCTCTCTCTCTCTCTCTCTCTCTCATTTTTTTCAAATGATTTGAACTAATGATATTTAATTGATTCTATACCTTACAGCCTTAAACATGCTAATTTCAGGCATGACTAAAACACCATTCTCTCAGCGTATCCTTCGTTTGAAAGAACAACATACATACCGCCCTTTTTCAAACAGATTTATTATTAAAATAATTTAAACACTTGAAACAAATTTAGATAATAGACACATTCTGCAACAAGTATTTTTAACCTTACCTCAACTTGGTGACGGTCAGAACAGCTCTACCATTGATTTAACTTATCGGGGCAAGTCAGTCTCACTTCGGACGAACCTCCATAACGAGTGAACCCTAATTATGCTGATCAAGACAGGGCGCATCAACCGTGTCACTGTCACTATCAGTCAAACTTCGGCTAATAATACATGGGAGTCGGATATTCCTATCTGCGTGCAAATATAATGGAATTACAAATGACGAAAGGAACTGGACGACTCCGTGAGCCTTCCTCCGCAGCTGGACTCTGCGTGTGGCGACTACTCGTCTTCAGACGGAGAACTCCGCTAAGGAAGAGGGTCTGCAGGCCATTGTAAAATCGATACCAGCGGGCTCTAACTGATAGAGGTTTAAGCTGTGCTCTGGCGTGCGGGGGATTTATTCACATTTCTTTCGACAATCTTTTATGTAGCGTGGCAACCTGAGGTTTTATTGGTTTTCTGTTACATCTCCCATTAGTGAAAGTGTTCGCGAAGGTCGCTGCCAATGGAGCCGCTTTGGAATCCTTTTGGCGTGCACAATAACGACACCAGAAATAAAAAAAAATGACCAACATGTTTTCTTTGGATCATCCGTTACCGGTGAATAAGATCATGTGTCACCCATAAATAACAAGCAAATATGACTGAATATGGATGCTCTCCGAGGGCGTGATGTAACTTTGTATATTTATCTTTATTATCCCTGAAAAGCAGAACAAAATTAACAGAAATGTTCATCCTACGCAGTCATCAATGTTTTCATTCTCTTCTCATAAATAAAATTCGAATTAAATCAAAGGTCAAAGCCCGTAAAAGGCATAATGGAACTTTAATAAACCGAGAGTGCCTTTAACAGTATAGATACGAGGAATGCCCAAGAACTGATTGAAAAAGACACCCGACCTTGGACGCCTTCCTCGACATTTTAACCATCAGCAATCACCCAAATGGGATAAAATGCAAGTATATCCCGTTGGTGATTCAAGTAAGCCTTCATTTGTGAACACGCAGAGGGATTTTGAAACATCGTTAAGATATCGGATTGGTAGTACACACCATTTATGATACATACATCAACAGCTACTTCTTTGCTGCGAGATATAAAAAAATCTGTTCCTTGCGGTGATATTGAATACACTGTTCATATTCTTGCCATTTAGAATTCCCTGGCCATAAATGGCAAAAAGGTTTGGTTAGGGTATTTCAATACTGTTATTCAATTGTCTTTATTGTAAAGCTGTAAACTACTTCGGGAGGGGTGTTGGTATAAACCCTCCCTGTAACAGGGGGATAACTGTTTGGGTTTTTTTCTTTAACTAAGTTTGTCATGGAAGAAAAATGGAGTGCACGAAATTATGACAGATTCACACCTACGACCAGAGCGTGTCAGAGACAGATAAAACAGAGCCTGCGTCCCTCCTGTCATATCCTTTTAGCTGATGGTAGCGACATTTTACGACTGACATGGGAGCGTTATGAGATACAGAGACCAAAATAAAGTGTCAAAGAAGATGCCAGCCGGTTACAGCTTCGTGAAATGACTAACATACTTGTGGGCGGACACGTGATTTATTCGAGTCCAATGATAGGTTAATGGCTTGTCTCATTTTTTATCAATCCTCAGCATAAGCCAAATATATCACATGTTATATACGCTTTTCTGTAAACCATTACTTGCTTCTAAATACCTCTTTTAAAATCTTTTATACCTTTTTAAACTATCCAAATAAGAAGGGAATCATGTCATTAGCTTGTATATATAATAAGTTTGCACATCAACATGCACTATCTAATAAAATATCTATCAGTGCATAGCCATCGGTAATCTGAGAAGTATTAAAATGATAGTAAAATATTTTGCATTCAAGACTCTATGGATGAGCAAATCCTTTCCCGGTTAATCATTTTTATATTTCTTTATCCCAGAAAACCAGGAATACAATAGGTAAAGCTGAAAAAAATCCATATGAAAATATGAAAAAAAGTTAAGTTAAAACGAAGGAAATTTTATTTAGAAAATAAAGATAAAACTGATGCTATATTAAGAAGAGAAGAGAAGAATGATTATGCATATAAAATGAAGAAAACAACAAAAGAAGAAAAGAAAGGTAAAGATTAATACTCCATTTAGAAAAAAATAAAGCAATAAACAAATAAATCTAAGAAAATATATGACGAATGTAGAAGAAGTTTAAAAAATGAAGAAAACATAAAAGAAGAAAAGAAAGGTAAAGATTAATACTCAATCAGAAAAAAAGTAAGACTATAACAATTTCATATAAGTATTAAGAAAAAAAACAAAGAGGAATTTAAAAGAGGATAAAATAAAAAAAGCAAACAAAATGGATTTATTGTAATAAATGTATGTCTTGGTGACATCTATTATTGAGCCGTTACTCTCACAGACTCTCCCGGATCTCCAGACTCCGGTTGTCCATTTCTACTTAATCACGGCCAGGCCAGGCCTGTAGGGAAACTCTAATTACATTGCAGCAATTTCTCACCCGGGGCCGGCAAACTTATTTTTCCTTATTGCTTTTCAGCACAAAAGGATGCTGTTCATTCGGCCTCAGGAACCATCAATTGTAATTTAATAGTCACCCAGGTCCATATATTGATAAACCGAGACAAGGTGTAATGTTCTCCGAACAATGTAACGATACTCAGAACGAGGCTGGGACTTTGTCATCGGTCAGACGGTGGCTGTGCACCAGGGTTTTATGCTTGTCTGAGGGGGATATTTGTCCGAGTAAGATAACAAATGAAACAACTCTAGGATATCCAGGTACATGCCTATAATGATAGGCTGTATAATAATCCATAATAGTGTTTGGGTTATAGAACATACAGGGCGGGATGTCTAAAAGACGTCGAGGAAGAAGTAAAATTAAACAGAAGTAAACAGAAAAAATAAGTGAATAAACTAAAACTTTGTTTGCACTTTAAAAAAGGGGTTCCTGGTAGAACCCAAAATAATTCTACGCATTGGGCTGAGAGGGAACATTTTAGGGGTTTAATTGAAACATTTAACACATGGCTCTTTTTGAAACCTCTCGAAGGTGCTTTTATGGAACCTTATAGGTTCCATCTAGAACCCATATAAAGGTTCCAAGAGGAACCCTTCAAGGTTCTCTACAGTAGATTGGGTGGGGAACCTTGGAAGGTTCTTTGTGGAACCCTAGGTATATGGCGCTTTGTTCAGTCATCACAGTAGGTATATCTGAGAAAGTCCAGGGTGTCATATAAAACAAAATCCATATAAAGTAGATGGTATATGGAGCATTTATTGTTCATTTACCTCACAATTATTTTATCTGAGCATGTAGAGCCTGCTCAGCCAGTGCTCTCATATTATTTTCTTGTTTTCATGTTTTCGTTAATACTGCCTACTGGAAATGGGAAACACCTTTGGTGGATTATATGAAAGGATTTTTTATATTAAATGTGGGAATCTGCGAGGACTAAAGGTAAAAGTAATTTCAGTTTTAATCATGATATCACAGTATACTGAGAGTCTTGGTATCAATAACGTGGAATTTACAGATTCAGATAACTGAAAAATATCCTGCATGTATTTTTTTTTAAATTTTAATTTAAGTAACTCACATGGTCATATATATTTCAGGATAAGGCTTTGTATTTAATCAGCGAAAGTTGATAAAACATATCAATCCCTTGATACGAATATGCTGGAATTCGGTTAGGTTGGCTTAAAGAACAGAGGTCAATTCCTATTATTAACAAGACGGATCATTGATCTGAGACTTGTTCACGGACAGAGGAGAGACCTTCCTCAACATCAAGCCCCAAGGATAATTTCATCAGACGCTGGTCTAATTGTCGTCTGACGGTGGTAATGAAACTTGATTCGACTGTTAGCCGAGCGGTTACTTGGTAATGGAGAAGTTCAGGAAGCGCCTTAGTTTAAATTATTAATTAATCCCCTCTCCCCCCCCCCCCCCCTCTCTCTCTCTCTCTCTCTCTCTCTCTCTCTCTCCTGAATTATAATATAAGGTGTAGATCATACTTTTGATCATGAACGCGACCTAGGGTAAGCGATTATTTTTAAATGATATTTGTTTATTTTAAAATGGTGCTTCAGTTATCTAAACAGTATAAACCTGAGCCATTGTAACCGTATATCATCTTATGAGACCACAAAAATGGAATTTTGATGTGGTCATTATTTATTTCATTGAGCGTTCAGTATTTTACGGTGGCTGATTTAGGACAAATATTTATCTCGAGATCTCGATTTAACATCTCGAGATCTTGACTTAACATCTCGAGAACTCGACATGAAATTTCAAACCAAAAAAAAATTTTTGCTGCAAAAAAAAAATATTTTTTCGAGATCTCGACATAATATCTCAAGATCTCGAGATAAAATTTCACATTTGATACTTAATTGACATAAAGCAAAGCAACGTTAAAGGGACAGTAAACGTTAAGAGTGCTAACTATTGGAATTATAATACAAAAACCATGTATACTGTTTTAACTGAACGGTAATGCAATATAATTAATTTAAAATCAATCATGTTTGTTTTTACCCTACGATAAGGCGAGATGAAGACAAGTTTAATATAAAATTCAATATTTCACTAGAATACGGGAAGTCGACAAGCGACAAATCAGAGTGGGACGTGTGGAGTGAGGCATGGATTGAGTGGCAAGGGGAAATAGAGTTGCATATAAGCATGGATGTCTGCAGCCGAACTGTGTATGTAGGTTGCGCCACCTACCACAAAATCCAGAAAACCTGTCCAAGTTGTATACTTATGCAAAATTTTAGGCAGATACGTCAAACCACAAATGGTATATGAGTGATTTTATCCCACAGCAGACAATCAGAAAAACACTGTGCAAAAATGGTGGCAGGTGGCGCCACCAATTTTGTGTATGATTAAGAGCTATGTGAGATCTATACATATGCAAAATTTCAGGGGGATATGTCAAACCAGTCCTGAGATATAAGCCTGCAGCGTCTGCAGCGTAAACATAAATGAAGGGGGCACCACTTGCCACAAATCGAGAAAGCTATCCAAGATGTATAAACATGCAAAATAGGCAGATATGTCAAACCACTGCCTAAATATGAGTGATTTTAGCCCAGGGCAGACAAACAGACGGACGCTTTGGAAAAATTGGTTGCAGGTTGCGCCACCATTATTGTGAATGATAAAAAGCTATGTGAGATTTATAAACATGCAAAATTTTGGCCCAATCGGTCTAACGGTTCATGAGATATGAGCTTGGATGTCTGCAGCGTAAACGTAAAAGAAGGGGGCGCCACCTGTCATTAAATCAAAAAAGCTGTCCAGGATGTAAAAACCTGCAAAATGTCAGGTGTATAAGTCAAACCACTGCCGAGATTTAAGTGATTTTTCTCCCAAGCCGGATGAACAGATGAACAAATGCAAAAATGGTTGCAGATGGCGCCACCATTTTAGGGTATGTTATAAAGCTTTCCAGGAGCTACATTTGTGCAAAATTTAAAGCCTGATCGGTCAAACAATTCCCGAGATATGTGGGTTTATGTGTGGAAACAGACGCACAAATAGACGCTGGGCAGAGAGGAAAGGTCAGAGGTCAACCAAAAATGAGGGCGCAGCAGTTTACATGTGACCGATAATAATTCCCAATTTCGGAAAATTCCGCCCAGTGGTTACGGAAGAGTTTTCCGGAAACGTAAGTGGCGGCGGCGGCGGCGTCCGACTGAAAACATAGTATCCGCAAAACTCTGTTTTGGCGGAAACAATTATGCATATCCGTAAGAAAGATGTCAAAGTCTGAAGAATATTCTACCTGAATGGCGGATTCGAAGCCATGGCTGAGAAATCTCTCAAAGAGAAATGTTTAGGTCTGCATGCATGCATTGTTGGTAGGCCTACCTTATTTTAAAAATACAAACAAATATGAGCTTGGTATAGAAACACGCTTTTTGTACAAGTTTTTTCAGCTTTTGTTTTTATTTAAATGGTGGTTTGTTTTATGACATATGCATTTGACCATCATAAATGTAAATATGCTAAAAATGATTACTGTGTTTTCGGGTAGGTACGCTGGGGGGGGGGGGTAGCTTGAGCCCATAAAGCCCCAGTCTTGATCCACTATAGCTATAACTATCTGATTACCTTTAGGCATCCTATCTTCATAAATGATTTATATTCATAAATAAACAGTTTAAATACTTCGATCATCTCTCATCATGATTTTCCTTCAGCAACATGCTCTGCTTTGGTCTCAAAGTCACTATTCACCTGCCTTATTTATAGAATTATTGTGATACCGGCTAACTCTGCATATACATATTAAAGAAGTGAAGGTAATCCTTGCTGGTAAAGGTTCTTATAACGCAACTTTGACGTATAAACATTTTATTTACAGGCTACAAGGTACTTGAGCCAATGTTAACATTCAGATAAAAAAATGTAACCGAGTTATTGAAAGATTCCTAGTTGATGTTCGTTAGAGCATGTGAAACAATGCAATATTTGTATTTTATAGAACTCTGTACTCTCTGAATTGAAGCCAGATGTTTCTGCCGGAAGTCTTTCTATTACGATCGGTGGCTATCTTTGCCCCCCCCCCAACCCCTCCCCTCCACACCGACCCATGTTATAAATAAAACAGGATATAAACAAAAGGCACCGCCTTTACCCAGTGAGATTGGCTCAGTTTATGAAAGGTTCAATAGATTATGTTTATTTGACAGACGTCAGATATAAAAGTCGGTCCTTTTAACTTTGTTTTGCTTGACGTCAGTTAAGCATCGAATGGTTCGTACAACGCGCACGTGGACTTATTTATTTATTTATTTATTCACTCGACTTAACATCTCGAGATCTCGAGATAATTTTTTTTTTCTGCAGCAATTTTTTTTTTTTTTTTTTGGTTAAATTTATAACGAGGTCTCGAGATGATAAGTCGAGATCTCGAGATATTATCTGGAGATCTCGAGATAAATATTTTTTGTGTCCTAAATCAGCCACCGTAGTATTTGGTTTGTGTAACCAAATGAAGCATTGCCTAAGTACGTGACCCGGAAGTACATTGTATCATTAAATTGTCTTAACTGACCTTTAATTTGTTCTATTTTCCTTTCCATTGTTTGGGTATCACAAAAGATGTATCCATTCTACGTTTAAAAAAGTGGAATATAATATTTAGTCACAGCTCATACAGAAGGTATATGTGACTGAACAATGTGTGAAGTTTGATGGTGTAATTGGACTCGTGACCGCAAAGTTGTGGGTTCGCGTCCCGTTTTGACCACATTTCCTGCTTAACCTCTTGGCCACAAGGATGCGCCATGTCCGCCCATAGTTAGTTGTCATGGGCGGTAGGCAAACGTCCTCTTATGGCCGCTTGAATTGTACGCTCCCCAGAGACCCGAGATCAGCCACAAAAATGAAAAGGCACGAAAACACAAGGAAAAGTGAGACTGACATAAAAGTGACCCATCGGTCATGACGCTCAGCTGTATTAGACATGTATACAGGTGATGCAGGTATTAATTATGGAAATTATGATCTGGTAAAAAAAATATTTGTTAAGGAACCTTGCGCAAAGGGTTTAATGACTTCCAGAGTGTTCCATTTCATGATTCTTTTTTTTTTGTCCATAATCCTTTGAAAATAAGTAACACCAAAATGTTTACCAGATGCTAAGTTTCTATGTCAAACTGCTATGACTTGTGTCCATCTGATTTATAGGATACTCAAATCATATTGTTTCACACAGCTCAGAGAATATAAGCCAAAGTGACCTTTTTGAATGTAAAAGGAGACATTACAATGCCCTCCTTTAAATTGAGAAAGATATTTTTAGAGCCAACAGTTAGATTTGTGACCTGTCTGGGTGCTCAAAATTAGGTTTTCTGATCCTAGCACAGAGAATATAGGTCACTGTGACCTAATTTCGAGTTTCAAAGAAGACTTGCCATGGCCTCCCTGGATGTACACTTAAAGTTTTAGGTCTAACGGTTACGGTGAGAGACCTGTTATTTTCCGGACTGCTTCATTTGAATGTTTCAAAAATAGAGAAAAACATGCGTGAATATTTGAAAACAAATACAGGTGGCGCCACCAGTCTTCTGGAATTGATGAAACACTATTTGATCAAAATGCATGGGAAGAATCATGGCAATCAAGGCATTAGTTTTAGAGATAATGAGAGTTTTTGTATCAAATGTTTAATTATGCTAGGGGTATTTTTGAGACCTAAAGCTCGGATGATATAGTTCGCAATAACCTTATTTCAGGTTTCAAAGAAGATTTTTGTGGACCTCAATGGGTTTGCAGTCATAGGTTTCTAGGTCCAGCGGTTATGATTTATGGCCTGTTAACGGACGGAACGAAAGACGGACGGACAGATGAACGGACAAAGAGTGATCGTTATAGCTCAAATTCAGTCATATGAGCTAAAAACCTAAACATTTTAATTAATTACAAGGACATTGTATTCATTACATTTTTTATATATCCGAACACCACTTGTACCTGCGTCAGATGTAAAGAAATTTAATTTAAAATTGATATTTTTTTCTCCAGCAATCAACTGGTTGTTCGTTTAATGTTTTCACTTTTTCGCATCACGCAGGATGTGCATATTAGTTCAATAAATATTTAATCTTATCTAGAGATGTTGACAGGATAAACGTGAAACAAACCCAGACTTTTGTATTTTTCATGATGATTGGCGTAAAGGTAAGTCTAATACAGTTGAACACCCGTGTTGGCCGTAATTGTCACGTATCACATCCTTCTGTGGCCATGGTAACTGTGTTGGCGGTATCTAGTTCTGTTTATATCCAGATATAATAGATTTCAATTTTTTTCTTTCAAGTCTGTGCAATGTGTTCTATTAACACTGACTACATATAGTTGTACATGTAGTTATGAAGCATATGGCTGTGGAATATACCATTTTGAAAGTAAAATTAAAGTCAAAATAATTATCGGGTGATAATCTGTGACCAACGATTAATATTGTTCACAAATTTCAGCTTTTTAAAATGAGTAAATTGCAGATCTAAGGCAACAGAAAATGGAAGAAGAATTAAAAGAAAAGAAAAATTTTGAAATCATTGGTTTTGCCCTAGTCGGGGACCTAGAACCAAAGTAGACCCACTCAGTCACTTTTGTTCACTAAAAATAAACTCTTCAATTCCTACAAGCCTCCCATTCGTATGGGGGGGGGGGCTTTAATTTGAAAAGCGTAACAAAGCTAAGATTGAACAATAATATTCGTCAGATTACACAAATGTTAGTGCCATTTCGCAGGAATAGAAATGTATTTCTAATTGATTGAATCACATCGAAGCCCATAACAAAATATATTATATCTGTCGCCAATATTCTGACATACACTACTGTAGTAATATATTTTAAGTTGATATGTTTGATCTGTCAGTGACGTTTCTGAAGAACTTGTTTTGCTAATCTTGCCGAATTGCAAGTTCTGACGGACAACCGGATGCAGTCGAAAGAACGACGAACGTGGATCTTATGATATAGCCCACCATGACTGAAAGATAGCTGAGATGGGGAAAAAACCTTTATGGATTTATATTTTAACTGACGTGATGCCACTCTACCTTTATCACACAATGTCTCTCTAATCATCCCTCGGAGATTAACTTGAACTTGAACTTGAACCTTCCGGAACAACAGCAAGTGTGTCCTAAGGTGGGACATCTGCAATATTTCCAATAAATCTTGAGAAATTTGTCAATTTTTTTGTTGTTTCAAAGGGGCTATTGCGGCGCCATCTATCAGGAACTACGCAAGAACGGGTAATACGCTAGCATCCCCGAATATACAGCAACCACAATCAGACTTTTGTTTTCATCTTTATCATTCGAAAATTTTCCGCCGACAGTTATACGCTCTGTCGGGTCTTTGGTATATTCTCGGTGTTCATGATTTTTTAATGAGAGATTAAGGTCTTTGGTATGTTCTCGGTGTTAATGATTTTTAATGAGATTAAGGTCTTTGGTATGTTCCCAGTGTTAATGGTTTTTAATGAGATTAAGGTCTTTGGTATGTTCTCGGTGTTAATGATTTTTAATGAGATTAAGGTCTTTGGTATGTTCTCAGTGTTAATGATTTTTAATGAGATTAAGGTCTTTGGTATGTTCTCAGTGTTAATGATTTTTAATGATATTAAGGTCTTTGGTATGTTCTCGGTGTTAATGGTTTTTAATGAGATTAAGGTCTTTGGTATGTTCTCGGTGTTAATGATTTTTAATGAGATTAAGGTCTTTGGTATGTTCTCAGTGTTAATGATTTTTAATGATATTAAGGTCTTTGGTATGTTCTCGGTGTTAATGGTTTTTAATGAGATTAAGGTCTTTGGTATGTTCTCAGTGTTAATGATTTTTAATGATATTAAGGTCTTTGGTATGTTCTCAGTGTTAATGATTTTTAATGAGATTAAGGTCTTTGGTATGTTCTCAGTGTTAATGATTTTTAATGAGATTAAGGTCTTTGGTATGTTCTCAGTGTTAATGATTTTTAATGAGATAAAGGTTTTTGGTATGTTCTCGGTGTTAATGGTTTTTAATGAGATTAAGGTCTTTGGTATGTTCTCGGTGTTAATGGTTTTTAATGAGATTAAGGTCTTTGGTATGTTCTCAGTGTTAATGATTTTTAATGAGATTAAGGTCTTTGGTATGTTCTCAGTGTTAATGATTTTTAATGAGATAAAGGTTTTTGGTATGTTCTCGGTGTTAATGGTTTTTAATGAGATTAAGGTCTTTGGTATGTTCTCGGTGTTAATGGTTTTTAATGAGATTAAGGTCTTTGGTATGTTCTCAGTGTTAATGATTTTTAATGATATTAAGGTCTTTGGTATGTTCTCAGTGTTAATGATTTTTAATGAGATAAAGGTTTTTGGTATGTTCTCGGTGTTAATGGTTTTTAATGAGATTAAGGTCTTTGGTATGTTCTCGGTGTTAATGGTTTTTAATGAGATTAAGGTCTTTGGTATGTTCTCGGTGTTAATGATTTTTAATGAGATTAAGGTCTTTGGTATGTTCTCAGTGTTAATGATTTTTAATGAGATTTAGGTCTTTGGTATGTTCTCAGTGTTAATGGTTTTTAATGAGATTAAGGTCTTTGGTATGTTCTCAGTGTTAATGATTTTTAATGAGATTAAGGTCTTTGGTATGTTCTCGGTGTTAATGTTTTTAATGAGATTAAGGTCTTTGGTATGTTCTCGGTGTTAATGGTTTTTAATGAGATTAAGGTCTTTGGTATGTTCTCAGTGTTAATGGTTTTTAATGAGATTAAGGTCTTTGGTATGTTCTCAGTGTTAATGGTTTTTAATGAGATTAAGGTCTTTGGTATGTTCTCAGTGTTAATGATTTTTAATGAGATTAAGGTCTTTGGTATGTTCTCAGTGTTAATGGTTTTTAATGAGATTAAGGTCTTTGGTATGTTCTCAGTGTTAATGGTTTTTAATGAGATTAAGGTCTTTGGTATGTTCTCAGTGTTAATGATTTTTAATGAGATTAAGGTCTTTGGTATGTTCTCAGTGTTAATGGTTTTTAATGAGATTAAGGTCTTTGGTATGTTCTCAGTGTTAATGATTTTTAATGAGATTAAGGTCTTTGGTATGTTCTCAGTGTTAATGGTTTTTTATGAGATTAAGGTCTTTGGTATGTTCTCAGTGTTAATGGTTTTTAATGAGATTAAGGTCTTTGGTATGTTCTCAGTGTTAATGATTTTTAATGAGATTAAGGTCTTTGGTATGTTCTCAGTGTTAATGGTTTTTAATGAGATTAAGGTCTTTGGTATGTTCTCAGTGTTAATGATTTTTAATGAGATTAAGGTCTTTGGTATGTTCTCAGTGTTAATGATTTTTAATGAGATTAAGGTCTTTGGTATGTTCTCAGTGTTAATGATTTTTAATGAGATTAAGGTCTTTGGTATGTTCTCAGTGTTAATGATTTTTAATGAGATTAAGGTCTTTGGTATGTTCTCAGTGTTAATGATTTTTAATGAGATTAAGGTCTTAGGTATGTTCAGTGTTAATGGTTTTTAATGAGATTAAGGTCTTTGGTATGTTCTCAGTGTTAATGGTTTTTAATGAGATTAAGGTCTTTGGTATGTTCTCAGTGTTAATGATTTTTAATGAGATTAAGGTCTTTGGTATGTTCTCAGTGTTAATGGTTTTTAATGAGATTAAGGTCTTTGGTATGTTCTCAGTGTTAATGGTTTTTAATGAGATTAAGGTCTTTGGTATGTTCTCAGTGTTAATGATTTTTAATGAGATTAAGGTCTTTGGTATGTTCTCAGTGTTAATGGTTTTTAATGAGATTAAGGTCTTTGGTATGTTCTCAGTGTTAATGATTTTTAATGAGATTAAGGTCTTTGGTATGTTCTCAGTGTTAATGATTTTTAATGAGATTAAGGTCTTTGGTATGTTCTCAGTGTTAATGGTTTTTAATGAGATTAAGGTCTTTGGTATGTTCTCAGTGTTAATGGTTTTTAATGAGATTAAGGTCTTTGGTATGTTCTCAGTGTTAATGATTTTTAATGAGATTAAGGTCTTTGGTATGTTCTCAGTGTTAATGATTTTTAATGAGATTAAGGTCTTTGGTATGTTCTCAGTGTTAATGGTTTTTAATGAGATTAAGGTCTTTGGTATGTTCTCAGTGTTAATGGTTTTTAATGAGATTAAGGTCTTTGGTATGTTCTCAGTGTTAATGATTTTTAATGAGATTAAGGTCTTTGGTATGTTCTCAGTGTTAATGATTTTTAATGAGATTAAGGTCTTTGGTATGTTCTCGGTGTTAATGATTTTTAATGAGATTAAGGTCTTTGGTATGTTCTCAGTGTTAATGATTTTTAATGAGATTAAGGTCTTTGGTATGTTCTCGATGTTAATGATTTTTAATGAGATTAAGGTCTTTGGTATGTTCTCGGTGTTAATGGTTTTTAATGAGATTAAGGTCTTTGGTATGTTCTCAGTGTTAATGATTTTTAATGAGATTAAGGTCTTTGGTATGTTCTCAGTGTTAATGGTTTTTAATGAGATTAAGGTCTTTGGTATGTTCTCAGTGTTAATGGTTTTTAATGAGATTAAGGTCTTTGGTATGTTCTCAGTGTTAATGGTTTTTAATGAGATTAAGGTCTTTGGTATGTTCTCAGTGTTAATGATTTTTAATGAGATTAAGGTCTTTGGTATGTTCTCGGTGTTAATGATTTTTAATGAGATTAAGGTCTTTGGTATGTTCTCAGTGTTAATGATTTTTAATGAGATTAAGGTCTTTGGTATGTTCTCAGTGTTAATGATTTTTAATGAGATTAAGGTCTTTGGTATGTTCTCAGTGTTAATGATTTTTAATGAGATAAAGGTTTTTGGTATGTTCTCGGTGTTAATGGTTTTTAATGAGATTAAGGTCTTTGGTATGTTCTCGGTGTTAATGGTTTTTAATGAGATTAAGGTCTTTGGTATGTTCTCGGTGTTAATGATTTTTAATGAGATTAAGGTCTTTGGTATGTTCTCAGTGTTAATGATTTTTAATGAGATTTAGGTCTTTGGTATGTTCTCAGTGTTAATGGTTTTTAATGAGATTAAGGTCTTTGGTATGTTCTCAGTGTTAATGATTTTTAATGAGATTAAGGTCTTTGGTATGTTCTCGGTGTTAATGTTTTTAATGAGATTAAGGTCTTTGGTATGTTCTCGGTGTTAATGGTTTTTAATGAGATTAAGGTCTTTGGTATGTTCTCAGTGTTAATGGTTTTTAATGAGATTAAGGTCTTTGGTATGTTCTCAGTGTTAATGGTTTTTAATGAGATTAAGGTCTTTGGTATGTTCTCAGTGTTAATGGATTTTAATGAGATTAAGGTCTTTGGTATGTTCTCAGTGTTAATGATTTTTAATGAGATTAAGGTCTTTGGTATGTTCTCAGTGTTAATGGTTTTTAATGAGATTAAGGTCTTTGGTATGTTCTCAGTGTTAATGGTTTTTAATGAGATTAAGGTCTTTGGTATGTTCTCAGTGTTAATGATTTTTAATGAGATTAAGGTCTTTGGTATGTTCTCAGTGTTAATGGTTTTTAATGAGATTAAGGTCTTTGGTATGTTCTCAGTGTTAATGATTTTTAATGAGATTAAGGTCTTTGGTATGTTCTCAGTGTTAATGATTTTTAATGAGATTAAGGTCTTTGGTATGTTCTCAGTGTTAATGATTTTTAATGAGATTAAGGTCTTTGGTATGTTCTCAGTGTTAATGATTTTTAATGAGATTAAGGTCTTTGGTATGTTCTCAGTGTTAATGATTTTTAATGAGATTAAGGTCTTTGGTATGTTCAGTGTTAATGGTTTTTAATGAGATTAAGGTCTTTGGTATGTTCTCAGTGTTAATGGTTTTTAATGAGATTAAGGTCTTTGGTATGTTCTCAGTGTTAATGATTTTTAATGAGATTAAGGTCTTTGGTATGTTCTCAGTGTTAATGGTTTTTAAGGAGATTAAGGTCTTTGGTATGTTCTCAGTGTTAATGGTTTTTAATGAGATTAAGGTCTTTGGTATGTTCTCAGTGTTAATGATTTTTAATGAGATTAAGGTCTTTGGTATGTTCTCAGTGTTAATGGTTTTTAATGAGATTAAGGTCTTTGGTATGTTCTCAGTGTTAATGATTTTTAATGAGATTAAGGTCTTTGGTATGTTCTCAGTGTTAATGATTTTTAATGAGATTAAGGTCTTTGGTATGTTCTCAGTGTTAATGATTTTTAATGAGATTAAGGTCTTTGGTATGTTCTCAGTGTTAATGATTTTTAATGAGATTAAGGTCTTTGGTATGTTCTCAATGTTAATGATTTTTAATGAGATTAAGGTCTTTGGTATGTTCTCAGTGTTAATGATTTTTAATGAGATAAAGGTTTTTGGTATGTTCTCGGTGTTAATGGTTTTTAATGAGATTAAGGTCTTTGGTATGTTCTCGGTGTTAATGGTTTTTAATGAGATTAAGGTCTTTGGTATGTTCTCGGTGTTAATGATTTTTAATGAGATTAAGGTCTTTGGTATGTTCTCAGTGTTAATGATTTTTAATGAGATTTAGGTCTTTGGTATGTTCTCAGTGTTAATGGTTTTTAATGAGATTAAGGTCTTTGGTATGTTCTCAGTGTTAATGATTTTTAATGAGATTAAGGTCTTTGGTATGTTCTCGGTGTTAATGTTTTTAATGAGATTAAGGTCTTTGGTATGTTCTCGGTGTTAATGGTTTTTAATGAGATTAAGGTCTTTGGTATGTTCTCAGTGTTAATGGTTTTTAATGAGATTAAGGTCTTTGGTATGTTCTCAGTGTTAATGGTTTTTAATGAGATTAAGGTCTTTGGTATGTTCTCAGTGTTAATGATTTTTAATGAGATTAAGGTCTTTGGTATGTTCTCAGTGTTAATGATTTTTAATGAGATTAAGGTCTTTGGTATGTTCTCAGTGTTAATGGTTTTTAATGAGATTAAGGTCTTTGGTATGTTCTCAGTGTTAATGGTTTTTAATGAGATTAAGGTCTTTGGTATGTTCTCAGTGTTAATGGTTTTTAATGAGATTAAGGTCTTTGGTATGTTCTCAGTGTTAATGGTTTTTAATGAGATTAAGGTCTTTGGTATGTTCTCAGTGTTAATGATTTTTAATGAGATTAAGGTCTTTGGTATGTTCTCAGTGTTAATGATTTTTAATGAGATTAAGGTCTTTGGTATGTTCTCAGTGTTAATGATTTTTAATGAGATTAAGGTCTTTGGTATGTTCTCAGTGTTAATGATTTTTAATGAGATTAAGGTCTTTGGTATGTTCTCAGTGTTAATGATTTTTAATGAGATTAAGGTCTTTGGTATGTTCAGTGTTAATGGTTTTTAATGAGATTTAGGTCTTTGGTATGTTCTCAGTGTTAATGATTTTTAATGAGATTAAGGTCTTTGGTATGTTCTCAGTGTTAATGGTTTTTAATGAGATTAAGGTCTTTGGTATGTTCTCAGTGTTAATGGTTTTTAATGAGATTAAGGTCTTTGGTATGTTCTCAGTGTTAATGGTTTTTAATGAGATTAAGGTCTTTGGTATGTTCTCAGTGTTAATGATTTTTAATGAGATTAAGGTCTTTGGTATGTTCTCAGTGTTAATGGTTTTTAATGAGATTAAGGTCTTTGGTATGTTCTCAGTGTTAATGATTTTTAATGAGATTAAGGTCTTTGGTATGTTCTCAGTGTTAATGATTTTTAATGAGATTAAGGTCTTTGGTATGTTCTCAATGTTAATGATTTTTAATGAGGTTAAGGTCTTTGGTATGTTCTCAGTGTTAATGATTTTTAATGAGATTAAGGTCTTTGGTATGTTCTCAGTGTTAATGATTTTTAATGAGATTAAGGTCTTTGGTATGTTCTCAGTGTTAATGGTTTTTAATGAGATTAAGGTCTTTGGTATGTTCTCAGTGTTAATGGTTTTTAATGAGATTAAGGTCTTTGGTATGTTCTCAGTGTTAATGATTTTTAATGAGATTAAGGTCTTTGGTATGTTCTCAGTGTTAATGATTTTTAATGAGATTAAGGTCTTTGGTATGTTCTCAGTGTTAATGATTTTTAATGAGATTAAGGTCTTTGGTATGTTCTCAGTGTTAATGGTTTTTAATGAGATTAAGGTCTTTGGTATGTTCTCAGTGTTAATGGTTTTTAATGAGATTAAGGTCTTTGGTATGTTCTCAGTGTTAATGGTTTTTAATGAGATTAAGGTCTTTGGTATGTTCTCAGTGTTAATGGTTTTTAATGAGATTAAGGTCTTTGGTATGTTCTCAGTGTTAATGATTTTTAATGAGATTAAGGTCTTTGGTATGTTCTCAGTGTTAATGGTTTTTAATGAGATTAAGGTCTTTGGTATGTTCTCAGTGTTAATGATTTTTAATGAGATTAAGGTCTTTGGTATGTTCTCAGTGTTAATGATTTTTAATGAGATTAAGGTCTTTGGTATGTTCTCAGTGTTAATGATTTTTAATGAGATAAAGGTCTTTGGTATGTTCTCGGTGTTAATGGTTTTTAATGAGATTAAGGTCTTTGGTATGTTCTCGGTGTTAATGGTTTTTAATGAGATTAAGGTCTTTGGTATGTTCTCGGTGTTAATGATTTTTAATGAGATTAAGGTCTTTGGTATGTTCTCAGTGTTAATGATTTTTAATGAGATTTAGGTCTTTGGTATGTTCTCAGTGTTAATGGTTTTTAATGAGATTAAGGTCTTTGGTATGTTCTCAGTGTTAATGGTTTTTAATGAGATTAAGGTCTTTGGTATGTTCTCGGTGTTAATGTTTTTAATGAGATTAAGGTCTTTGGTATGTTCTCGGTGTTAATGGTTTTTAATGAGATTAAGGTCTTTGGTATGTTCTCGGTGTTAATGGTTTTTAATGAGATTAAGGTCTTTGGTATGTTCTCAGTGTTAATGGTTTTTAATGAGATTAAGGTCTTTGGTATGTTCTCAGTGTTAATGGATTTTAATGAGATTAAGGTCTTTGGTATGTTCTCAGTGTTAATGATTTTTAATGAGATTAAGGTCTTTGGTATGTTCTCAGTGTTAATGGTTTTTAATGAGATTAAGGTCTTTGGTATGTTCTCAGTGTTAATGATTTTTAATGAGATTAAGGTCTTTGGTATGTTCTCAGTGTTAATGATTTTTAATGAGATTAAGGTCTTTGGTATGTTCTCAGTGTTAATGGTTTTTAATGAGATTAAGGTCTTTGGTATGTTCTCAGTGTTAATGGTTTTTAATGAGATTAAGGTCTTTGGTATGTTCTCGGTGTTAATGATTTTTAATGAGATTAAGGTCTTTGGTATGTTCTCGGTGTTAATGGTTTTTAATGAGATTAAGGTCTTTGGTATGTTCTCAGTGTTAATGATTTTTAATGAGATTAAGGTCTTTGGTATGTTCTCAGTGTTAATGATTTTTAATGAGATTAAGGTCTTTGGTATGTTCTCAGTGTTAATGATTTTTAATGAGATTAAGGTCTTTGGTATGTTCTCGGTGTTAATGGTTTTTAATGAGATTAAGGTCTTTGGTATGTTCTCAGTGTTAATGGTTTTTAATGAGATTAAGGTCTTTGGTATGTTCTCAGTGTTAATGGTTTTTAATGAGATTAAGGTCTTTGGTATGTTCTCAGTGTTAATGATTTTTAATGAGATTAAGGTCTTTGGTATGTTCTCAGTGTTAATGATTTTTAATGAGATTAAGGTCTTTGGTATGTTCTCAGTGTTAATGGTTTTTAATGAGATTAAGGTCTTTGGTATGTTCTCAGTGTTAATGATTTTTAATGAGATTAAGGTCTTTGGTATGTTCTCAGTGTTAATGATTTTTAATGAGATAAAGGTTTTTGGTATGTTCTCGGTGTTAATGGTTTTTAATGAGATTAAGGTCTTTGGTATGTTCTCGGTGTTAATGGTTTTTAATGAGATTAAGGTCTTTGGTATGTTCTCGGTGTTAATGATTTTTAATGAGATTAAGGTCTTTGGTATGTTCTCAGTGTTAATGATTTTTAATGAGATTTAGGTCTTTGGTATGTTCTCAGTGTTAATGGTTTTTAATGAGATTAAGGTCTTTGGTATGTTCTCAGTGTTAATGGTTTTTAATGAGATTAAGGTCTTTGGTATGTTCTCGGTGTTAATGTTTTTAATGAGATTAAGGTCTTTGGTATGTTCTCGGTGTTAATGGTTTTTAATGAGATTAAGGTCTTTGGTATGTTCTCGGTGTTAATGGTTTTTAATGAGATTAAGGTCTTTGGTATGTTCTCAGTGTTAATGGTTTTTAATGAGATTAAGGTCTTTGGTATGTTCTCAGTGTTAATGGATTTTAATGAGATTAAGGTCTTTGGTATGTTCTCAGTGTTAATGATTTTTAATGAGATTAAGGTCTTTGGTATGTTCTCAGTGTTAATGGTTTTTAATGAGATTAAGGTCTTTGGTATGTTCTCAGTGTTAATGATTTTTAATGAGATTAAGGTCTTTGGTATGTTCTCAGTGTTAATGATTTTTAATGAGATTAAGGTCTTTGGTATGTTCTCAGTGTTAATGGTTTTTAATGAGATTAAGGTCTTTGGTATGTTCTCAGTGTTAATGGTTTTTAATGAGATTAAGGTCTTTGGTATGTTCTCGGTGTTAATGATTTTTAATGAGATTAAGGTCTTTGGTATGTTCTCAGTGTTAATGGTTTTTAATGAGATTAAGGTCTTTGGTATGTTCTCAGTGTTAATGATTTTTAATGAGATTAAGGTCTTTGGTATGTTCTCAGTGTTAATGATTTTTAATGAGATTAAGGTCTTTGGTATGTTCTCAGTGTTAATGATTTTTAATGAGATTAAGGTCTTTGGTATGTTCTCGGTGTTAATGGTTTTTAATGAGATTAAGGTCTTTGGTATGTTCTCAGTGTTAATGGTTTTTAATGAGATTAAGGTCTTTGGTATGTTCTCAGTGTTAATGGTTTTTAATGAGATTAAGGTCTTTGGTATGTTCTCAGTGTTAATGATTTTTAATGAGATTAAGGTCTTTGGTATGTTCTCAGTGTTAATGATTTTTAATGAGATTAAGGTCTTTGGTATGTTCTCAGTGTTAATGGTTTTTAATGAGATTAAGGTCTTTGGTATGTTCTCAGTGTTAATGATTTTTAATGAGATTAAGGTCTTTGGTATGTTCTCGGTGTTAATGATTTTTAATGAGATTAAGGTCTTTGGTATGTTCTCAGTGTTAATGATTTTTAATGAGATTAAGGTCTTTGGTATGTTCTCGATGTTAATGATTTTTAATGAGATTAAGGTCTTTGGTATGTTCTCGGTGTTAATGGTTTTTAATGAGATTAAGGTCTTTGGTATGTTCTCAGTGTTAATGATTTTTAATGAGATTAAGGTCTTTGGTATGTTCTCAGTGTTAATGGTTTTTAATGAGATTAAGGTCTTTGGTATGTTCTCAGTGTTAATGGTTTTTAATGAGATTAAGGTCTTTGGTATGTTCTCAGTGTTAATGGTTTTTAATGAGATTAAGGTCTTTGGTATGTTCTCAGTGTTAATGATTTTTAATGAGATTAAGGTCTTTGGTATGTTCTCAGTGTTAATGATTTTTAATGAGATTAAGGTCTTTGGTATGTTCTCAGTGTTAATGATTTTTAATGAGATTAAGGTCTTTGGTATGTTCTCGGTGTTAATGATTTTTAATGAGATTAAGGTCTTTGGTATGTTCTCAGTGTTAATGATTTTTAATGAGATTAAGGTCTTTGGTATGTTCTCAGTGTTAATGATTTTTAATGAGATTAAGGTCTTTGGTATGTTCTCAGTGTTAATGATTTTTAATGAGATTAAGGTCTTTGGTATGTTCTCAGTGTTAATGATTTTTAATGAGATTAAGGTCTTTGGTATGTTCTCAGTGTTAATGATTTTTAATGAGATTAAGGTCTTTGGTATGTTCTCAGTGTTAATGGTTTTTAATGAGATTAAGGTCTTTGGTATGTTCTCAGTGTTAATGGTTTTTAATGAGATTAAGGTCTTTGGTATGTTCTCAGTGTTAATGGTTTTTAATGAGATTAAGGTCTTTGGTATGTTCTCAGTGTTAATGGTTTTTAATGAGATTAAGGTCTTTGGTATGTTCTCAGTGTTAATGATTTTTAATGAGATTAAGGTCTTTGGTATGTTCTCGGTGTTAATGATTTTTAATGAGATTAAGGTCTTTGGTATGTTCTCAGTGTTAATGATTTTTAATGAGATTAAGGTCTTTGTTATGTTCTCGGTGTTAATGATTTTTAATGAGATTAAGGACTTTGGTATGTTCTCGGTGTTAATGGTTTTTAATGAGATTAAGGTCTTTGGTATGTTCTCAGTGTTAATGATTTTTAATGAGATTAAGGTATTTGGTATGTTCTCAGTGTTAATGATTTTTAATGAGATTAAGGTCTTTGGTATGTTCTCAGTGTTAATGATTTTTAATGAGATTAAGGTCTTTGGTATGTTCTCAGTGTTAATGGTTTTTAATGAGATTAAGGTCTTTGGTATGTTCTCAGTGTTAATGGTTTTTAATGAGATTAAGGTCTTTGGTATGTTCTCAGTGTTAATGGTTTTTAATGAGATTAAGGTCTTTGGTATGTTCTCAGTGTTAATGATTTTTAATGAGATTAAGGTCTTTGGTATGTTCTCGGTGTTAATGATTTTTAATGAGATTAAGGTCTTTGGTATGTTCTCAGTGTTAATGATTTTTAATGAGATTAAGGTCTTTGGTATGTTCTCAGTGTTAATGATTTTTAATGAGATTAAGGTCTTTGGTATGTTCTCAGTGTTAATGGTTTTTAATGAGATTAAGGTCTTTGGTATGTTCTCAGTGTTAATGGTTTTTAATGAGATTAAGGTCTTTGGTATGTTCTCGGTGTTAATGATTTTTAATGAGATTAAGGTCTTTGGTATGTTCTCGGTGTTAATGATTTTTAATGAGATTAAGGTCTTTGGTATGTTCTCGGTGTTAATGATTTTTAATGAGATTAAGGTCTTTGTTATGTTCTCGGTGTTAATGATTTTTAATGAGATTAAGGTCTTTGGTATGTTCTCGGTGTTAATGGTTTTTAATGAGATTAAGGTCTTTGGTATGTTCTCAGTGTTAATGGTTTTTAATGAGATTAAGGTCTTTGGTATGTTCTCAGTGTTAATGATTTTTAATGAGATAAAGGTCTTTGGTATGTTCTCGGTGTTAATGATTTTTAATGAGATTAAGGTCTTTGGTATGTTCTCGGTGTTAATGGTTTTTAATGAGATTAAGGTCTTTGGTATGTTCTCAGTGTTAATGGTTTTTAATGAGATTAAGGTCTTTGGTATGTTCTCGGTGTTAATGATTTTTAATGAGATTAAGGTCTTTGGTATGTTCTCAGTGTTAATGGTTTTTAATGAGATTAAGGTCTTTGGTATGTTCTCGGTGTTAATGATTTTTAATGAGATTAAGGTCTTTGGTATGTTCTCAGTGTTAATGGTTTTTAATGAGATTAAGGTCTTTGGTATGTTCTCAGTGTTAATGATTTTTAATGAGATTAAGGTCTTCGGTATGTTCTCAGTGTTAATGATTTTTAATGAGATTAAGGTCTTTGGTATGTTCTCAGTGTTAATGGTTTTTAATGAGATTAAGGTCTTTGGTATGTTCTCAGTGTTAATGGTTTTTAATGAGATTAAGGTCTTTGGTATGTTCTCAGTGTTAATGATTTTTAATGAGATTAAGGTCTTTGGTATGTTCTCAGTGTTAATGATTTTTAATGAGATTAAGGTCTTTGGTATGTTCTCAGTGTTAATGGTTTTTAATGAGATTAAGGTCTTTGGTATGTTCTCAGTGTTAATGGTTTTTAATGAGATTAAGGTCTTTGGTATGTTCTCAGTGTTAATGATTTTTAATGAGATTAAGGTCTTTGGTATGTTCTCAGTGTTAATGATTTTTAATGAGATTAAGGTCTTTGGTATGTTCTCGGTGTTAATGATTTTTAATGAGATTAAGGTCTTTGGTATGTTCTCAGTGTTAATGATTTTTAATGAGATTAAGGTCTTTGGTATGTTCTCGGTGTTAATGATTTTTAATGAGATTAAGGTCTTTGGTATGTTCTCGGTGTTAATGGTTTTTAATGAGATTAAGGTCTTTGGTATGTTCTCAGTGTTAATGATTTTTAATGAGATTAAGGTCTTTGGTATGTTCTCAGTGTTAATGATTTTTAATGAGATTAAGGTCTTTGGTATGTTCTCAGTGTTAATGATTTTTAATGAGATTAAGGTCTTTGGTATGTTCTCAGTGTTAATGGTTTTTAATGAGATTAAGGTCTTTGGTATGTTCTCAGTGTTAATGGTTTTTAATGAGATTAAGGTCTTTGGTATGTTCTCAGTGTTAATGGTTTTTAATGAGATTAAGGTCTTTGGTATGTTCTCAGTGTTAATGGTTTTTAATGAGATTAAGGTCTTTGGTATGTTCTCGGTGTTAATGATTTTTAATGAGATTAAGGTCTTTGGTATGTTCTCAGTGTTAATGATTTTTAATGAGATTAAGGTCTTTGGTATGTTCTCAGTGTTAATGATTTTTAATGAGATTAAGGTCTTTGGTATGTTCTCAGTGTTAATGGTTTTTAATGAGATTAAGGTCTTTGGTATGTTCTCAGTGTTAATGGTTTTTAATGAGATTAAGGTCTTTGGTATGTTCTCAGTGTTAATGGTTTTTAATGAGATTAAGGTCTTTGGTATGTTCTCGGTGTTAATGATTTTTAATGAGATTAAGGTCTTTGGTATGTTCTCGGTGTTAATGATTTTTAATGAGATTAAGGTCTTTGGTATGTTCTCGGTGTTAATGATTTTTAATGAGATTAAGGTCTTTGGTATGTTCTCGGTGTTAATGGTTTTTAATGAGATTAAGGTCTTTGGTATGTTCTCAGTGTTAATGGTTTTTAATGAGATTAAGGTCTTTGGTATGTTCTCAGTGTTAATGATTTTTAATGAGATTAAGGTCTTTGGTATGTTCTCGGTGTTAATGATTTTTAATGAGATTAAGGTCTTTGGTATGTTCTCGGTGTTAATGGTTTTTAATGAGATTAAGGT
This sequence comes from Sipunculus nudus, assembly GCA_026874595.1. Classification (NCBI taxonomy): domain Eukaryota; kingdom Metazoa; phylum Annelida; class Sipuncula; order Golfingiida; family Sipunculidae; genus Sipunculus; species Sipunculus nudus. The sequence continues at coordinate 61,042,284 of CM049317.1, read as the reverse complement.
CTTTGGTATGTTCTCAGTGTTAATGGTTTTTAATGAGATTAAGGTCTTTGGTATGTTCTCGGTGTTAATGATTTTTAATGAGATTAAGGTCTTTGGTATGTTCTCAGTGTTAATGGTTTTTAATGAGATTAAGGTCTTTGGTATGTTCTCGGTGTTAATGATTTTTAATGAGATTAAGGTCTTTGGTATGTTCTCAGTGTTAATGGTTTTTAATGAGATTAAGGTCTTTGGTATGTTCTCGGTGTTAATGATTTTTAATGAGATTAAGGTCTTTGGTATGTTCTCAGTGTTAATGGTTTTTAATGAGATTAAGGTCTTTGGTATGTTCTCAGTGTTAATGATTTTTAATGAGATTAAGGTCTTTGGTATGTTCTCGGTGTTAATGATTTTTAATGAGATTAAGGTCTTTGGTATGTTCTCGGTGTTAATGGTTTTAATGAGATTAAGGTCTTTGGTATGTTCTCAGTGTTAATGGTTTTTAATGAGATTAAGGTCTTTGGTATGTTCTCAGTGTTAATGGTTTTTAATGAGATTAAGGTCTTTGGTATGTTCTCAGTGTTAATGGTTTTTAATGAGATTAAGGTCTTTGGTATGTTCTCAGTGTTAATGGTTTTTAATGAGATTAAGGTCTTTGGTATGTTCTCAGTGTTAATGGTTTTTAATGAGATTAAGGTCTTTGGTATGTTCTCAGTGTTAATGATTTTTAATGAGATTAAGGTCTTTGGTATGTTCTCGGTGTTAATGATTTTTAATGAGATTAAGGTCTTTGGTATGTACTCGGTGTTAATGGTTTTTAATGAGATTAAGGTCTTTGGTATGTTCTCGGTGTTAATGGTTTTTAATGAGATTAAGGTCTTTGGTATGTTCTCAGTGTTAATGGTTTTTAATGAGATTAAGGTCTTTGGTATGTTCTCGGTGTTAATGATTTTTAATGAGATAAAGGTTTTTGGTATGTTCTCGGTGTTAATGGTTTTTAATGATATTAAGGTCTTTGGTATGTTCTCGTTGTTAATGGTTTTTAATGAGATTAAGGTCTTTGGTATGTTCTCGGTGTTAATGATTTTTAATGAGATTAAGGTCTTTGGTATGTTCTCAGTGTTAATGATTTTTAATGAGATTAAGGTCTTTGGTATGTTCTCAGTGTTAATGATTTTTAATGAGATTAAGGTCTTTGGTATGTTCTCGGTGTTAATGATTTTTAATGAGATAAAGGTCTTTGGTATGTTCTCGGTGTTAATGGTTTTTAATGATATTAAGGTCTTTGGTATGTTCTCGGTGTTAATGGTTTTTAATGAGATTAAGGTCTTTGGTATGTTCTCGGTGTTAATGATTTTTAATGAGATTAAGGTCTTTGGTATGTTCTCGGTGTTAATGGTTTTTAATGAGATTAAGGTCTTTGGTATGCTCTCAGTGTTAATGATTTTTAATGAGATTAAGGTTTTTGTATGTTCTCAGTGTTAATGATTTTTAATGAGATTAAGGTCTTTGGTATGTTCTCAGTGTTAATGATTTTTAATGAGATTAAGGTCTTTGGTATGTTCTCGGTGTTAATGATTTTTAATGAGATTAAGGTCTTTGGTATGTTCTCAGTGTTAATGATTTTTAATGATATTAAGGTCTTTGGTATGTTCTCAGTGTTAATGATTTTTAATGAGATTAAGGTCTTTAGTATGTTCTCAGTGTTAATAGTTTTTAATGAGATTAAGGTCTTTGGTATGTTCTCAGTGTTAATGATTTTTAATGAGATTAAGGTCTTTGGTATGTTCTCAGTGTTAATGATTTTTAATGAGATTAAGGTCTTTGGTATGTTCTCAGTGTTAATGATTTTTAATGATATTAAGGTCTTTGGTATGTTCTCAGTGTTAATGATTTTTAATGATATTAAGGTCTTTGGTATGTTTTCAGTGTTAATGATTTTTAATGATATTAAGGTCTTTGGTATGTTCTCAGTGTTAATGATTTTTAATGAGATAAAGGTTTTTGGTATGTCCTCGGTGTTAATGATTTTAAATGAGAGATTAATCACTAGGTATGGCTCTTAGAGCTTGTATTGGATAAACAATAACTATCACACCTTTTGAGTCTTTCGAGATTGTTAATCGTTTACCTGCTACAACTAAATACCTCTGTTAAGGAGATTATATTCTAATCCTTGCTATTTCTGTTGGTCTGTTGAAAGGAATACGGAACACTCACTGAACCGATTTGAAATTTATGGAGGAGTATGACAAGGACCTGTGAATACCATTAATATTCTGTCTTTGGCTGATTATAGACTAATGGATCATGCAGGAGGATTAATGTGCCTTGGCAGAGGATAAGCTCTTCTAAATGCCGTTCTACTAATATATAACATACAAAACACTTGTAGCCAGGTTTCATGATAGTATCAAGGATGAGCGTGAATATTAAATTTACTTTATTTTTACTTTTCTTATTACTCATCACGAACTCAGCTGTGCTGAATGCCATGTTTTCATAGACAAGCTGCTATTTGCATGTGATCTGGCGTGTATGACATGAGAGTTGTCTTCAACTGGCGCCTGTCTTCGTTGAAAGCTATTTTTACACTTATGAATTATTCTTCTCAGACAGGTCTTCTCAGAGGCAGGGACAGTCACCCACCGGGCGTAATGCTTCAAGGATGTGATGTAATAAACCCTGTAAAGAAAACGCCATTGGCAATGTGACACAGGTCTTGGAATAAATTGCCTGTTGTGAGAAGAGAATAACAATTGCCACTCCTGCACAGAGAAAGAAAAATGGGCTACTGAACCTCAGAAACGATTATTGTTATTTACGGTAATACTGTTATTTTAATTGTTATTTACGGTATGATATTTTCTACGGAACCTTAGAAACGATTATTGTTATATACGGTAATACTGTTATTTCAATTGTTATTTACGGTATGCTGTTTTTACGGTATACTTCTGTTTTATTTTGTCACGTGTGTGTAATTTTTTCTGTAATACCATAAGGTTCTGTGCCATGAATGAAAAAGCCTCTGAACTATTAAAATATTACATAACAAGAGAAAGGTTTGTATCACGGAACATGATTTATAACGGCCAGATTAATGATTCATATTTTCTGTTTTACATCCGGAATACCATCTTATGTACAGAACTGTGCACTGAATCAAGGCACCTCGCCTTTTTAGGGATGGGGATAAAGACCTTTTGTTCCCCTCATTTTTAGTGAAATGAAACAAATAATTTTAAATTTTGAGAAATTTTGATCACCGTGTGTTCAGTTTCAACATGTTTTCCTAAATAATATTACAGGTTGTACCAGATAGAAATGTTGGAAAAAAAGAATTCGGAATATCGTTAGATAAAGTTGATGGCGCCATCAAACTAACAAACCTGCCTACTTTTACCCAGATTTAATACTTATGCATTTTTTTTTAGAATTAGCCCCAGCCATTGCTGAAAAAAATTGTCAGTTTCTTTCTACATTCATTGATCGAGAGCGACACTTCCTCCATTGACTGTCTGCGACAGTTATGAAAAATTGTTGGACCAAATTTCTTCACATTTTGCATAACGACAGGGTACATGGTAAAAATGCACGTAGCTTCATGTTTTTTTTTCTTTCCTTCTTACACCATGATCACAAAATGTTCAAAACAGTCGGCTTTTCAATGGGCCCAAAACCACACAAAAAGGCAAATAAAATCTTCAAAAATGTTGACAGAGCCACGAAATATGGTTTGATGCCCATTTTGCCAAAGGTACACTTGGGTTAACAATTTTGCGAGGATAATCATGGCCATTGCTGAGTTAAACCTATTAGCAACAAATTAGTCCAATGTGTTTGCGACAGTTCTAAAAAAAACTTGTTACGTCATTCTCAGGTGATTAGGCAGGGGCACAAACATAATGACGCACCTAAAATTCTCAAAATGCAGGTGGCGCTACCAACTTTGGATGCTGCGCATTTGACCCAGTATTCAGATTTTGTGTAAGAATCTTCCGATCCATTGCTCAGAAAGGCTGCTAAAAGACGGACAGACCTCGGACGGACAAAGCACCATATAGATCAAAAGTGAGCTGAAAAAGGTGTTTGTTTTCTTTGCCGCGTGTCATGCTCTATACGATTATTTTTAAAGAATCAACTACATTGTTTTCAAGCACACTTATACTAGTTTTGAGAACGTATTCTCCACCCAAAAGACTAATAATAGTAGTCCTGACCTTGCTGCTACTTTAATGACCATCTACAGATACCAATGATGAGTGTTTATATATAACAAGTGACCCATTGGTCATGAAGCTCAGCTGCCAAGCGTAAAAATGACATTATGGGCTGATGTTCACAACTTCTTGATCAAACTTTATAGGATGGCAGAAATGTATGTGTCTGATTAAAGCATCTAGTATAAGAGTGAATAGCTCCAACATATCTGTTCAAGTAATAAACTCTCCACGACCAATGAGAGACGTTTTAGGGTAAAACATCAATACATTGAGGAGAATTAAGACAACTGCAGTGATTTTGAAGTTTCAGGATTCTAGGAGAATACTTGAACCGAAAGATAATAAATAAAGGAGTCAAATGTTTTAACTAGGTTACTTATTTTGTTCAGATTATGTTACGTAACATATAAATATATATATATATGGTAGGTAATTATATTTATATTAAATATATATATATATATATATATATATATATATATATATATATATGCCAACTTTAAAATGTATTAAAACTAGCGTAAACATTTTCAACTACTAGAATGCCTCTCCATCCTTGTGCTACTTTTTTTATTGAAAGCCAATGACAAAATCTGACGACCAAACGAAGACCACCCTAAAGGAAGAGGCCGAAAAATACCCATTAAAAATGACTCTTCACCAAAACATTGATTAAGATTTTATAGGTCATAGGTTAATTTCATAAAATTTAAGATATAATTTCATTCTCCCAGCCAGTCTTTACAAAAGTAGGGCTTAACACCCTGGTACAGGAATCGAGTATTAAAGCAGATTTTATTCATAGCTATCTCATGCGGAATTATAGGATTGAAAACGATGCAGGAAGAACAGCACTTCCTTTTGGTATGAACTATTTAGCGTATATTATATTATCCAATTTCTCAGACTTGTAGGTTGAAATAGAGGGGGCGTCCCCTGTCATTCCATCGCTAACTTTTAAACCATTTTTTTCCAGGTCTTTCTTCCTGATTTTTTTTTTATTTTCTTAGCTTCTTGGGGAAGATACACACAGCAAGCAGGTTGTCACATCATACATATACAGACAAGGGGCGGACAGACAAACTAATATACAAATAGACAGGCACATTTATAGAAAACAGTCACGCACACTAGTAATGGTGTGATGATTAAACAATTATCGATGATTGGTCGTATTCTTTCATAACTGATCAAATCTGTTACATTTTGTATAATCGATTATGGATGCACGTCCAAAGAATCAATAGTTTTCAGATAAAGCATTATAATTATGTTAGAGACAAAAAAGACGGGACACAAATTGGCAAACAGCGTTACAACTGGACCTTGCGCGGCGACACTTGTTGTGTACCACTGAACCTTGTGCAACGACAAGTGTGAACTTCCCTGCAGTTACCTTGTAACAGTCAGGTTTAAATTACTCGGTCAACACAAGGTTTGACTCTATACATTAGATTTCACGGCATTTTAAATGGTGCATTAAACAATCGATAAATAATCGATCATCGGTCTTTTTAATCTTTCAATCAACGATCATGATTGTACAGCCAATTTCTACCACTCACACACAGGCAGATACACACACACACACATATAGGCAATAAGCCCTGTCATTAAGAATGAGGCGAAGGCAGCCATATGTACATATTTTCATAATTTTATTCCAAATGGGGAATTGTGAGGCAGCACCAATAGAAAGGGGAGAAGTGACTTCCCGTTCAGGGCCCATTTAAATAATGCTAACATTAGAAAACACATTAGTGACATCTAGTGACAATCCACGGAAACAGAGTAAACAAATGAAAGACGAGTCCCGCCATATCGTTAGAGCAACAGTTCGTTATTCATACATGACAACTCAAAACCAAAACTTGGTGCTGGAAGAAGAAGTAAAAAGATATGCAAAGTCATGCCCTCGTCCATAAATATATGATACACAATGTGTTATTTTCCTAATAATCGCGTAAAATGTGTGTGAGAAAGGGAAGTCACGTGGCAGTGTCTAGCTGTAATGCTCTTAATACTGATGTTGCTGTAATTTAAGAGAAGCACGCAGCTCCTATCTCCAGACCGAACTGTTGGTTGTCTGCGCCAATATCATAAGGCGCTACGTCCATGATAGGCAGTCTACGTGTCTTCTCTGTTGTAAAGTCAAACACCGTCTTGGACCACTTGTCTTCTCGGGCCTGTAACATAAACAAGACAGTCAATGCCCGTTGCCAAGTAGTCGTATATATATATATATATATATATATAGAGAGAGAGAGAGAGAGAGAGAGAGAGAGAGAGCGAGAAAGAGAGATACATAGATATATAAACTCGAGGAAAAACACTCAACGATCGAAGAAGCTTGTTAATTTATGCATAGATTATATATAAAAATACATGCAAAAGGAGTTACTCATACGAAATTTACAATTTCCAGATATCTACCAAATTACAAATATATACCTACACAATGACAATACATGAAAACTGTTATATTATTTATAATAATAGTATACAAGTCATGAGTTCTACTATATAAGACTAATCATTAGTTCCCTCTGTCTTGTATACATTTAAAAACAGAGGCGGATACAGGGAGGCACAAATATCGAAACGATGGGGAGGGTATGCTTTTTAATATTGGCTATAACGGTACGATCTTGGGTTAGTTTCGGAAAACTTATCGGTTTTAAACATGTATGTTTTTTCCCTGATTTTAAGCCCGTAAGAGATAGGACCCGCTCCTTCTGCGTCCCCTGAATGCGCCTCTTAAGAAACCATACAAGAATCAGCTTACCATGCAACCATCCTCCTTAACATCATATCTAAACTTCTTAGGTTTGTTGGCTACGAGCTCCAAATCGTTGGCTGCCATGAAGCGCAGAGCCTTATCATATGAACCAGTAGATTTCTCGAAGAAAGCGATTGAGTTGCGACAGTGGTATGTGATAGTCTGTCTAGCAGTTGAGCTGAGAAGTTGCAGGAAAGTGAGTTGGACGGCGTCGGCTTTGTATGTGAACTGTAAAGAAACGTAACATCACATTAAAGTAACCAATACGTATATCAACAGTTTCCAGCTTACCCTTTTTTTATTAAAAAAAAATCAATAAAAGTAAACGCACTTGTCTGCGCTTTATGAAAGACACGTGATCAATTTGAATACATGCATACACAAATATTATTGAATTATAAACCAATCTTCGAGTATATTCAAATTCTTATGAATTGTCATCAAAATAATTAAATTAAAAATGTTTATGTAATGTCATCATCACTTTATGTGGAAGCCATGATTTAAAATAAGAAACATTCGATATAATAAAATGAAACATTATCCCGTCGTCGTTCATGATGTAAAATGAATGATACTGTTTTGCCGTGGTGATATAATATAAAGGCATCAGTGACAGAACCAGAATTTTGCTGGAAGATCTACTCTGCCAAACTATGTAAACAATATACTAAAATATATGCAGAAACCTACAACTGAGCGATAATGGGGAATCGGCCATGGAATGTACGACCTTAGGTATAAGGTCATGGTCACAGAGAAAATCAGCCATATTGGAGCTCTGGCGCAATCAGAAATGGCAGAGGCAAGAAAAAGAAGAAAAGGAAAACAAACATGGAAATCGATTGTTTGCACTCGGGGCACTTAAGTATGTCCATCGATAATAATGTTTTACCTAAATATGAGTACAGAAATAAACTTATTAACCCATATAAGACTCCCCGTCCTGCGGGAGGGGCCTTGATAATAAACTGAGGGACGAGTATTATATTATTGGTCCACTTACTGGGAAGCCCTCCTCGATGTCCTCGCCGAACCAGACGTGTTTGCTGTCTCCGCTGTACCACGTCTTCTTATCAATCTGTGGACAAAGAAATATAATATAAAAATATATATATAATAAAGAATACATGTTTGCTGGGTGTTTTAAAGACGTCGAGTTGCACCATTTTATCAATGGTTAATTTAGGATGATTTGTGGTTGAATTTTTGAAGCAGGAAAGTAAGTTATGGGTATTCTGTTCAGAAGTTTCCTTATGATATTTGGCCGAGTAGTTACTGAGTTTGCCGGGGGCTTTCCAGGACTGCCGATGGGCATTCCTCAAGTGTTCATTGGTATTATGTTTCTTGCATGTTGTTCTATGGGTCTTCAAAATTTATTCGGCCTGGTTGTTGTTATGTGAGTGTTGAATGGTGTTCCATGGGGATGTCTGATGGATGGTCTACGGGTCAAGATTGGGGTCCTGAATCTGTTCCATCAAATTCAGTTGGTGTTCCATTGGTAGCCAGTCTGGTGTGGACCGGTGTTCCGTGAGGGTGCTCTAGGTAGTACGGTAATATATATATAACCAATCGTTTGTTGGTAACGTGTGTTCGATGCGAGTAAAATTTGAGGGATACTAATCGGGTATTCAGTGTTTTTTATGGGATATTTTGTTTTGAAAGTATTTACGGCTACAATACAGGTGTTCGTTTTTCAGGTTAACCTATTCGTCCGGCGTTCTGTTATAACGCGTGGCGATGGGTTTCATGAATTTCTAGTAGAACATTTTCTCGGGGACCATGGTTCATCGCAAACATCTTCAGATTTATACAAACATACAAATATAATGTTATTCAAATTTCACTTTGTCACAAAGATGTCTGCGCATAACGTTGATATTCAGTTCCCTTATGAATAAATAAGTAATTAATTCTTTCAATGGTAATTAATTTTACAATGCTATCTCTCTTTGTATTGAAACATCTCGCAAACTGAAATGGCACCTATTGCAAAAATATTAAAATTGCCTTAACAAGGGTCTCCCTGCACCTAGAGCCCATTTGGGAGTTGCTAGTTCGATTTGCTAATACTTAAAGCTGTCATTTGGATATCAGTGGACGATTTGCAGATTCAAAAGCTATTATAACAGTGTGTGAGGTTTGACTCTTGCATATTTCAGGTTTTCAATGGTTTGTGATTGTTTTGAGAGGGTATTCCGTTACTCACTGTGCTTGGGCTTGGTACGATGCATGTCTCTTGCTTTTTCATGTCACAATATACCTCGATGGCATCTACTGGGCTTCCTTGGTTAGGATCGATATAATAATAACCTGAAACGAATCCACACACGTATTAGTATAGCATGAATAAGTGTATATTAATTATACACTGTGTACATTATACATGTCTCACTGTTCATAAATGTATATTTGTATTCCACATAACCTCTGTAGAGTAAGAACACTGGCATACACATATCTCCACAAATGCATACAGAGGCAGTTTTTTGTTTTTGTTATCAAAGCTTTTTTTTCACCCGATATCATTCCCACATGTGGTGCTGCCATCTACCGGTATAAAAATAATGGTATAATAAAAAATGGAACTTCCGCAGAAAACCCACAACTTGGTCTTTGAATAACGCTGAATAAAAAAGGCGAGGTTTATACACTTCATAACAAATTTATCTACTGTTATACTTATGCACACAAAACATTGTTTAGTTTGCTGGGTGTTATTTGTATGATTTGAAGCGGTTATCTCACCATTTTCATAGTCTCGGGGAGCCGATGCTGGGTGTTTTTGTATGATTTGAAGCGGTTATCTTACCATTCTCATAGTCTGATAGGGCCAATGCTGGGTGTTTTTTGTATGCTTTGGAGCGGTTATCTTGCCATTCTCATAGTCAGGGTGAGCCAATGCTGGATGTAACTTGTATTATTTTACGCGGTTATCTTACCATTCTCATAGTCAGATTGAGCCAATGCTGGATTTTTTTTTTTGTATGATTTGGATCAGTTATCTTACCATTCTCAAAGTCTGGGTGAGCCAATGCAAGGTCCCTGCAGGTTCTGGCGGGTGCCTTTTGGGTTCCGTCTGGGCTCCTGATATGTTCAATTGCTTCAGATATTCTGGTGATGGCCTCAAAAGCGTTCTCATCGGGCTTCTATTAATAAAGACACCTTAGTTGTATAGACTGATCTGTACTGATTATATTATATAAATAATTAGTAACGTTGGTAGAGTAATTGAATGGTTGTTATTCACAATTTCAACAAAAATTGATTCCACTTATTTTTGTCTAAGTCACTGATTAACCAATCGGAATTTCTAATGTGTTTCAAATCATTTGATACTATAAAGTAAGCATTATTAACATTTAAGAGGAATTATAACATCCAATGTTCATTTCGGTATACTGCAGAATTTCTGAAGTGTTCTGTTATGACTACCTCTCAATGAACATAATTCATATCTTGGAAGTGAAATGCGTTTTCTTAGGCTTCTTGAAATTCTTGCTTTACACATCGATAGCAAATGATATAAAAAAATTAATTGTAAGACAAAGTTCACGCAAGGCTGTCAGGGTTGATATGACCATTTGGTCACAAACAAAATTATTCTCACGCATCTATAAAATTTCGCGTCCTTGTACAATATTTATAATAAATCAAGCTCTTTAAAGTTTCGTTGCGCAAACCTTACCCAATTTTTCTGCTGTATGTTTATTTTTACTTAATTTTCTTGAGTACAAATAGGCCTGATACAAGTTGTTTTTTTTAACATAGATATAAAAAGAAAAAACAGAAAAAAATTGTTTAATGAGATAAATTGGACTACTTCCAAGCGGATTGATAATCTGAATGACCAAAGATATACTTACGGCTCCGTTCGGTTGATCGGCCTACAAAATCAAGCAATTTAGGTTAATCAGTACATGATTAGTAATATTATTCAAGAGATTTATGGCAACAAATAATTATTTCTTTAAGGTCCGTGGAACATTATTTATTTGATCTTTACTTCATTACATTTAATGTAAAATTATCTTTAACTGTTTTAGGTAAACTCGATCAAGTCGTATATACTGCAATTTACTTAATAAAATCTATGAAGCTTTAGCTATAAGCATTTCTTTATATACTTAGGAAATCATTTATATGACGTTAAACAAGCTTAATATGAAATTGTGATAGTAAAATAAAGTACAACAAACGTTACATTCGTTTTCATGGGGTAAAACATACTTATTATGGTTATAATTAACTTTTTATGTAATTAACCCTAAACTATGTTTGGTTTTATGTAAGAAATGTAAGGCTATGGTTGACCAAGAGGGTATTTATGGTAAAAAAATTGTTAGGGTATCTCAAGGGTCAACATCTCGTCACACAAGAAAGATTTTTCAAAATGGTAGACTGGTCTGTAAAATTATGTAATTATGCATAGAAGCCGTAAGGTGTCAAAATGAATACACACAGAAATGTAACCTGAACAATAGTTGGCGGTAGCCATTTCTTCAATCTGCTCTACCATGAACACAAAGGGCTCAGTTGCATTAGAGTGACCCCGAGTCACTGGACTTAAGTCGAGAGCCATGTACGAGTCACTATGGTAACCACTATGACATTACAATTCTGACAAAGGTATTCTATGGTATATTAGATTTAAGTAAAATGCATTGCACAATTCTAACAATGGCTTTTAAGCCTGCTTAGGGACTTAAGTCTCATAATGTCAATGTTATTGCAACAGACCCAAAGTCCTAGGGGCTTTGTTAGCTTTACAATACTGCTATATTCACAATACTGCGTGTAATAGCAAGCTTTATGTGTCAATTAATAACCAAGTGCAAAAAAAGTGAACTTTACAAAGAATTGGTCAAAGCTTGGTCCCTTTGGTCTTGACATCCATCCGCCCCATGGCTGAGTGAATCCTGCTGCAGTACCGCTACCTGGTGGTCCCTGTGTGAGTTACATATAAGCAAACAAATATGTGTTAGTGCGCATGAGCACAAAAGCGCAGCTGTGCAATTCGCACGGCATCTGGCGACGTGATTTGTAATTACAAGTGCTAAACGCCATATCCCCAGCGCCACCTGTAAACTAAACAACCAGAAAGCGCTGCGCATTTGATAAGCACAACAAGAGGTTATATTTCATATGACTAGGTTATATTTGATATAAACCCCTTGGTTAGCCAAAACTTACCTTTGCACTTGTCACAAATTTGTTGCGACCGAATGATAGGAAACTCAGGGGGAAATACTGACCATTGCTGTCAGCCAATCAGATGACGACAAAGGGTATTTACATAAATCGATGATCCCAGCTGGGAGCCAATCAGGGAAGACATAACGTGTAATATAATCTCAAACCAGAAAAATATTTGTCGAACCCTCTTTTGCAGGTTCATCTCAGAGTAAATGCGCCCAGAACAAATACCAAAATTGCAAAAATGTATCAGTGACATAAAAGAGCATCCTTCTGTTAGAGAAAGCAATGATAGTGCTATGGCCATAATTTCTGTTAGATTAAAGGTAACTGAGCAGTAAGACTCTGACAAGCCAATCCGCTCGTAAATAATGTTTTCTATCGTTAATGACCAAAAGATAGCTGGGTCATTTGAAACACCAGAGTTGCCATAATTCATCAATAAACAGCTGGTAGGACGGCAGATGTCAGTTCCCTCATATTACGAATTTATGGAGACTCAAGGGGTGACATTCCATCAGAATTGGAAACCACATAACCACAGGAATGCAAAAATACAAACGAATCATCGGAAGGCCTGTTCCAAGTGAGGAATGACCTTTTCTCAAGTGTTCAGTGATGAGATTTCGTTCTGATGCAGATTTTACTGCATACAGCAACAACTGAAATAAGGTGCGCATGCTGGATGCTTTCATTGTGAGAGCGCAGTTTCTGCGACATGACAACCACCGTGTTAACACCACTCAAATGACTGCAAGAATTTGAATATGGAATATGGTATATATCCTCGTACCATAAATTTTTTTTTTTTAATGTTTAATATAAATCTAGACTGGAGAATTTCGGAGGCAGAATGTGGTTGTCATGACACAGTTCGCGTGATTTCTATGTTAACAGGCTGATGGTGGCTCCTCCCAGCGACAGTGCTACAAACTTACAAAATAATTGTTGTAACTTGGGCCTTTAGGCCGCTGAATAGGGAATGGAGGCCATTGGAAACGACCGCCTGAAGAATCGCCGGGTTGTCCCTGTATGTAAATAAAAATCGGATAGTACCAAATCGCTATCACACAACCCCTCCCCAATTTAGTTGTAGATAAAATCCATCAACCCCTGAAAGCCTTTCCTCCATACGGCAGGGGAGTAAATACCCCTACTACCAATAGTAAAGATGCTATATAAAAGACCAGAGCGGCTCTAGAGTGCATAAAGCGACCGCTGTATGACTGAATGACTGTATATAGCGTGGTTTTAAATATTTTCAAGCTTTGATTTTTAAGTGGTCTGACTTACGTGAAGAAAATCATTTTACTGTGCTTAAGAAAATACAGATATTTCTGTCTTGGATGTGTTTGTCTTGCACAATAAAGATTTGGGAAGTCAGCTGACAAGGTTGACCAAATTCCTCATTCCTTAATTAAAATTGCAAACTGACTTTAACAGACTTGAGGTACGTACAGTAAAGCTATATCACAAAGTGCACATGTGACGTCACACACAGATTAAGACGGCCCCTGCGAACCTAGTTAGAGGAAAACTGATGAAAGGTAAATTCTAAATCATATGTGAACATAAAATGTGAAATGGAAAATATATTACAATCAACAATCTAAGTTTTGTAAACGATAAAAATTTATGTATACAGAGAGAGTTAAACACGGGTCTTAGGGTGACATTCAACAAAACGAGTAAGCACAACAGTATAAACATGATAAGGTTACTACATTATTTCAGTTCAACAGCAAAATATGAAACACGCAATTTTTACATCTCAATGCAAATATATAAATGGAAAAACTGACGAAATATTTATATACCAATATTATGCAATTGAGTCCTGAACAAAATTAAGCAAAATTAAGGAAATTTGTATTTTTCAAATATAAACATAATATAAAAACATTTTATCGTTTAATATAATGTATCATATAATATTATTTACCAGTGCATCTTTAATATGATAAGATGAACATAAAATGTGAAATGGAAAATATATTACAATCAACAATCTAAGTTTTGTAAACGATAAAAATTTATGTATACAGAGAGAGTTAAACACGGGTCTTAGGGTGACATTCAACAAAACGAGTAAGCACAACAGTATAAACATGATAAGGTTACTACATTATTTCAGTTCAACAGCAAAATATGAAACACGCAATTTTTACATCTCAATGCAAATATATAAATGGAAAAACTGACGAAATATTTATATACCAATATTATGCAATTGAGTCCTGAACAAAATTAAGCAAAATTAAGGAAATTTGTATTTTTCAAATATAAACATAATATAAAAACATTTTATCGTTTAATATAATGTATCATATAATATTATTTACCAGTGCATCTTTAATATGATAAGATAAAAAAACATTGAATATTGCTTATAACTTACAGGAGGTCCTGGGGGTCCAGGAGGTCCGGGTGGTCCCTACAATTGCAATGAAACAGATTTATAATGTCATATAACGTATTCCCTTGTCTATAACACGGAATGTGTAAGAAAAATGTACATACGATCGTAACGGAACCATAATGTAAAAGACATGTATGAGAGCTACAGGTATTTAGTACTCATTAGGTATACTCGGATATATTAATATTGCGGTCCTTCATTTATTTTTAACCTTGTGAAATAAAAACAGTATTGATCGCACCAATGTTCATTTCCTGTTCATCACCACAAGTTATTCTTTAATTTTCGCACTTGGAGTTCTAATAACATTCATTTTCTGTAACCATGGTACTCACCTCACGGCCATCATCTCCAGGTGGACCACGTGGACCCTGTCAACAAAACACAAGCAAGTTTTATCGAGCGTTTCCACAGTTGACATCTTCATATGTGTTTTTTTTTTAACTTTACGTTTGGCTGTTTACCTGCCATTAATCTTTCACATCTTGTTTCGAAGTATGTATTTAAATTAAGAGACCAATTTTACATATTTGCATATTATTCTTATAAAATCATCTTTTTCTTAATGTTTTCATCAATACCTTTATTGATATCATTGATCTCCACAAACTGTACTTGTTTTATTATAACTATCAATATCTACCAAATATCGCTGTTACTGTCTGAGTACATGTAATTTTCGTGTTGTTCTGTTTTTGCTAATTGTAGTTAGCATAATCGGTTCTGTTTCCATACCCTGTGTAAATCATCATGAATATTCAGATATGTTAAACGTATGATTATTCAAATGTACTTACCACTGCTCCCTGCAATCCAGCCTCTCCATTCTGACCTGGCGTTCCAGCATTTCCACGTGATCCTGGGGCACCCTGTCATATGTAAATATATGTAAATTAAGTAACCTTTTGCAATGAATGCGAGGAAATATTTAAATATATGTCAGTATTTGCAACAAAAAATGTAATATATGCCAACATGTCAACTATACCCAACATAAATTATGTTTATTATATTGTGTATACAAAGTATGTGTATTGCTTTGATTTGATATTAAAAGAGTTGTGTTGCAATAGCTTTCTATATTCATATAACCAGCAATAACCTAGAAATTAGTAATCAAACTAGACCGTTACTTATTTAGTACATTAGGACATTTTAATATATACTTCTCATCACTGCAAAAATGTAGTTACACGAAAAAGGTCTAAAGGTTTCAAGTGAATTTTCTTACAGTTTCGAGTTTTTTAATGAGAATATTTTTGTTTGATTAAATTTGACACTTTTACGAAACAAAACAAAGGAACATACGCGCATTCCTCTTGGACCTGGTGGGCCGGCGCTTCCACGTTCACCCTGGGAACCCTGGGATATGACAAAGGGAATTTTTAATCAGAGAAATAACAAACATAGCACAAAAAGAGTTCAACAACAAAAAATATCTCCTAAGAGAGAACACTTTATTGACGGCACTGTCTGAATAAATAGGAAACAGTATTTGGTGATGACACCTCAAAATAAACATTAATTGTCCTTAAATACAAAACAAAATAATAAAGCTTATGAAACACTGTAACATATATATGTACTTATTAACCTGTTAAAGACCAGTGTTTTATCTGTTGAATGTTATACATTTTCATTACATGTACAAATCAACAATATCATCTGAATGGTTTGAGAAAATTTAGATTAAGAGTTATCATACAGTCTTCGTCTTCGTGCTACAGCGGAATGACCCGTCCAAAACAACGAATTATTAATAATTAATCATAATTAATACTTGATAATGATTAATAGTACGTATAATATCAATTATTGTACTCACGGGTGGTCCTTGTTGTCCCTGAAGACCGGGCAGACCAGTCCATCCTTTGTCTCCCTACAACACACACACACGTCTTCAAGTAACAAATATACATATACAACACATATTTGGGTTTACTTACTGACAACAACTCGAACACATAAAGATGTAGAACTCAAACGTTGGTCGTTTACATATTCATCATGTATGACCTACTAGTTTACTAATTTATTTCATATTATTTAATACTGGGATAATTAAAAGAGAAATCTAAAAAATATGTTGAATAAATGTTAATGTTTTTTTGCAATGTTTTACATGGAGCTGTTGTATCAATTTATACTTTTTTATCAATTTTTCATAGTCCAAAGATGAAATATCGGAGAAATCATTCTTATTTGTAATTAATAAAACCTAAACCAAATATTAAATATTACCTTTGCACCCTTGGATCCGGTCTCTCCCTTGACTCCCTGAGGTCCTGTTGCTCCCTGTAATGAAATAATGGGTGTTTTATTTATCAGAATTAAGATTTAAACAGAACAATACATATACAAGTATAGATGTACTGAGGTGCATCATTTACAGAAATATACTCGATTACCACGCCACATGTAGGGTACTTTTACATATAGTAAATACTCAAATTCTTGAGAAATATTTTTTTTTCGGTCGACCCAATAGAAAAAATACAAGTGTATCGCAATCTCAAAATGTCTCACGGAATGATCTCTTATGTGATTACAATTTACATGCCAGAAATTATATTGCACATTACGATTTTGGCATTTAAATAATAACAGTATATATATATATTCAGGACAACGGAATTTACGACACTCACATTAACACCAGGTGGACCACGTGATCCAGGTACACCCTCGGGTCCTTGTTCTCCAACCTCTCCTCTCTCTCCTGGTGGTCCTGCGGGTCCTGGAGGTCCGAGTGGTCCCTTGAAAATTCATAAAATTATACCCTTTCAAAAATGGGGCTAAGTTTCCCTATACTAAATAAGCTTATCGTCTAGGTTTAAAATTGGAAAATACGCTTCAGTGACAGATTTGACTACAGGTAAACCCAGTGTTATACTTATGGAGAACTCAAACGGTATACACACTGTATATATCTGAAAATATGACAAAAGTCATGAACGTGATGGTAGATAAAATTTGTAGAATCAGAAGATCCCTTTTCAGAAAAGAGATATAACTAACACGAGTAAATATTAAAACAGGCACTGATTAAAAGGTCTGACAGTCAGTATGTCCCTTTTATTGTGCACCAACTAAATGTGCATCTAACGGTTAGAAGTGAAGCCATGATATTAATGGTTCATTAAATACAGTATGAACAGTAAATTTTTAGGTAAAAAAAAATATAAAACTGGAAGTGTGATATTTTATTACGTGTTTATTTCTTAAAAAATTAATTTTAATTTCTTTATTACTCCACTTCTTAAATCTATAGGTAAACCAATATCAAAGTGAAAGGGTGAATTTTGTCTCAATTTAGAGATCAAAATGATATTTTATTATGTGTGAGATGAAATATGATATTGTAATGCATGTCAGATAAAATATGATATTTTCGTAGGTGTTTATTTCCATGAGGAAGTCTGTACCATTTGTCCTGGGTTTCCGGTGGGTCCTGATGGTCCTGGTGGGCCAGGTGGTCCTTTCTCTCCGGGGCGTCCCTCGAGTCCTGGAAGTCCGTCTTTGCCTGGTACGCCCTCGTGTCCTGGTGCTCCGGCGGTACCTGGGGCGCCTGATGGTCCTTGTGGTCCTGTGGGACCTCTCTCTCCTCTGTCTCCTTGTTTGCCCTCCTCTCCGCGAGGTCCTGGTGGTCCCTGTGTACCCTGGACGCCTGCCTCACCTCTCAGACCTGGGGCTCCTGGAGCACCCCTCTCTCCCTGTTGACCTGGGGGACCGGCAGGTCCGGCAGGACCCTGGAAACAAAGCATAGCTCTTTAAGGACTGTGCTGAAACCTACCATGCCAGGATATTAATACAAACTACACGGCCACAAGGGAAATCTTTGTCACGGGTCAACAACTCTATTTATGGTAAGCTGTGTTTAACGGTGGCCCTGGACCTCGACCAGGACATATGAAATACCTTCGTTATTATTCTAAGGAAGTTTATGAATGGAAAAAATACATAATGGTAATCAAGACTGCTCCCCAAATCTAGTCCATTTTTTTGTGTTTTCCTAATCCTCCACTTAATTTCAACAAAATATGTTCAGAATGTCCTGCGCAAAACTGCACACAGACAAACCAGAATACCAAATGTAAAACATAACACCTGTCGCCACCTGGCGGAGATATAATAACAGAGGCATATCATTCGAAATGGAGGTTACAGAAGACTCTTCAGTAAAGTTTCAGAAACAATAGAGTATTCAATGTTCTGAATAAACGTTATAACCGGAACCCACAGAAGACCATTAAGTACAATATGTTAAAAATTGTTTTCTTACTGCTGGACCGGATTCACCACGTGATCCCTTGCTTCCATCGTTGCCAGGGGCTCCTGCTGGTCCAACCTCACCTGGGCGGCCGTTTTTGCCTGGATTTCCTCTTTCTCCCTAAAAGGATAATAATTATATGACTAATTATAAATTATTTTTATGATGAAAAAAACTTATTTAGTATGAAAAGCACAGTGACCTATATTATAACCCTATAAGACAATATTATAATAAGGAATATGTGCATATTTAATACGTCATGTTTCACTTTGCTGACTGTGACCCAGTTGCTGTATCACATATATTAATGCTCTTTTTATGCATACACCTTGTCAAATGTTGGTCATAAAAATAACATTAAATATATGCGACAACATACATTTAAATCATTGATAAGTGTAAGCTTGCAATTTCAACCAATATAATAGTTCTTTCTTTCAAAAAGCCAAACACAAACGTGTTAAGCCTGCACTTCGCTGCAAGCTGAACGACTATTTCTCGTTTAGTGATCGCATTTTTTATTCTATTGATTTTTGCATTTAAGAATCGCAATTTTTTATGCGAAATGTTGCGAGGTATTTGCGAGATAAAGAAGCCAAATTTCGAAACGTTAAGAACATGCGTGTACCTTTGGTTCTTAAGGCCAAAAAAAATCACAATGATTTCTCATAATACAAATAGCATTACTAAATCGCTTGATATCACCAAATCACGTGACATGTCAGAAAGGTTAATCATATTCATATACCTTAGGTCCTGATGGTCCTGGTGTACCACGGTCACCGGTGGGTCCTGCAGGTCCCATTGGTCCTTGTGGTCCCATCTGTCCTGGTCTGCCGCCTGGTCCTCTCTCTCCCTGTGGTCCTTGCTCACCACGTGGTCCTTCGGGTCCTGCTTGTCCTTGTTTGCCGCCTGGTCCTGGCTCTCCCCTCTCTCCTCTCACGCCTCTTCGTCCTTGTGCGCCCTGGTGTAACAGAAATTATCATCTATCATTAAGAGTTCGAATAATCTTTATTCAGAAAGAGAAAAAGTATTAATTTACCAGAATTTGTACTAAATCAGGGGGTGTCTGAAAGCCTCCTACTTATTTAACTGTTGTAATTAATTCTAAAATGTAATTAATTCTAATTGTAACAATTGTAGTATTCAGCTGTTAGGAATTTACTTGTTTATTAGGTTCTCCCAGGTTAAAATAATGGATATACTGGTACCTTATCCCCTGGTGATCCTGCGGCACCCTTTGGTCCTTGGATTCCTTGAGGTCCCTTGAAAATAAAAAAACACCATAATCCAATTAGTCTATTTTCCGTGTATATATATATATTTATATTGGGAATTTATATATATATATATATATATATTGTAAATACATAAATTGCATAAGAATTATGCAGTATTTGTAGAATTACCCAACACATACATGTCAAAATCCACAATTCATAAAATCATAATAATTAGTTCCACTTAAACATCACATTATTCAATTTATTAAAAAATCTATGACGTAATTATTCAAAATGTCTTCATCTAATTCACTGATATGTATGTTAAACTTAACTGTAAAATCGTAAATATTTAACAATACAAAGTTTTCATAGAATTAATGACTCACTTTAAATAGTTTCTTTATTTAATATTATGTCAAATGGAAAACTGATGATGGCATGTTATGATATACTATATAACAAACCAGTATTACCAAATTGGAAGCAAACAATTCAATTTCTTCATTAATCAGACATCTGATATATATTGTTATTAAAATCCCCTTAGGAAATAATCAAATCATATGTATCAGTCTATGCCAACATCTACATCACAGCATTTACGTATCAAAATCATTTAAGTAAATGTTTATGGAAATGGAGAGAAGTCGATCGCAGCACTTGGGGATACAAACTTGCGGGACATATTGGTTGTTACTTACCGGCAAACCAATCTGACCTGGTTGACCTTGAGGACCGGCCGGTCCACGTTCCCCATCCTTTCCGGGTTCGCCAGAGGACCCAGGTTGACCCTGGTCACCTTTAATACCTATGGCACCAGTGATTCCGCTGGGACCAGGACTACCGGGTTCACCCTTAGCTCCCTAATTAATCAAGTACATACGAGCTGATTTGACTGACAATGTCATCAGCTCGCTTGTCTTTCCTCCTGTTGGCCTGCCCCGGTTGATGTGCCGAGACGTTATCATCTAGCATATTGACGGGGTCACCGCATGAGGCCCTTCATAGTATTCGCCACACAGTGCCAGCCTAATCACAACAACTTAGCTGAGGCTGTTTTCGTCAAAATCGATTCAACTCGATGTAACCATTTGGAAAGAAGTCTAGTCATTAGGCATGTCAGTATCAGGTCTTGTTACACAGCGTATCACAGGTTGTGCACGTGTTAAAGTAAATACGTATATCAAAGATATGCATGAAAAGACCGCATACCTCCGCCTTTATACTTACAGGTTCTCCGGCAGGGCCTTGCTGTCCAGCAGGACCCTGGCTTCCTGGGTCACCATCCTTTCCTGGTGATCCTGCAGGACCACTTTCACCTTGGTCTCCCTTTACTCCCATAGGTCCAGCTTGTCCTGGAGGACCAGGGATACCGGTCTCTCCCTTCTCTCCCTAAAGAACGTTATAACAAGAGACGTCCAGAGAATGGTCGTGACTTAAGGTTAGTGGTGCGCGCTTTGCCGCAGAGCACTGAACGCTAGCGTCAGGCACGTCAGTCACCTGTCCGTCTATACCAAAACTATGAGTCTCCATATTTGTCTGGTTTATCCATGTGGGTAGCTGTCGCCACAGCTGATAAGGATACAATAAAACACCAGCTGCTCCACCTATGGATTTTACAGCTTCCCCAGGGAACGTTTGTACTTACTGGTTCGCCGGCCTGACCCTGGGTGCCTTGAGGTCCTGGTGGTCCTGCCTCGCCATCTTTGCCAGGTTCACCCTGCTTTCCTGGCGGTCCTATGTCACCCTTTTGTCCAAAGGCGCCCTCTTGTCCGGGTGGACCGGGGGACCCGGGTTCTCCCTTAACGCCCTGTGTGTGTGAATGCAGCCCACCCATCAGTAACGGTTATTGATCGGTTGTTACTGTTAGCGTGTTATTCGAACAGGTTAATTCTGATTGAACCTCGCAGTGTTTTCTCCAGTCTGGAACCATTTCACAAGGGAGGCAGAGACAGGACTTCAGAAGCAGAGATGCTGCTTCAGGAAATAAGGTAAATGGTAATGGGGAACGCAGCTACCATCGTGCATTGGGATGGATGAAGCATCATATAACAGTATATGACGGCGTTTTATACATAGGAGTGCATTCAGATAGATCTTCAACAAGGAGGTTATGAAGTTGCTTAAGAAATCAGATAACAACTAGATTTCCTTTGAACGCACACCGTGGGAAAAGAATCTTATAAGACAAAGATGAGTGATTTGAATTTTCAAACACAGGACAAGGACCAGTTCATGATAGATTTTTTAAGCAATTGGCAGGTTTTAGATTTAAAAAGAATCTTGTAATCTTGAAGCATTTTAAATTCCCATGAGCAAGCCCAGCGTTCCATATCAAAAGGCAATGATGTCTTTAGACGGAGAAGCATTCCAGTATCCTAAAGACAGGTTTTACCAGTGATTTGCTTCTACTGATAAATCACATTTTTCTACGGTCCAGCAATAATAGTCTCTATTATAGGTTGTTTTAGCATTCCTGAGAGCAAGACTTAGGTTATACCACTATCTTGGGTGGAGTGAACAGAACATACTAGTTTCCTTGCATGCAGGGCAGTAGGATCTCCTATAACCTAGTATATATAAATATATATTGGTATTGTGGGTAGATTGAAATTTCTACATTTTTCTATGCCCAGACCACGAACGTGCCACTGTAAGAATAAGCACTAAGGTATCGTACATATAGATGTAGATCTACAGTTTGGCGGGTGTAAGCATGCAGAAGGCGACTTAATGAAGAAAAAAATATGAAGCCAAGATAAAGACCATGCATCTTAAAAAAGAGGGAACATTAATTTCTGGAATTTTGAAATGGTATGGAATATGGATTTGGGCCTCTTAAGTCATTAGAAATAATAAATATATAATTTTAGTGTTCGGGTGAGAATGAGTGTTCCTGAAAACAATTTGTGCATGGCTGCTATTCAGGACAAGCTTCCAACAGATGTCGCTCTTTTACACATTTACGCCATGTTTATTAATGTCGACAAATTTTGAAAACTCAACATCTGGCGGAAAAAGCTCTTTTAAAAAAAAGAGGGAGAAACGTGGGTTACTCATGCTGGGCAGGATGGTATTGTGCATGCAGGAACAGAGAAACACAATACGATTCCAAAATGGAGACACCAACTGCGTTAGTTTTGTTTTGTTATATTCAGTACGGTAAATGTTTTCGTTATTTCAAAAATGTTAGACAAGTTCTTACGGTAGCTGGCAGATGTTCTGTCCATTTAGTTCTCTATTTTGTTATTTCTAATTCACAAAGTTAAGCCACTTTTTTCCAGTACCTTGCACCCAGTTTGTTGAGGTGTTATTAATTCACTCAGGTTAGGCCGGTCTTTGCCGGCAACTCCCCGTTAACTTGCGCAAACTAGCAACTCCGTTCAGTAATGTTATAGTTTTATCACCTGTGTTAGACCAGTTAATGCCTTTGGTATTTCTACTACCCATTAGTCAACGTTCTGTCGTGAGGGTTAGGTCGACGTTACAATATAATCAGTGTATTAGTCCCTGCATTGTTGTATTACTGTCGTTAGCAGCTTGTCTCGTAGTCATTAATACAAATGTAATAAAAGTATGTGTGAAGCGCCGCGTACGTTAGTCAATACCTTTAACAGTAGGTCAGTAAATTAGTGAACGCGCGTTGTTATGCAGAAATTATCTTCTTTATTTTTGCGTGTTAAGGCAGAAATTGGCAGATAAATGTATAGCACTATGCCTGTGAGCGTTGAATTCGCTTCGGCCGGCTCCCTTACATAGACGATATCTCAGCTGTAAATGTTAGTGGCAGGCCAACACGGAAGCTTTAAGCAAGCCGCAAATAAGAGCTGTCAGAATTAAAGAGTGTTAAACATGAAAAACACAGTTTGTATAAACACAATATCAAATTTTATTATTAACTTATTAGTGCGCGTTTTTAAGCTGGTAAAAGCATGTGTGTATCAGCATGAAACAGTATTTTAAAATGCATATTTTAAAAGTTCGATTCATGATATGGAATGAGGATTTAAACTTGTACAATATGAAATGATATGTCAATAAAATAAAGATTACTTTGTTTTATTATCGAAGCGGCTTTTGCTGCTAAGAGATGAATGCTATATATATATACAAATAAACAATGTTTTGCATGCTTCTTAACGATACAGCATGTTTATTTTAATGTTTGCGCACGTCGATGAAGCCATTTTATTTAGCAAGTTAATTTTACAAGCTTTTTCAATGAACAGCATTGAAAGTTAAAAGCGCATGAGACATTTTCACAAGGTTGTTAATATAAAATGTTTAACATTTACAAAATACAAAGATACAATACATTGCAAAATAACGAATCTCTTAAATTATTACTTATCCGTTTCCATAATTTAAAATATGAACGGCCGGTTCTTCAATGTATAAAATAATGCCAGAAAATTTACCAACAAAATGTAATTATATCAAATAACCATTACCGATACTTATCATAAATTCAATAAAATTATTGTGTAAATAATAATTTAAGTATATATATATGCTATACTAGTGTCTTGAATTATCTTGGAGACAATTAAAATATATAATATGTCGAGGATTTATTTTTTTAATTAAAAATTTGTTTCCAATATTGGTTGTTGAGCTTACCGCCTCTCCAGGTGCTCCTGGGTCTCCACGTGATCCCTTTCTTCCTTCGGCGCCCTACAATATATACATTTTTCATCATTAAATATAAATTCATAACTTCCATTTAGGAAACGAAATATCAATAATACATTCGGTCATCACACCATGGATTGTGTGCCACTAAATCTTTCCGAAAGTATCCACATATTAACAAGAATAATAATTATTCCCGTACTCGATTTATTAAAAAAAGTTTGAAAATATATTTCCTTAAGTACAAGTAACCGAAATTTGCAAAATGTTATATAAAAGGGAACCAAACACTGCTATAGTGACATTAATTATAAGCCCAACTGTAACAATTATTTGACTCCACCATTATTCAAAACTACACTTACGACTAAGTTAGGGGTAAAGGATTTAACCAATCAAAATATATTTCAAAATGTGACAGCGTACTTAATACTAATTAATCCTAAATAACAGAGAGTAGAGAATATGTACATGTTGTACAGTAGATATTGTTTAATGTACATGTAATTGTATGATAATTATGTTTAATGCTACATTGATATACCCTTATGTTATTCCTTAAATCAACATGATTATACGTACATTCTCTCCCTTTGGTCCTGGTCCGCCTGCTGCTCCCTTCTCTCCTGGGAATCCCTGTCAATCACATCATCATTATCATCACTGACATCAACAGTACAATCATCGTTGTTATCGTCATAATCATTCTAATAAACATAAACATCTTCTGACATCAACATCATCATCATCATTAGCAGTATCATTAGAAGTATCATTACTAACATGATATTCAGCATCATCATCATCATTCACATATTCATCATCATTCACATCATCATCATCCACATCTCTATCATCAGCATCATCATCATCATCATCATCATCCACATCTCTATCATCAGCATCATCATCAATATATGCAGCATTACCACCTGCATCATCATTTGTATAATCACCAATCCAATATAATATTCCTTATTACCATTTCATTATCAACTTTTAACATTCCAGTGATATAATGACATAAGTGACGATTAAAAGCATAAGACAAACATATCATTATTTTTATTATTAATTTATATATCCTATATATGAACCACTGTTTAGTCTATTATTAAATTAGTTATTTCTACCGATGATCTGACAGGGCTTTATACCGAAACCTTTGAAAGATGTCCGTTCACTGAACGAGATTGTTTGGGCTGATGTCTGCAGATTCTGTGGAAATAATTTGTGAATTTTGCCAAACAAAAGAAACAAGGTAACTTACAGCTACTCCTGGTGCTCCATTTTGTCCAGTATCTCCTTTAGCTCCAGGGGGACCCTGAAATTTTAAAGAGAATTCATCAAGAAACTGAAAACAGTTACCTGGTGTTACAAGAATTCTGAAATTCTATTACTCTTAATTATAGAAATGCATGCTTGGTATTATTAGAAGCTACAAACATGTCCTAAATATGCTTTAAAGACCTCAGTGCCTGGCTTTTCATTGTATATAATGAATTTAGAGATAAAGAAAACTATTTTCAAGGCTGTCGCATGTGGTAGGGTTGACATCGATTATTCCGGTTTTTCTTGTAATATTCTATTGCCATATTAATACACAAGTTCCTGGAATATTAATTCAAGAATTATTTCGGCTTCCTTTGAGTAATGCGTATTTTTTTTTACCGTTCATTGTTATTTCATTTCTATGAGGTTTCAGTATGAATAATTCCCGGCATTGATTCTGAGAAAGCACACAAGACGGCGCTGTATAGTGAATACGGTTCGCTTTACTATAAAACTAATCCTTTGACTCTATATGCTCATTTGAAAATGCTGACCTGCTCTCCAGCTGGTCCTCGCTCTCCATCCTTTCCTTGCTCTCCTCGTGAACCACGTGGTCCTGGGGCTCCACGGTCTCCTGGCTGACCTCTCTCTCCCTGTATCACAGACATAGTGAAATTATAATTATCATCACTCAATAATGCCTAATGTGATTGCACTAAGACTAATCGACCAGCCAATTGCGCTGCCTGTGTCTCCAGAGACAGAAGTGTGCTAAACTTCATTACTTAAGCTTTCATAATAAATGGAAAGCTACTTTTTCTCTATGTAACTAACATGCACAACGTTAGCAAAATTACATTTTCTGAATATATTTCAACATGGATTATACATTTGGAATCATAACCCTTAATTTTTATAAGAAAGGTTGCGTTGAAAAGATTTTAAAAATAAACAGAACAAATATCCCGTCATACACAGAGTTAGACGGTTACTTAAAGAAATCAAACGTTATATGAATTAATAAAACACTATATATAAAAACAAATCCACTGAATATTCATTAACTTAACATAACAATGTACGTATTTCGCCAGGAATAACGCAGGTAGATATAAAATACTGGGATCATTTGACATTTAAAAATATTAGCAAAAAATTATAAAATAGCTCCTTCTACTGGTAACGTTAATAAAAGTCTTAGATACGTCCTCTCGTATTTCTACGAATTCTGCCGAAGACACCCGAAGTTAAGACGAGGAATCCCGAATGACCACTCTCGTAAATCTACGATATTTGCCGAGGACACCCGAAGGCAAGACAAAATATAAGCCGAAGAATTCCGATTGACTTACTGGTGCTCCAGGAGCTCCGCTATCACCCTTTCCTCCGGGAAGACCTGGTTCTCCTTGCTTGCCTGGTTCACCTGCTGGTCCGCCTTTTCCTGGTTCTCCCTGTAAGACAAATTAATTTTCCATTTCATCATTTAAACAATCTTTCCCATTGGTCCTTTGCTGTAGTCAATACAAGTACCCACGCCTCCTACAGGTCACCTTAAATTCTATCACTTTATTTGCATACGAGATCACGTGAGATGTAATCTCTATATGCGAATTCTAGGTGGTAGAATTACTATGAAACTTACAGGCAAGTGTCGTTTATTTCTTAATTCGGCCTGATAATTATTATTCCATATTCTTACCAACAAGTTATTACATTGTATTAAGTTAATGTTTTGGCAACTAATGTAAAGATTACAAAGGTAATATAATAATTATGTCATTATATCTCGATCAACATGCGTATGGTATCTGGTTCGTGATTTTGTCATGTACACCAATTATTGAAAATTAACCATTTGAGGTCTTCAATATTTGAGTTTTTTACCGGTGGTCCAACGTTTCCCGCTTCTCCTGGGAGACCCCTTGCTCCTTGTTTTCCTGCTGGTCCTGGGGGTCCTGCTGGTCCAGGGGGACCGTCTTTTCCGATATCTCCTGGAGGTCCTATTTCTCCCTGTGGTCCTGGGCCGCCATCCTTTCCTGGATCTCCCTAAATAATAAATTAACATTATAATTTTTTTTTATAATAACATAAATAATTTGTATATTTTCCTGCAAAATGGTTTGAAATTATAGCATTATGAAAACTCCCTTGTTTATCATCTTTGTCTGTCTATACCTGTGTTTGCATGCGAGGTCATTTTTTCCTTTTGCACTAACAATTTGTGTCATTTTAGCCCAACTCGCACTGTTTATTCAACCAAAAAGATTTAGAAACACCTGATTTGATATATAGATTAAAATCCTGATATGATATAAATATCAGGTCACCCTTTGTAAGGGAATAATCGGCGATGTCCTTCTTTACACAAAGGATCTGTTGTTACATATATATTTCTTACTTGATCTGGGTCGGAGTGGGTTACTTTGCTATATAAATTACTGCTTTCCTTGGATTCAACTAGAATATAATGAAAACGCTAAATGTTTTGAGTACGTCAGATGAGGAGAACGTTTATAAAGTTTATTTGAGATCATGTTTATTTGAGCCAATCAGGATCAACGTCACTTACCTGAGGTCCCATGACTCCCTGTGGTCCGGGCCTTCCGATTGGTCCGATTGGTCCCTGAGGTCCCTGTTCTCCTGGGCTTCCTGATTTGCCATCCTGACCGGAAGGTCCTGCGGGTCCACGGCTACCGTCACGTCCGGGTCGGCCATTTTGTCCCTAAAGATGTAAAACATTCTGAGACCCTAGGGACCAATGCTTCAGTAGAAATACTGGAGTATTTATTGAACTGTTTAGATAACAAAAGGCATAATAACATGTGATTATCAGTACTTATATATAAACACCTCCCCTTTGCTATAGATGCCATGAAGCTCTTATTGTGTATGTTAATGTATTTATAGTACCCATATCTTTGTAACATTTAGAATATTTAACATCTCTGCAGTGCAAGAATTTATAAGTGTATCACATAATTAGGCCTTTAACAAATAACAATTAGTGACATTTAAATATTTAACGCTAACCTTAACCATTTTTCTGGTTCTAATATATTAAAATGTTAAAATCTTCAAGAAATGTTATTGTCTGGGTTCAGATTTACTTGTCAAAATATGTAAATGGAGTGAAGTGAAATTACTTACTCGTGGTCCCATCTGACCTGCTGGTCCCGGCCGGCCACGGTCTCCCTAGCAACAAAGAATAAATCATTCAAATGACAGCAGGTAAATATGTTATTAAATATAATTTAAATCCTTTCAAAAAGTAAAAAAAAATATTATATTAAAGTCCTATACTGGCATCAGAAATATATTATCAATTATCTATGTCATTGTAATGTATCATAACTGTTGCATCATCCTTATAATTATATTGATTTCTATATAATTAATCATTGTATTTTAATACGTGTTGAAATCTACTACTAGTGTTGTAAGAACCATGCGAGTACTCGCTTACTTTTAAAATTTAAGGTAGAGATTAATGCCTCATTATAAGCGAGCAGGATATGGGTAGTAATGGAAAACGAACATTAGATTTTCATTGAAAGATTTCTTTTACTTTAAATCTTCCTTTCACGAGTGTCGTGATTGTA
Organism: Sipunculus nudus; assembly: GCA_026874595.1. Taxonomy (NCBI): domain Eukaryota; kingdom Metazoa; phylum Annelida; class Sipuncula; order Golfingiida; family Sipunculidae; genus Sipunculus; species Sipunculus nudus. Next base: position 61,012,686 of record CM049317.1, on the reverse strand, counting down.
ATAAGTGATCGAATCGAATCCGAGTTAAGTACTGTCTGTTGAGTGCTGGAGAAGCAGCAGCCTGGCACCCAAACGTCGATTTTTTTTTATTAACTGGAGACGTTGATGTAGTACAAGCGACATGGGTCGGATCAATTCTTGTTTACGTATATCATTTTACCTACCCATACTTTTTCATTTATTTTAATTTGCTTGTCGAACAGTCATTTTCCCGAGATAAGGCGAACATGACGTTATTCTGTTTGAATAATTAATAATTTACGGTGCAATTACGTGTATTCATGCAACAGTAATTAATAACGAGGCTTGGTTTACTCGGAAAGTTTGTCTCCCTGTCCATGACGTCATGACGGCTTGACAGATGAAACTGCGGTAGCCGAAACTGCTTAAAACTTAAGTTGGGTAACCATCACCACACATTTTGTGTAACAACACTCTCTTCATTATTTAGCAAAAAAAACACGACCATATAAGCCTCTGATGTCAAATATTACCTTCAGCAAATATTTTGATCCGACCCTTGGAACGAGTTTTCTATTTTGACTTGTATCAAGACTCGCAGGCCACTATCAGTTTATTCTGAAAGGCCTAGAATGTTATGTTGGCATGGCTAGTGCTAGAGTCTGAAGGTTGCTACTCTTTCAGCCCTATTGGTATGACTTTAGCAAAATAGTTTACCGGTGGTCCCTTCTCTCCTGCGTCTCCAGTTGGTCCTCTCTCTCCGGCTGATCCTGGTGGGCCGGCTGAGCCATCATTTCCGGGGCTGCCTGGGGATCCTGCTGGTCCCTGCAGAACGACATAACAGCATTAACTAACAAAAAAATAAAAAAATTGGTTAAAGGCTACAACAAGCGAGGATCCAGTCCTGGTTATACACATGATCACAAGAAATGTTAGTCATAGGTTAACTACTCCATTCACTGGATAATGATCCAAAATTAAATGGATTTTTCGTTGCGAGTTATCTTAACTCTTTACCAAATTCCAAATAAGCTGGTCTGAAACAATTGAAATATTCAATTCAAGCTCATTTCAAATTCAAATAAACTCCCTTCAGAAAATTCCAACAAAGATTGTTTAGTACTTTATGGCGGAGGTATAATAAGCTGGTCCGAGGACGATTGAAAAATTTTCAGTTCCAATAAATTTCAAATTCAAATTGACTCCCTTCACAAGATTCCAACAAAGTTTATTCAGTACTTTTTTGGCGGAGGTATAATAAGCTGATCTGAGGACAATTGAAAATCTTCAATTCCAATAAATTTCAAAATAAAATCAACTCCCTTAACAAAATCTTGACATTTTGATTTGAGAACTTTGTGATGGAGGTACAATAAGCTTTATAAAAGACTATTATAAATATCCTGTTCCAATTCATATCCAATTCAAATAAGTTAAAAATCAATTCATGCAATTGTCCCCTCAATTCCAAATCAATTCCAAAATAATTCAAAATTGAAGCCTTGCGCAATTGCTGTAAACACAAGTATCGTCCTTCAAATTTACAATATTTAGTGATTGTGAACTATGTGTAGCGCAAATGTAATGGATAGGGTGACAGTAATGTTGAAAGTATGAGGTTGAGTGCAGCCTGGTAGCTGAGGCGTCTGACTCCAGAATTTGAGACGGTCCCCGTCACTTCTTTCAAAGCAGAATGGTAACATTTCGGCAATACTCTAGAGATCGCACTTATATCTTTACTATATTCTATATCTACTGGATTATACCACATCGAGCAAATAAAACCTCAAATGCGGAAGACTTGCTAATTTCATACTTCATTTGTCCTGCATGAAACAATTCTTATCCAATATATTTTAATGGACTACATTTACTCTCTTCGTTACTTGTTTAGAAGCCACAGTGCTTTGTTGGGAAATTTTTTACCCACAAATTCCGAAATTCTGTCATTCGGGACAGAGTGAATCAAGACGCTTACCCTCTCTCCCTGAGGTCCTGGAGGTCCTGCGATACCTGGACTTCCGGCTGGTCCCTGTAATACATCAACAATCATTTCCTTAAGACTTGGCGAATGACACTTTGAAATGTGAAATTCTAATAATTACTGCGGCTATAACATATTCCAGTCGAATCCGAAACCCAAACGCTTAAATAATATATAATTTGTTTTATATTTTGACAGATTACATTTAATCTTATCGATAAACATCACGAAATATCCGTTTCTTTCCAAATAACATCATTTTATGTTTTTGAATCTTATATTCTTATATTTGCATATATATTTAGTATATGTTTTTTTATGATATTACATAAATTTGAAGATTACCTGGAATCTAAGTTGCAGGTCATGGTAACGCATTCACTCGCGTCTTAGTTTTATACAATTTTAATTTTTAAAAATAACAGCTGATGGTAGTGCTACCGTGAGCTATACACTGATTGAAATGGTGGACAATTTTTTTTTTCAATTCCAATTTAGACCTACCAGTTACCTTATAAATATTACTGCTGCTGAATGTATTGTTCTAAATATTTATAAGTTTTACTGAGACACATAAATTTACCTTCTTTCCTGGATCTCCAGCGGGTCCAGTGTCACCACGCTCACCATTTTGACCGGTTGATCCCTTTGGTCCAGGTGCTCCCTGGAATCCTTGAGCTCCTGGTTGTCCTGGTTCTCCCTTTGCACCTCGGAGTCCGTTCTCACCACGGGGGCCTGGTGGACCTTGAGGCCCCTGGAATCCTTGAGCACCCTGTGCTCCTGTCTCTCCCTGAAAACGAGGCAAACCAAAAGGATAAAGTTTGGTAGATATCCGTGAAATTTTTTTTTTTGAGTTATCGCTTCCAAACGAAATCGCGGCGGCGGCGCGACCGTGCTTAAACCATAATGTCCCGACTTTATTTGGAGATACAATTAATATCCCATAATCCCTTTGCAACTACGTTACATCCCCTGGTAAATATCAACACAAGGTCAAATAAGATATTTTATTTCCTTATTTGATTTTGTTTTAGAGATAAATCAAAATAATATTAATGATAGTAATTGTTATCTTTTGGAATACATATATGCTTGATCTAGGATAGCATCTTTAGCCATATCATGCTTTCCAACATGGATGGCGGGCTATGCAGGTTGTCATTGGGAACAAGTGTAATATAACTTCTTTCTCACGTTCTCCTTTATGTTAACCTTTGAAACAAAGAATGTTGTCCTGCACGATTTTTTTTTTCAAAAGTTTTTTTCAAAATATTTCTTCATATTCCTTTTTATGTGATCATAATTCAGTCTCGCGCTTCCGGTTAAAATTTTAATAGAAACATTGACATTGAGTCTATATAAAGCCAGTTGAAAACATGGCTGTTTAATTGAATGACATCACTTACCCTTGGTCCGCGCTCTCCCTGGATTCCGTCAGTACCACGTGGTCCTGGGGGTCCTGGTGGTCCGTTGGTGCCCGGTGTACCATCCTCACCACGCGGTCCCTGAAGCCCTCTTGCTCCCTTCACTCCTACTTGCCCACGGTCTCCCTGGAATATTATCAAGTTAGTCACGTGAACTTTGACGTCACTATTACGTCATATTCGATTGTATGAAGCCACTGCTAAACGTAATACCATTTTTAAATGTAAATTACCTAATCACTACAGATGAAGCATTTTATTAAAGTGATGCCTTTAAGACTTCCCTGGCATATTTTATGACTAAGTGTTGATAGAAAGGATTATAGCCGTGTATTTCTATTATAACCGTTTTTTTATTATTATTTAATCATAACCGTGCATTTTCGCATAAAGACCACTAGTGCCGTCTTTCGGCTGAAGTGATGATAACTCTTACATGGCATCGACACAACGATCGACCACCACTTAACATAATAAATTAGATACAAATACATTACATGGGATGTTCTAGGCCGTGATTTTAATATTTATCAAACCTTTGATCCAACTTGTCCGGGGAATCCTGGAGGACCTGGTGGTCCGATAGCGCCGACGGCGCCGGGAGGGCCCTGCTGTCCATCTACACCTCTCAATCCCTGGGGTCCTGGCTTACCATCCTGTCCACGCTCTCCTGGCAGTCCTCTTGGGCCCTGTAACATGTATTTATCCAAAACATTAACATACATATATATTATCATAAAATATCATAAGCACAAGCATGTTCATCCAAAACGGTGAATATAATTTAACCAACATTAAGGTTTTGGTTTTCATTATTTTATTCATTTAAACGGAATATACAATTGTATCATATGCATTTAAGCTGGATTGACTATTATTAATAGGCCTATGAATGCAAGGGAACATGAAAGACCGATATTCAAGTACTCAAATCTTCACTGGGACCAGTGGAAGGCTTATGTTTAAACGACATGGAAAATGTTTCGTCGCAAATTAAGATGCGTTTATATCCCTAGGTACCTTAATAAAAAAGATACCCTGGTAATAAATCAGCGCCATCTGGTGTCAAAAGAAAAACATTTCCACTTCTCGCTGAGACAGAATTTGACCTTTTATTATCTAGCCATATGTACTTACAGGAATATTCTTTGGATTTAATTCGATTTTCTACGTATAAAATATACATTGAAAACAAAAGTAAATTATGAATGTCTAATTTACAGAATGAATATTTAACAGTACTGATTTTTAAGTAAGATGCACTTTTCTGCAGATGTACATATACGTAGTTAAGTTAACATTATTAAATGGAAGCGGTTATTCTAAAAAAAAGATACATTTCACTATAAATACGTTGCAGTTCGCCCATAGATCAGTAGAGTTGTAATGAAAAGTTTGTAATTATATTATAACCTTAAAATTACTTTCTTTTATCTGTGTTCTTTTGACCGAAAATTTCTAACTTTGAATGAAAACAAAACGGCCTCCACATAAATGATAAAAATAAAATGATTAACTGAATGCGAAGAAAATGCGTTTTCTCTTTTTTTTAGTAATCTTTCCACAATGCTCTTCCTTCATCTTAACTTTTTTCGTTACAGATCATTTCATTGGGTAAAAATAAACCAATAAGAATACTTACAAGCATTCCTTGTGGTCCTGGTGGTCCAGGAGGTCCCTGAGTGCCCTGTTAACATAGAAGGTACATTAAATATATATTAAATACATATTTAATATATATATATATATATTAAAATATTATATTTTTAATATAATAACATAGTTTTATATATAAATATATTTGTTCAATTAAATATACATTTTATATATATAACAAGTATATTATCTTGATAACATATTAATGTATAAAAATATAAATATATTGTGAGTTTCCAGGAGAAAGAAAATTAAGATGTAGCCCTGTTTAAGCTGCTGCGACTTCAGCTGTTGAATCCAAATAGCACAACTGAGATTTATATTTGTTTAAATTAGACAGTCCGCTTTATGGCAAAAAAATTAAATACATGTATATTAGACAATCCTAACTAAAGCGGGATAAAATTTCAAATATTTTAGACAATCCTTAATACATGTATTGTAATAAAAGGTTAAAAACAAAAACATGAGTGTTGATAAATTCGTTCGACTGCTATATTTTTATAACTCAAAGCGATCACACATTCGAAAAAAAATTACAATTTATGGATAACTGCTCAGTGTGTATCAGTTTATATGCTGGCTTAAGTTGAATGTTTCAGGTTTGGCAATATGGTTCTTCAATGTTTAGGTACAGCATTAGCCTAGTATTCAAGCAACATGGCACTCTTTCAGGGTTTTATTCTTTGGCAGGTATTTATAATGTGTGTCAGATGCGCCATCTAGTGGTAGAACTATTGAGTTATGTATGTACGTACTCTCTCTCCGGCGGGTCCGGCCTCTCCGCGTTTTCCTGCGCGACCTGGGTATCCCTGTAACCAGACGACAGTGACGTCAGACAGATGTCAAGGAAAAAGTACAGTTTCGTATGTTTAAAATCCAAGGTATTATTTGGATAAAGATTTTGCGGCAATTGGAATTTCTATTACTGTGGATATGTTTTGCTAAAATTCCCGAATTTTGGCATCCAAAACTAATTTATGTTTAGAAATAATGTACAAACTGCACTTGTTGAAATGAAACCGAAACGTGTCCAACAGCCTCGGAATCATTCTGAAGATAACAAAATCATGTAATTTTTCGTCCAACTAATATTTTCTTAAATTGAATATACAAAAATTACATTATATCATATTATATTATATTACATAATATGCATATACTTACACGATGTCCCTTCATTCCAGGCATACCAGGCATTCCAGATGCACCACGTGGTCCCTGAAATACGACAAAGCAGATTCAAATCACATCAGACACAAAGAAAGAGAGGCATTCGATTTAAATGTGAAAATAAACGATTTGACACCTTGCAGTGATCAAATCAAGCGAATATGAAGGGAGTTGTTAAATCACGTCTGATATTTCAAGAAGCAAGCTGCGCATTGACTTCTGGGAAGTTTGTGCATCTCACATGATCTCATATGCAAATGAGGGTGGTAGAATTTACAAGGACTGCTTGAGTTCAAGTTCAACACTGCAATAGTTAATTAAATGTACGAAGATGCTGTTGTTAGTTAGTGGGAACTTTTTTTAGGATGATTCAAAGTTGAGTTCATATGTTGCGTGTGTGCGTCCCTGTGCGTGCGCGCATTTGTAACGGTGTGTGCGTGCATATGTGTCTGTTCATGTTACAGCGTGTGTGATGTCTGCTTGCTCGTGGGTATGATTTTTCCTGCAAGTATTTGTGTAAATGTGGGAGTGTAAGCATGGGTGAGTGAGTGTGTGTGTGTGTACTTACAGGTCCTCCTGGGGGTCCTCTCTGTCCTGGGTCTCCGTCACGTCCCTCCTCACCCTGGAAATATCGAAATGAATATCACTGTTACTGTCGCATTTGCATACTCGTTTGCATATTCTTTGTGTCTATAATGATAATTTTAAAAAGCTGTCTTCTCCTAACAATGGTCCTGTCGGAGATGATACATTTATACTTTGCTCCAAATTATGCTTAACGCCAGGTAATATATATATATATATATATATATATATATATATATATATATATATATATATATATATATATATATATATATATATATACTAATCTAATGAATTTCTAATCAATGCAAGGTAACAACAAAGAAAATCATTTTTAGGACCCTGACACTGTCTACATGTACCAGTGTGGCCCAAACACAGTTAAACCTGTTTGAAAGACCACCTGTCTACCAAGACCACCTGTGAATCAAGACAACGTTTGGTCAGTCCCACGGGCGGTCTTATGACACAGGTTTCACTTATTTTACGGAGATAGATCGTCATGTTAATTGAATAAACAAAGAATGCTCTACGGACAGACAGTGCGACAAATAGTTAATTTGAATGCGCCCCCGGGTTGGATAAGTTTGGTATACCATTGGTTACTTACATCACGGCCAGCTGGTCCTGGGGGTCCTGGGGGTCCACGTGGTCCTGGGGGTCCACCCTGTCCGGGCTCTCCTGGTTCTCCGCGGTTTCCTTGGTAACCTTGAGGTCCCTGAAAAAGGTATTTCGTCATTTACAAGCCTTTATTTAAAACTTAAAAACTTATCTTATTTACCAATTTACCGAAAAGGAATGCGAGTGTCCAGTTACTGTGGTCTGGACCATATTACCTTTTTTATTTTTATCCTTAAATACAGTAAGCAAATTCAAATCTTATTGTTCCTATTTAGAGAAATATATCTAATCATTTAAAAAATTTGAAATATTTTAAGAAACCAACAAAGCATAGTTATAATCTCTGCAAAATAAATGAAAATTTGTTGATATAGAAACAATTTTATTTTATTTTCATTTCTGGTTTTATTCAACGCTGCTAATCTAATATATAACAAATAATTATATTAATAATATCAAATTTTAATATTGAACTTACAGATGGTCCGGGTGGTCCTGGGGGTCCACGGGGTCCCATTGGGCCCTGAAATATTAGACGTACATGTATGAAATGGCATTATCAGAATTATGGAAAATCCATACGTGGCATAATGGCGTGCATATTTTATCAAACATTTCATCGCGAGGTAATTTAATATGAGATACATATTGGTTATAGATATTATAATCAATAAGTGAATGCACTTGTACATTTTGCATAAAGCACAATTAACATAGTATTTACGTCCTTTATATGCACTTTAACATTAATCTTTAACAGGGTTACCAAAAGCACTTCCGTGCATACATCTCATTAATCAGTACAAAACTGGTGTTTTCTATGTTAAAATCGCTTTTAGCTTGTAACATATTAGAATATTTTCTTCCATAACAGATTGTTTTCTTTTCTTAAAAATGAAAAATGTCAATTCGATAAGAGGTAAATTTATTAGGCCTGCTATGTTTCAGCCGGGATTGGGGGGGGGGGACACTTACGCCAGGCAGAGTTATTAAACCTCCCGTCTTTCGGACAGACGCGAGTTTAGGACACTTGCAGAAGGCAAAATTATTGAAATCCCCTTGTTTCGTCTATTACGGGGTTTACGGATGAACACTAACTGGAGGTGGAGTAATTAACACTCAGGTGTTTCATTTGGACAGGGGTTCAAGGATAACCACATATTGTCGACTCCCGTGTTTCCCAGGCCGGGATTTAAAGATGAACACTTGCTGGAGGTACAGCCATGGAGCCTCCTGTGGTTCGTTCGGGCAGGGTTAAGGATTATCCCCTACTGGAGGTAGAGCCATTGAGACTCTGTGTTTCATTCTGGAAGGGTTTATGGATGAATACTTACTTGAGGAACTGTCATTGAGACTCCCGTGCTTCGTTCGGACAAGGGCTCTAGGATGAACACTTTTTGGAGACTACCGTTTTTCGTTCGGACAAGGGCTTAAGGATGAACACTTTTTGGAGACTCCCGTGTTTCGTTCGGACTGGGGTTTAAGGGTGAAAACTTATTGGAGACTCCCGTGTTTCGTTCGGACTGGGGTTTAAGGGTGAACTCTTATCGGAGACTCCCTTGTTTCGTTCGGACATTGGTTTAAGGGTGAACTCTTATCGGAGACTCCCTTGTTTCGTTCGGACATTGGTTTATGGGTGATCAGTTTTTGCAGACACCCGTGCTTCGTTCGGGCTTGGTTTAAGGCCAAACACTTACTGGAGGTAGAGTCATTTGGCCTCCCGTGAGTCGCTGAGCACCAGATCCTCCGGCTTTCTCCTGGGCCTGCCACTGCTGCCTCATATATTCGTCAACCTGTCAACAGATATCAAATACATTAAACTGGAGTAGAGGAGTTATGGTTAACCAGACAAGCATAATCAAAAGTTTCCTTTTTAAAGTTATAATAATAACGGTTCAATTAGATGCAAGAGGGACGTTAAGTGCTACGTGGACGTTTGAATTTAAGAATGAAGCTAATTATGCATGGTTGACTTTTCACAAGGAAAAGGCGCAAAGTACAAAGCCGTATTTTCGTTTACACCCATCAGACCAGTTCAATTTCCTTCCATTATTAGGATTTCTTTTTACTTTTCCACCGGGGTCTCTTTGCTACATCTCTTTAACGTTTATAATGATAGAATTAATAACCATCTCTGATTAGATTAACTAGGCGTGTAATTACATAATAATGACGAAATATGTAAATAAGTCTACCTCTGCAGAAGGTCCTGGTGGTCCTGGGGGTCCTGGTACGCCTGGTTCTCCATCCTCTCCGGCTTCACCCTGGAATAAGTGTTATACATAACATATATCAGTATAAAGGTAGCACCTTGAAGAAAAATACATAAATTTAAACAATCATACATGATTCCATGATAGTGACAAATCGGTTTGTAATATGATACAACCTGGTATTTACTCAACGATATTGTACTGTATAAAAGGAGCAACACAATTACAAGATTTTCTCGAAAGTCCAGCCTGAGAAAGCTCGCCATTAATTAGGACACCCCGGCAGTACGAACAGCCTGCATTGACGCCCACTCTTCATTGGTTACCAGGTCACTTTTGTTGTCATACCCGTGATCGTATTAGCGGGTTTAACTTACCTAATTTATTTACTTACTTCCGTAGTAGTGTATCAACAAATGTTTCTCAAAATGTGACATATACACTTTCCTGTACCATTTTGCAACGTAAAGTGTTTTCTGTTTATTTGCTGGATGCATTTGCCTTATTTCCATCAAACCAAAACTGAATCTAAACAAAATTTTCATATAACAATTAAACCCAAGATACCAATAATGTTACAAATACATACCATTTCTCCCTGCTTTCCCATTGGTCCACGTGCACCCTGAGGGCCCTGAAAAAAAAAACAGAAAAAAGTGTTATAATTGTTTTACACCGGAAGAGGCTACACGTAACGCGTCACGTGATGCCACGTGGTATAAACAAGACAGACCTCATACTCTTTCATTGACAAAATACTAAAAATCTTAAATACTTACACAAACTATTAGCATATACTTATATAATGGTTTCGACGAATATTTCTTTATTCCTGTCCATTTATCTTTATAAGTAAAGCACTAACATAGAGGTAGGAAAAATCGCACTCTGAATCCTGTTTTATACACAATTAAAGGCTTCCTCGAAAGACAACTGAAAGGAACTTACCCTACTTACTCTTCCCGCTGTATTTGCAAGACCTGAGAGCTCATTCTGTAAGACATATTACTCAGATTTGTGATGGTACTCACGCCATGAGATATTAACATACTATATATGTTTATGTTTCCAATGTTTAACATATATTAAAATGTATAAACAACTCAATATTAAAGATATACTGAATGTCTTAATATTTAAAAAAGTCAACATGGGATTAAAAATATGAAACATAAGTTTCTATTTTTGTATACTTACTTATAATATAATTTCCTACAGAAATTTAAGTAATAATTTATATTAAGGTATATAGATACTGGTATAGATACTGCGCAATCAAGGTATTGCTACTGTATTACTAATATATAAATACTATTTCTTTAATTTCAGTTATAAATAATAATTTAATATATAGATATAAGTAGGAGTAAATCCTTTGGAGATGTTGTTCCAAGACGTCCTTTGTGAATGGCTCTCCAAATGTTTAGTGCTTGTAATGTCTTACCTCTGAAAGAAAGAACAAAAGAGAAAGTTAATCCAATGTTACAAAGCCTTGCATGTCCCCTATTATAATGGCAATCATTTTATCATGATTCAAATGTCTTACTAGGCGATACCATAATAAATTACCTGTTATATTCTCAATCAAATGTAATACTAGACGATATCATAATACATTACCGGTAATATCATATTTAATTGTAATACAAAACGATATTATAATAATACAAGACAATATCTTAATTCAAATGTTTTACCAGACGATATCATAATCCAAATGTAAAACTAGACAACGATATCACTAATCAGACGTCATGCAACGAAAAAGTTATGCCAGGGCAACGGAAAAAGTCTAAATCATCGACGACGATGATAAGACAACAAGATATATAACAATATTAAAAACATACGCCACATGATTTCAATAGTAAGGTTATTTAAGATATCGACTTTCCTATCAAAACCATAAAAAACACTGTCAAAACAAAAATATAAATTATCCATCTCGACATTTCGAGATAAGCGCTGCACAAAAATACCGCTGGTGAAACATTCGATAAAATTATAAAGTTTATCAACAATCTTGGCCAAAATATCAGCATATATTCCTTCAAGACCTGTACGAGACTAGATTGTCTTCGTTTATGCGTGTTTTGAAAATAAACTAACGTGTAATGTTGTTGATTTATCCTTCAGCAGAACTCCTCCAGACCTCTTTTCGAAACCTCTGGCAGAAGGTATTATGCTTTTATTGTCGTTGACTGGTTGTACGGATAGTTGGTATATTGGTTTGTCTGTTAGAATTTTTCCAAAGCAAGTCAAAATTGAAAAGTTAACTATGAATGTATTTTAATGAGGTTTGGTATAGGGTTAGGATAACATCCATGAAACAATCAATCTTTTGAGGTAATCTTGGGAGGATTAAATAAACTTCAACTAATTCTTTACCATTAGGCACTGTGAGATGGAGCAAGGTATTATCTTTTTTTATCCCTTCGGAGTTCGAGAGTCGTTTATTGGCAACTGGGGTAGCCTGATCTGTGATGTAAACATGGAGTTGGTGAACCGTAACACACATTTGTTTGGGCATACATTAAATTATTTCCCTAGATCGTGTTATACACATCTGTGTTTGTTTAGAATCCCGGCGGAGGTAAAGATGTAGTCTCTCACCACTCTAAAATTTTGGCAATATGTTTCGCCAAAGGGAAAGATTTTTTTATCAAATACACACAAGATCCGTGATTATGGTGTATATAAAATATTTTAGTCCTACCAACGACTGTTAAGGCCATTGGTCACGTGCAAAAAAAGCAGCTGCTGGTAGGATGAGGTCCTACATACTCTCCATGGGCCTTCCTTCAGGGCTGTATCCAGTGATTTAAGGATTTTTTTAATTTGGAGTATTTTTTATCATATTTAAGATCAGCCTGTTTAATACTTATGATATGACACTTAATCTATAGTCCTTTCTTTGCTTTTATCACAAGTATTGCTGTAAAATGATACTAGTACATTGAAAGTAGCGTTTTCGTATTAAATCCTCGATGTAAGACGCGATTCATACAGAATAGTTCATAAAGATATATCTGTACTTTCTGCGTGGCTATATATTTATGAACCAGCGGCTGTGGAGTAAATTATAATATTCTAACAATGTGACATTTTAAATTGAAGAATTGGGCATTTAATTATTTTGTGATTGAGGCCTCTCTTATTTACTGAGTCAATTTTAAAATTTAGAACATATAATGAAACTGGAAAACGACAACATATCGGAAATATGCTCAAAACCACATATGTAACCATAGGAACAAACCCCGAGCCGAGAGGTAATGTGAGAAACGGTTAGTTAGGCTAGTGACTGTACCTGAAAATTGAAAAAAATACCTGATGCAGAATTCAGAAAAAATCAAGACATAACAGAGAATGTACCTATACCTATCCGCACGAAGAGACCAAAAGAAATACATACCATATTAAATAGATGTGGGTAAAAGTTACTGGTAGATTACGTTAGATTTATATATTACGTCGCATATAAAATGTTACGTAAAACCGAAGGACGGGTATGAGATAAAAATAATTGCAACCAACATATTTAAGCGGTTATGTATATGACACAGTTAATTAAAACATGGACACCATAACCGACGAGGAAAAAATCACATAAATGTCCTATAAACGTGGGAATATGGAAGCTAAAAATAGTGAGCGAACGAATGGAAGCTATAATAAGAATATAAATTCGGGATTGAAAAAAACCCTGAGCGCATGTGGGGGAAGTATAAGGGTTTTAATGAATGAAAGTAAAAATATACTGCTTTTGTCGGAACGAATGGAAAACTAGATAAATGGATACTGACAGACATTACACTCTATAAACATGAATGTAGTACATACATCACCTGAACCAAATATCAGCTGCACATGTACAAAATATATAAAGGAGGATCACTTGTATAAAAAGTAAAGATCGGAATATGATTCAAAGGTGGGTCACTATAGGTGAACATTGGACTTGAGAAAAGGGGGAGGGGGTCGCCAACATCTGGCCCAGATCAGCGCAAGTAAACAGGGAATGGGAGTCATCTTTATACATAACTTACTATCATCTGCAGATATAGGGAGAGATGCAAATTTGTTGCCCTTTGCATTGAGCGTGCCTTTTTATATTTATTATATTTTAATTCGAACGGGGGGAGGGCTTAAATCCGCCCCTGCGTCATAGCAAAGCACAAAGATACTATTTCCCTACCTTATACGTAACGAAAATGGGGGAAATGAAAACAGTTTTAAAACTACATCCGATGAAGGAATTATAGATATAATATGATTTAGAGTAATCAATGTGTATACGATATGTATACGATAAGGGTACACATGGTAAATAGAAAAGGGTTTCAGAATTGGCTGATACTGTTTCCTCTGTTACAAGAGACTTCTTCTTTGGCTTTTTGGTAACATCTTATCCAAAGAATTTTAAATTTGGAAGACCTGGTATGATACTTGATAAATTTTACTTTACGAATTTTAGGATTAATAATGTTTTGTTCAGATTCATGTAGATTTGTTTCATGAACTGTGCTACTAAAGTCGTTGCCTATGACATTATTTATTTTTTAGATATCTTGGGACAAAAGCTTTAATGCCTTTTTATAGACGGTTCATTATGTTTTACCAATACCCATTCAACATTATTGTTTCGGATAACAGATAAACTCCCGATTTCTTTTGAAACTTTAGAAACATGAGCTACCATCTTTCAAACCGAAAAAAAAAACAATGTGTATTTAACATTACAATGTACTTCTTAAAACCAAATATTAAATTTAATATAAGGGTTTAGTCACAATTTCAACATCGTGACATAGTTTGTGACATCTGGGTTTTATAGTGTACACTAAATGGCAGCCTACATGAGCGGTTTCGAGAAACTGGGAGATAAAAACCTGCAAGGGTTCGATAACTACGCCGGGATGAGACATGAAAGAACTTTGACTACAACGACAAGAGGACTTGTATCATCAAAGTTTAGTCCGGAATAACGCCTTTTATGGACGACGCCCAACTGCTTAAATTATTGTCGAATTATCACAAATTCAGCTGCCATTTCTTGGTCTAAAATTAAACAGCATAACTGGTGAATATTGTGGAGTTTCAAGGGCTCACGCGGCCGACCACGGATTTTTTTTATCGTTTAGATTTATTTAGTGGTTCCTTGTATTTGCCGATGGGCAAATCATGCGCGTTAGTTAAAGGCCGGGCTATATCTGTCTATGGGCACTGTTGTTGAGCCATGGTATTGATACATTCTTTGCTTTATATTTTATAATAATTTAATAAAATAATAATAATTATAACAATAACAATTATAACATCATCAAAAACACCAACTATTATTATCATCATTATTGCTATTATTATTGTTTTTTATTATTATATTATTATTATTATTATTATTATTATTTTTATATATGTCTGTATATATTATTATAATAATTATCCTTTTTTAATTATTTATAATTTTTCTAACTAGTGTATGGTCAACATTACAACATATTTTGATTGTAAGTTACCAACATGTGTGGTCGCCATATGCATGCCTTGGTCATTCATTGGTATTTCATAGCACGGAAATTTAAATATATTTCTATACACACTTGTTTTACCGTCCCCAGGTGTCGTCACCAACTCAAGGAAAATGAAGACGGCACGACGATACACCTGCGTTCACATTATCTCTGACGGCTTAATTTAAAACAAGACAAATAAAATGGCGACACCTACCTGCACAGCGCTCACAGCACTTGCCTAGGTCCCTGACCTTGTTTTTGCAATTTAGTTTTGGGCAACTATTTTCCAAACTTTCACAGGAAATGTCTCCATTGTCACAGGTACATTCTATACAAGGGTCACTAAGTCCATATGGCTTCCATTTTTCACCATGTCCATGTTTTTCTCCATTATATTCGCAAGCTGCAAAGAAAGAAAATCAGGTCAGTTTCTTTGTCATGTGACAATAATAATTTAACTATATCTTCAGGTACAAATACGAAAAATACATTGATCTCCATGCAGAAAAGAAAAGATTTACTCATGTGGCACAATCACATGTATAGGAATGGAATTCAGGTTATGATAATTAGACAAAACATGATATAATAATGTCCATAAAATTATGAGTAATAAAATTAAGATACAGATTTTACACGTTTCTTTAATATGACAACCAACAATTTACCCTAACTTTGACCCTTTTCTGCTCATAGGGCCTCAAAGGACCACATTAACCCTTTACTTAGAGTTAACCTGAGCAGTAAAGGGTTAAAACCTTTACAATGTAGTATATGTTAACCCTCCCATGTGGGGTAAACTAGATGGGTCCTAGGTCAAGAAACGGCTGGACAAACTACCACGAGAGGTCTTTATCTGTTGCTCAGCTGACTGTAATTTGCTATTTCCTCAGGTTGTTTACCGCCCCATCCCTACTGTAGATACCAAGGCAGCCCAAGTTTCAGTGTCCATGAAACCAGAAACACGCTGAGCTTACCCGGGTACGACTCAGACATACCAACACTCAGACTAATGCCCACTGAAGTAGATGCTGATAGATTTGATTAATGAACTGCTTCAAGTAACATCACAGGCATATATAAGATCAGAAATGCAGTACTTGGGCTAAAAAAAATTGTTGGTTCCTCCCTTTTTTTTCCATTAACAAGTGCGAGAGGGCAGTGTTTACCTTTTTTTTAATATAAATTAAGATGATATTTTCAAAAGATCAGAGACTACATGAAAACGACAGAATTGTTTATTACTCAATCTTTTTTTTTTGTTCGAGCAGCTGTAGCCTAGTTAAATACCGTTAAATATAAAATATTCAATAAATTGACGTGCGCAATGCATGAGAAATAAACCTGTCTAGACTTGGAATATCCTTAAATACCGCGAATCTTAAGTGCAAAGCAGTAAGGCAAAAAAAATAAAAAGGTATGGTTCCCGGGCACTTTTTTCAGAAATCACTGCGGAAGGGCGGTATTTCATTTTTTACCTTTATTAGTATGTTTCGATAAAAAATGTCATATGATCGGGTAAAAGCATGAAAATAACAGGTATTTGTGCTAAACAGGTAAAAGCACTGCATAACAAAGGAAATCGTATTAAAATAATGCAATTATATCCTTTGAAAGGTGAAAATCAAAATAAAAATGTTTTATGCGGGGGGTTGAAATTGACGCGGGCGGTGCCTAAGAACCTTACCTTTTATTTATTTATTTATTTATTTATTTATTTTTTGCCTAAGGCCTCCTTTCTTAAAGTTATAAAACATTAGACAGGAAGTTCCACCATGGTCTACATTTTGCATTACATGACTTATTCCCTTCTCATTTATGGTTCAAAGATTCAAGTCTCCTCAACAACGGGGGGGGGGGGGGAGATATAATAAGCCAAAGTATCATGTAGGATCTATAATTAGCGACACGAATGGACTAAATTTACTTTAGATATTTTACATAAATACAGTGACAAAATGTTGACATTCTGTCTCAGTTCCATCTGCAATTATTCCTTTGATGTTTCACCGAGCTTACTGCGATTTGTTCGTTATTTGCCGCGGGGCGTACGTATGTGATACACATGGGTTTGGGGTAAAACTACCCTGTCCTGCGTACAGTAAACACCGATATTATGACAGCTAGGCTACTTATGATCACAGGTAATGCACCTGTGAGTCATGTCGTTTCCAAGTAAGAGAATAGAGCAGTCAGTTATTTATACAATTATGTCAAAAATAAAGAAAGGTTAGAAAAATTGCTCATTTATGCAATCTCGTCAAAAAGTAATGACAGATTAACTGCTTCTAAAAATGCAACTAGCATATTAATCTTTGCACATTTATTAGAATTCAACCCCCTTTAAACTTCCGGAAAACTGTTGTTTTTGTTTTATTTTAAATAACAGTATGATAACAATATCGCCATATCTAAAATGATTGCAACCTCTAATTGTTATTGTACTCTAGTATGAATATTTTGTTATATTTTAATATAACATATGTAAATTCAATGTAATGAGCTGAATATATATCACTATTGTATTTTTATGTCCTATTTAATCGTAAAATCTAAAGATCTAAAGAATGTGAAAAGAAACTGTAAACGATGCTCCTTAACTCACAGTAACTTTAAACCCCTCCGCTCACACCTGCAATCATTCCTTTTCACCGAGACTACTGTGATTTGTTTGCTATTTACTGCGGGGCGTAGGTATTTGAGATACATGAGTTTGGGGTTAACCTACCCTGTCCTGCGTATTGTATATTATAACATACTTCTCAGGATCAAAGGTAATGTATCGGAGTTATGCCGTTTCCAAGTGAGAAAACAGAGCAGTCAATCATTTATGAAATTTCTATTCATCCAAAAAAGATTGCAAATATTGCGCAAAGTCTAAAGAAAGTGAAAAGAACTGTAAACGATGCTACTGAACGCTTAGTAATTTTAATCCCCGCCGCCTACATAAACAGTCATTAACAGTTTTCCAGACATAGTTCGTCTCATGGCAACCAGATGCTTTTTTTATGTGAACTAATAGGCTTGGAATGAAATGCATATTCTTGCACCAGTATTGTACTATGAAGAGGTTAAGCAAACCGCAAACGATGACAGAAAACCACACAAGGCCAAAGGAAGACCCGAACAAGGACGCGCCAGTGTTATATCAAGCTGTTCTGCTAACCACAGGCATTTCCTCCGAGACGTTTTTCATCTGTCGCACGCTTAACTTGTACCGAATCAGAGAAAAAAAAGAGATGCACTATCTACAGAAGGACTAACATTAAACATTTTCGTTTATCCTGATAGAGGAACTGGCGGTCGTGTTTATAGATTAAGAAGGCTACTTTAAATCACTCAGTATTGGTACTTAATTAAAATAACGCTCACCAGTCGAAAATTGTATAGGGTTATATTCGAGAATATACGGTACTTCAAATGCACGTTACATGGGAATTAAATGAAACCTATCAGGAACTTGATATGTTGAAATGCATGGGTCCACGCTTATAGGTCGTGTCATTTACAGACAAGCAGCCTTGCTCTACCTATCATATGCTGCAAGTTCAGGTACAGTAGTCATGTTTGTCGTATCGCGACATATGGTTCCTCTTACAGATTATACTAACGTCTTGGTGATAGGCGATGTAACCCTACCCCATCTAGTAACCGCAGAAGGCTGTCTGTGGAATGCTGCGGCTGTGCTTTTTACCCGCATCCAGCAGACAGCCCTTGCGACTGTTTGTGATATATAATAATGTCACTTAATGAAAGCCCGCCGCAGCCATATTGACGATACGTTGAACAGCCGTGACTGTCAAGACAAGCACCAGACATACGTGAACACAACCCTTATTAGATTACGTCTCCCGCACCAAGTGCATCAAGTACATCCACCTGAAAACCCTTATTAATGGATTTTAATTAGATTCTAATGGAATTATTCAGAATGCGACAATAGACTCTCCACTTTAACCGCTGATATTTTGTTCATGTTCTAATGTGGCAACTTCAGGCTATTCGACATTTTAATTACTCCGCACTTGATATGTCCAGAACGAGGTAATGAGGTTTATTATTAAGGAAGATAAACATCAAATCGTTCATTCACTCGTTCTTGTCATTTATTTTCGCTTGCCTTGAACTGTCTTTCATTATTTAATTTTTAAGTTATACACCAACTTGTTGAGATTATCAGACAAAATTAATAAATCATCTATTTCAAACCCTCTTTGTTCAGGGAAACCTTTTTTTATGTTTCTCATGTTTAATTTGTTCAACATTTCTTCAACTTACAGTTAATCATGTCAACTTTCATCAGTCAGATTTTAAACTACTTGACCTTTATTGAATGTCCACTTTGTTCATTTAGTGTTTCAACTATTTTTTCATCTTGATAATCTTTAATTTGTTCAGTTGGCATTTAAACTATTTTCCTTCCATTAAATATACACTTTGTTCACCTAGAGTTTGGACTTAATTTCTTCTTTTTAATGAACTCTGTTCACCTAGAGTTTTTTTGGTTATCTTTTTTTAAATGTCCAATTTCAAATCTTTTTCTTACATTTGTTAAGCGTTCACACGCTTTATCCGTTTTACTTCAATTTAAAGTCTACTTTGTTTTCTTACAAAGTAACATATCTTCTGCTTCAAAAATATTTGTTTATAGCAGCTTTACGCGGACAGTAACTTGATATTATCCCTTCTGGTGACCTCTAGGGGTCGCCAGCTGGACCAGGCTCTTTCGCTAATGATCGCAGGAGCAGGTCAGGTTGCCAAAGTTTGTTGAGGGATCATGTGGCATGGCTTGACTTCATAAGAAGTTGGTAGTCATGTTCACACGGTCCTGCAGCTGTTTCAACACTAGTGTTGAACACACGACGTTCCACAAGCATTTTAGTGCCGATGTTCTTTCTTTATAGAATCGTCGTACGATGCTGTGTTTAACGTGCTTTATAAATTAGCTGCTGATGCAGAATCATTTTGTTAGAGTTTTTAAATCCGTGGGATTAGGGGTATATAAATAAAAAGAATGTTTTATATATAAATAAATATGAATTCAAGAAAAAACAAACCTTTGTCAGAGAACGTTCATATGAAGTGAAGTTAAGATTCCATTAACAGACAATAGCTCTGCAGTGTGAATTCCTTGTATAATTCTTTTGATTACCCCAACTTTGTGCAGGGTGGAAATGATTGTAACATAGCGTGGACAAGAAACCTACGCGTAAACAGAACATAAGGCAGTTATCTTCAACAAAACTTGGAACCTGAAAGAAACTGTTAACAAATTATACTACGTTGCATTTTCAATTTTACCCATATAACAATCAAATATATCAAAATAGGCTATCACATCAATTGTTATTTAAATAGGTCAAAAACAGTTGCCTGCGACTATTTATGATCAGTTCAGGGATTAATATTTAAAATTTGCAAAGGGTGAAACGGGACGCCACTAGCCAATAATAAAAACAATTAAGAATACGCACCATCATATAACTAAATAATTCATAAATATGAAAGTCACCTCAGAACTAGCACTGTTAAGCGCAATGTAATATTACATAAAAACAGGAATTATACGGCAGCTGATATCATTACTGACACAACCTGAAATGTGTGTAATATTATTTATATCTGATATTACTAAAATCATTATGTACCATGTTCAGTTGGTTAGTTTCTTACTCGAATATTACTGAAGTATGTCAAAGTGAGAGTATAACATTAAGAAAACGATGATTATATTATTTATGCTGTTAATAGCTTTTTCTTTTAATTATGTAAGCAGAAATCCTTCTGCTGGTATACTAAAGATAAACTTAACAAAATTGGAAATCCTGCCTTGTCCTAATCATAACTTGCTATGTTATAAATGAACATTTACACAGTCTTTTGCTAAAGATACACTGTGCAAAATTAGAAATCCACCAAATCCTAAGCTTAACTTATGTTAAAAAAGAATATGGGTTCCTTCATATAACAAAATACAGATTAGTTTTCACAACCAGTTGATGTCGTATTAAGATTTTTCAAATATTTTCCACAATCCACAATCTCTAAATAAGAAACCTGAAAATCTGTGTCAGAAATAGCAAGCGCAGGGTGTTCCTTGTTAAGCAGCCTTAGTGGGATGTCTTTGCCCTCGGGGGAAGAAATCTTGTCCCAAAAGCATATCTGAGAGCAGCGATACATTATGTTAAACGACGTCGAGGGTTTTATCCTGATAAGCGTCTCCCAGGGGGCACGTTAGTGGTGGTGGCCAGTGGCCTGGTTTCTGCCTCTACCCATTAACCTCATCAGGACCGGCGGTAAACGTCCATTTATAAAAGCTATCAAGAGCTTCAAACCCCAGGCAAAAGGGACTGATAAGACCTTTGGGTTTTCTGAAGAGGCCTTGAAATGAGAAATTATTTTTTAAGTATTTTTCCGATATCGAATTACTTTATGGTTTTTATGAATAACGCTACTTATGTGCAGTCAGATATTTCTTTTTCATTCTGTTAGCAAGTCTGTATTTTACAAGTATGGATGACTAAATTTGGAAACAGAAGTCTGAGCCACAAAAAGGCTATGTAACGATGTAGTATTTGAATATTGTTTCGCAACCGATTACTTTGATTTTCTTATAAAAGGTAGCATGCCGATCTGTTAGACATTCCAGTGCAAAATGCATCTCACTCGAGTCAGGAGTTTGACATAATTGGTAATAAATAATATTCTTCCATAAATTTAAATTACAAATTGTCTTCTGGAGGAGATTCTCTTTGTTCGGGTAAAATGTTATACACTAAGTGAAACATAAAAAAACTCCGATATATAGTTTCTTAATGGGCACTCTACACCAAAGATAAAAAGCTATGGTGTCATGATGTGAAAGAATTGTGTAGCAAAGACAAAAAAAAGTACTCTTTTCACTGACGGTTTGTCAGGTGCAAACTTTCATGCACTTGCACATTATCTCCATTAAACAATAACCATCCCCAAAGGACATTGTTTATGCATTTTCTTTAAACATTCACATTAAACAATAATCAACAGACTTGTTCAAAATACGTCCCTTCCCATGCATAAACATTAACAACTGTGTCTCTAAATGTTTGTTCTATTTGCATCGCCTTTTATTTTCTCGTACGCAGTCCACTCTTTAATACCTGATATCCTTTGGGGTATTCTTTCTCTTCCTGTTCACTACGCATATTTTAAATTTTCTGATCACTCCGTCATATATTCATAATGCCACATGGCATCATTTGTTCTTTGGAATATGAAAATTTGTCTGTCTTCTAAGCATGGATATTATATTAGACCAAATAAAATAATGTTCAATGCTACGTGTGAACGTTATGAAAAATTTGATACCACTTGATAACGTTTATATTTACAAAATTTTATAATTAAACGTAATAAGACAAATTCGGAATAAAAGTTTAGGTGCTCTCTTTGATATTTTGTACGAGGGCCTGGCTTTTACGACATCATTTGTACATGAAGTTTAACCATCATGACAATGCCCCAATATGATAAAGATATATAGCCCTCATAAGAGGTATTCTTTTGCTGCTGGAAGCACTACAACCAAGCCAAGTCTCACTGCTTAAACTTGTCTCTTGGCTGCCCGTTCTATTTATAGCAGTCTATTCATTTAATGTCGGGAGAAACCGGGGCAGATCGTCTGCCTGTAGTAGGAGTGTCGCACAAAAACCCACTGGGTACGTGGCGGTCTGACTGTGTGACATATAATCTGTCCGCGCAGCGTCTGCAAACGTAAAGTGATCCAAAACCCCGAGGATTTCTTTGATATGTAAACTGGTATAAATTATATGACGAGAGGCCCTTGACCCGGTCCGGGATAATTTTTCTCCCGGACGAGGCTCCCTCCCTAGGGCTGCGTGTCTGGCACAGCACTGTCAAGCTGCTACTGGTGCTACTGTCACCGTTTGAACTGGTTTAACTCGATTCAGCGCCACTCAAACACGGTTAATGTATAAATCCCAGTATCCCTCTTGCTGAAAAAATGCTTTCCTCTTGCTGAAAAAGATGCTTTTCTTGACTTAAATTATCCGTTAATGAGAATAGAATGAACAGTACCTGTAGAACAACTGTTATAACGTCGGGTGTGCGTCTAAATACAAATACAATAAAAGTCATTTGTTTGAAAACATTCTGTAATTGAACCTGAATTGAATTGTCTGTAAATGCAAATCCTATATCAATAATCTAAATTGCTGCTATATGGGAATACAAAAAAATTTGAAAGCATCTCGCTTGTCGTACTTATTATATCTAAATGCAATTCAAGAACTACAATACAAGAAATCATCTTGCATAGGATAAATTTAACTGGTCAAAATGGTCGAAGGCGATCGTCAAATATATTATCACTAATATAATAATTCGCAGTTCACCGCTGAAGGTATAAATAGTAGCAGGGGCGAAAATGCAAAGCTCAAATTATTGGACCTAAACTTCAATCGCATTTGTCAAAGTCTACTTCCCTAATTATTCCTAAAGTCGTAAAATCACATGGTAAACAAACTAATAAGGCCACATTTTAAAAGCCCAAAGGATGTTCTTGAATGCAAGTGAAATAAAAGTGGATACATTTGATTAAGTAGAGTTTAATTAAATAAGACAGAGTCCTCAAAATGGCACCCTCCGAGTTGAACATCGGATCGCAGGGTTGCCACGTTGTCATGGTATCAGTTGCACAAGCGTCTGGAGTATTTAGGTCATGACGACCTCCATTGGCTCAATCATATGTATTTTTCAACACCCCCTTCTTTGCTGTCAGGCTGTGTCATAACAACTATGGCTAATGTCACCATCCTACTCAAAACATAAAACCTTACAGTTACGACAATCCGTTTTTAACCCCCGGACTGAAAAAAATGTTCTACCCCCGCAACGGTTTTCACCACTTTCAAAAACCAACATGTATTCAGACTTTAAAATGTCTGCAGTATGCACTACTGGTAATGTCTGAAATATTTCCCATTAGTAAAACTGATATTGGTTGATTAACTTTTCCTGCATTTTACAATTTGCCAGTGGGAGCAATTCCGTGATTGCATACTCAGCTTTTAAAATACGACGTTTTCCTTATCGTTAACAGTGGCATAATGTATCGCAACATGATAAGGCTTAAAGTAGATAACAAAATAAAACCTGTTACATGTCTTAAATACTGATAATGTGTCACATGGCTGTATTTGATAATAAACTGAACAGTGTCATCATCTTTAACATCAAATTATTTAGTCAAAACAATACCCATATAGCCACAAGTATACAACAACGAAATTTCGTATCCGTTGTACAACAGAGACATGCAAACATAATCCAGATGGCTAATGCAAAGAGGACGATGCAACTTTACAATTCATCCAGTAAACAATGTACAGACTTTCTAGCAGATTACCAGGGTCTGGATACAGCTCTGAAACAGCATTATGTGAAACTGGCAGTCTATCTGCAGCCAGCCGAGCATCAGTAGGCACCAGCCCAGTAAGCTGTAAGTGATACGCCAGCCCCTGTGAACAGGGCGTGTTTTATCCGGACTGTCTGTCTTGCGGGTCTTCCCGCTATTTCCTTCAGCCGTACACGCAAATGATCACGTGACCCCAAAACTCGCCACCTGCTGATCGGTGCCAATATATATTTGCTGTTTTTTTTTTTTGTTTTTTTTTTTTGTCTTTATCCAAAGGACGTTCTTTATAACACCTGGAATATCTATGGCAAAAACTAATAATTCCCTATAATTAAGTGTCAATCCGGTGAGTTGATACTGTTACCAGATCATTCCCACTTAGTCTTAGATTTAACCCCCGTTGACACACTGTAAAACCTTCATAAAATCATCTTCGCCTTAAATTATATGAGAATCGTTTAATCGAGCAAAATATGCTGTTAATTTCTCCATGATATCAGCATAATCAAAACAGTTGGTGCTGGAATGAAAAATGTAATACTTCACTTTTATTCACTGCCCACATTCATTTCTATGATCAATGACTATGACCTTTGAGAAAAGTGAAGATTTTTTTTTTAACCAGAGATAATCTTCTTATGAGAATTTTCAGTAGTAAGGATATACATTGAGAGAGGAATGTGGTAATGTTTTTCATGGCCGTGAACTTTGATTCTGGTAAGACAGTAGTGAGTTGTAGGGGAACATACCCTGGGTACCCTGGTGACGTGGCACCTGGCTAGCAACAAGTGACATCGACCCTATGTCGCCGCCATGTTGTCGTCACTTTGGGTAATGCATATATGATGCATCTATTGCAAATTAGCCAGATATAGTGATAACAAAATTTGGGATTTTTTCGTAAGCTACAATTTACTTATCAGCTAGCATTTAGCTTGTAGTAATAGCTATTTTTTAACAGTGGTCTCAATCTAGTTTTTTGATTTCTACAAGTCATTTGATTTTCTTGACTTAAATTTTGTTTCGCTGACTTTCTATTACTCAATTTTACACAAAGTATATTGAAGACAAATGTCTACTGGGGAAAAGCAGCTGTTAGATAAGATATCTATCGGATTAGTCATAATGTCATTTAACAACTCTCTCGGAATTGCCCTTTGTATTTCATAATATTACATAAACTATGAGTAAGCCGATGTGATCACTGGCTTCTACTGGGGAAATACAGCTTATAGCTGTGATATCCTTTGGGACTTTGAAATGACCTATGAGGGGAATTAATACAATAACATAATGGTTCACATGTGATTTTTAAAATTTCCTTGTGATGCAACATATTAGATAAAAATAAAAATGGTGTACTTACGAGTTTTCGTACTAGCTGCGGCCGCAAGTGCCAATACTGGCAACAAGCCAAGTAGACAGAGATCGAGCGTCAATTTCATGTTGACAGCTTTAATATGACCAACAGTTCAGGTCTGCAGTGCTGCCACTAGGGAACGAGGAAAGACTAGTGTAGTTCTACACAACTTCTTTCCCTGGCTAGTTACAGTTCCATGTCCGTACAAACGCCTCCTTCCCTCACGCTCGCCAATCGCACTCTGTGCGCTCCGAGTCAGCTAGGCGGGGGTAGACTGGCCAGCTTATATACCCCAGCCCTATAGGGTAGCGCCTGGCGGGGGCTGTCGCTCAGCCATTCAGTGCATTCACCCCTGAACCCCAGCCCACAACCCTCCGAGCTTCTGCATTGCTCCTGTGTCGCGCCATAGACGCAAGTCGCTTCTGGCTACGACTTTTTACTAGTCTTGCTCTGTTCTAGATAAGTTGGGACATGTGTTCTTGTATCATCCAAAGACACTGAGACACAGACACTTAACCGAAGAAATGTTAATCCATTCATTCCTCTACACGAATTTTAATATCTAATCCTGTTAACTCATCAATAACAGTTTCAAATACCCTTATACGATTATTCATTACTTTTTCTCTGACGGCTTTTTAAAAACCAAACTCATATTAAAATTTAAATCAGATTTAAAATTTAAATCATATCTGCGATTAGAAAATGTTCCTCTTTTAAATTTATTGTGATTATCTTGGTCAGTCTGGCTTTTTTTCGCGGTAATACCTTGAATCTTTCTGTTATCACTGGATATTTAATCAGACAAAACAATAATTTATCCTGTGCTTCCTAGAGCAATCCTTGTTATTATAAGAAAAATTAAAAGTTCATGATCAAATATGGTGTTTTAATAATAGCATACAACTAGGATATATTAAATCTAGTAACCTGATTGCTACGGCATATCTTGATGAATTTTTCCCTCGTGTTAGGTTCACTGTTGCCAAGGTAACCTTCTCCATATGCACCCTTTAAAATTGTCATGACAACCTCGATTTGTTTCCATCGCGACCGCAACGGTTTCGTGACAGTTACGAATTATAGTGCCAGCTGTTCCATTGGGATTCAGGTTACCATGACAACCTAACAATACCCGTGAGTCCCTACATGGGTACTATGACAACCGTAACTAGGGCGTATGATGTTGGAAGATTACGTTTTATTCCAAAATATTAGCTACCTGTGCCTTGCTGTGTAAGTTCCTCAGAACTGCTTATTTCAAGTGTGATTCGATGAACATCGAAAACCAGAGGTATTTTTTTTCAATTTAATTTCATTTTTTTACTTCTTTTTTCTCCAAGCAAAAACTGTATCTCTTTCAAGAGATATAATACAATGCACGTCGCCAAAAGAAAGATTGAACGTACATTCAGCTTTCGTAAATCTTAACTACTGTATAATTTAATTGTAATTTAATCATAATTATCAAAAACGCTTTACATTCCTCTTTTTTCATTTTATAACTTAGTCTGATGTCTATGTAGAGTGATTTTAAAAAATAACCGTCATATTTTATAAACAAAAGAAAGCAAATTAAAACAAAAAAAAGATGTTAACTATTTATACAACGAGTGGCTTCTTTCCTTCTTTTCGCAGGTCAGCAAAGATACCATAGCGATTACAAATGGCAGATATAAACCTAAAACTACGTTTCCGCTTGACACTGTAAACGTATATGAAAAACCTGAGGGTTGAGCTCAGGAGTATAAATAAGTAGTTGGTTAAGCAGAAGAGAGTTTGTTTTCGATGTACGTTCTTGTATCTGAGGACAGCGGAGCTCTGTTCATCAATGGGCTGTCTGGGTGACCTCGCGTTATACGATCCTCCGCTGGCCTGGCGGTCGTGTTTATGTACAACATGTACTAGAGACTGAGCGTAAACCATGATTGACCTGAAGGGCTAATTACGGCCAAAACACCCCCACCTTCTACGTCCTTATACCCATCACTATGTGGTACGACTGACCGGGCCACCATTCATCAGATATCGGACTCTGTACATCTTGGTTTGGTTGTTCCAGTGTTCTAGATTGACCTGTTGATTGTCTTCTTCTGTTGGTTGTTGTTTTGTTTCTACTAAGCTAAGCTGTACGGTTCATTTTGCCGCGCCACATAGCTAGTTGCCTTCATCGGGTTGAGCGAGCACTGCACGGCATTTTCCCCACGGTATATTAAAAAATTCGCTAAGCAAATGATGTCTAACCCTTACTGAGGTATAAAATTAGTTTTAGCCGTTATGAAAAATCCGACTATGATTTACCAACTGATTCGCCTTGTTATTTCGCAGTGCTCCGTTGTTATGGGCCCAATCGCAGCGAAACACTCCGTGGGTAAAGTCACGGATCTCCCCTCGGAGTATTTCATTTTCGTGTGGTCTTTCCTTTCCATACCAAACACCGAGTAATTCATTCCTTCCAAGCATGTCTTAAGATTTGTCATGCACAATTTGTTTAGTGCAAGGGAATTGAACCCAGATTTGGTAGGACGTCAGAAGTGTATGCCGCTAGTCAGGATAATAGTAAGGTTTATTTTTACTTCCCAGGCGAGGAGCTATATGTGTTTTTTTTAAGAACTGGCCCGAGGTCTAACGGTTGCACTGTCTAGGATGAAATAACTGTGTATGGAAAGAATAATATGCACATAATTTGTGAATATCAGGATTATCAGTACAATTACAAGAAAACTAGAAGTTATTCTGGGAGGTCCTATCTAGATTTCACCAAATGTCTTTGAAGCAATGGAGTGGGTCAAACGCGATATCCTCAAGTTTCAAGTCAACGCCAAAACCACAGCTTGTTCATTATTTCTCTACATTTCGTCTGTTATCAGCTTGTTCCATGATGCAGATCGGGAATTGTTTACACCTTTTTTCGGTTTATAATCGCTTTAAAAGTTTTTCATGCACTCGGCTACGTTAAGAATTTACAACACAAGCCGGCGATTATACCAGGACACGTGTCTGCGCTTTCTACGTTTGCTGTGGATGAACTTTTTAACTCTCTTCGTGCAAATTTGAACAAATAGTTTATGTACCGACTGAAATGCAGTACCTTTAGAAAAACTATTTTAAAATCTCATTCATCCAATAAGCACATTGTGCAGTAACAGTGAATACAAAGCTCAGCAGGCATTTACGTTGGCCTGATGGGGCCTATATCGAGTCGTTAGCTAGCCGTATGGCATACCTCACCGAGATGGTGAAACGAGATGCAATAAGGCCATTAATTATTTTTCTCACCTGAAAAAACACTCAGGGACCGCATGCCCCCACCAACATTCTGGATCCCTAGATCCGGATTATTATCAGGATCTTTATCATTCTTAAGTGTTTGGTACCTTAGCAAAAGAAATATATATTAAATATAAGCCGAGGGAAATGTGATTCACAAACTCGATGGTTCAACCACAGGTCAGCTATGCACGCTAGAAGTAAAGCGCCGGCATGTATACGTCACGCACTTTCGGAAATTATTTGTTAAGATTCCCCTAATACGAGTGAATGGCGACGGTCTTGCCGTGGCTGGGATAAAAAAAAAGTATTCTTTCAAATAAAAATGTTACAATGATCCGGAGAACCCCTAAACCTTAAGGGGTTTAGTGTTAACCCAACTCTCCACGAAACTGCATTATGATCTGTTTTGACATTTTTGCATAAGGTTGCCATCAGACACATTAACCTATAAGGGAAATATAATATCTCACAGTCTGGCGGAGTTATCCCCGACATATCATAAATGTGATGGGTGTTTTGGATCTGCAATAAATGGTGCGGTCTGTTAAACACCACAACCAAACCAATGCTGACCACAATAATCGTAAAAAACCATTGTATGTACGGTGTTCTAATGCTCGAGTATACACAGTGCATGTGTTCGAAGCTGGAATACTTTCTTCAGGGGAACTGGCTTTCAAGAAACTTTATATAATAAAGTTCACTTTAGCGCCGCTTCCATTAGTCTCCTGTGTATAGGAGTATTTAGAAATTTACAGCCGAAAATACAAGGGAAATATAAGCGTTTCCACTGCATGATCGTGGTTAATTTGCAGGACCACCTATCCTTGATCAAACAGCCTCTAAAGGTATGTTAAATTGATTTAGATGAGGCACTTGTATGATTTTATCACTAAAGCATAGACAGTTCTACAAATAGCTTTAATTAGCTCAGCTGACTGAAAGTCATCTGAGCTATAGCGATCATCCTTTGTCCGGCGTCCGTCTGGCCGTCCGGCCGTCCGTTAACAGGGCACAAATCTTAACCACTGGACCAGGAATCTTCTTACTTGACATCCAGGGAGGTCCATAAAAAGTCTACTTGGAAACCTGAAATTAGGTCTCTGTAACCCACATTCTCCGAGCAATGGGTCTCCGAAGTACCCCCCAGAATAATAAAAAATTTGATACAAAAGCTTCAGTATATGAATAACTACTGCCTTGATCACCATGATTCTTTGCATGAATATTGATCATGTAATGTTCCGTCAGTTCCTGCAACTGGTGGCGCCGCCTGTATTTTTCTAATTTTTACGATTTTTTCCCCTATTTTTGATACCTTCAAAGAAGCTGTCATTTGTTAACAGGGCACAAATCGTAACCGCTGGGCCTTGATTTTTCTAACTTGACATCAAAGAAGGTCCATGAAAAGTCTCTATGGAAATCTGAAATACGGTCTCTGTTACCCATATCCTCCTCGCTAAGTACCCCACAGAATAATTAAAAATGTGATACAAAAACTCGTTAGTTTAAAGAGAACTCCTCTGAGACCCTTGGACTGATCTTTCCGAAACCTAGCATAGTTGTTCCTTCACCTATGTTGTTGTGCATCACAAAGACTGATGGTACCACAGGGAATCTTTTCCGTGCCATATGAATCTGGGCGTTTTTTAGATAACAGCCAATATCTCAGGAGTGGCTCAATGTATAGTGCTCAAAGTTTGCATGTCTATAGATCTTGGATCTCTCTATCTCCTAATTGCGACTGGTGGCGTCACCTACAATACTTTTTGCGTAGTGTCCAACTGTGCATTTGCCATCTGTTCGTCTTAGTGGTTCTACAATGTATTAGGTTGAAATTGTGCATGTTCATAGATCCTCAACACCTACATCTCGTAAACAAGACTGGTGGTGTAATCTGCAGTCATTTTCGCGTTGCATTCATCGGTATATTTGCTTTTGGTGAAAATTGCTCATATCTCAGGAATGGTTCAAGACATTTGTCTGAAATTTTGCATGTCCATCCATCTTGGAAAGTTTTCTGGTAAACCAGACAGGTGACGCCACCCGGTTTTGTAGAATAAATAAATGCCCTTTTCTCAGGAGTGACTTGCCATATTAGCATGAAATTGTCCAAATTCATAGATCTTGGACTCCCCCATCTTGTACCCAAGACTGGTGCTGCCACCTGCAATCATTTTCCTGTGGCATCCATCCGTACATCTGCTTTGAGTGAAAATTGCTCATACCTCAGGAGTGGTTCAAGATATATGTTGGAAATTTGGCATGTCCATCAATCTTGGAAAGTTTTCTGGTAAGCCAGACAGATGGCGCCACCCGTTTTTTGTAGAATAAATAAATGCCCTTTTAACAGGATTGACTTGCCATATTGGCCTGAAATTGTGCATGTCCATAGATCTTGGCCTGCTCCACCTTGTACTCAAGACTGGTGGCGCCACATCTGCAATCGTTTTCCTGTGGCGTCCATACGTACATGTGCTTTTGGGGAAAATTGCTCATATCTCAGGAATGGTTCAAGATATTGGTCTGAAATTTGGCATGTCAATCTATCTTGGAGTTTTCTCGTTAACCAGACATTTCATAAAATTCATAATTTTTTGGCACTCTGGCAGTCATCTTTCTCATTGTTCAACATTCCTTGAATTCAGCTGAGCGTCATGGCCCATGGGCCACTAGTTTTTCAAAAGGAATAGGTTTATTTTATAGTTATTATTGAATAATAACAATTATGTTGGTCACAACTGTCCAGTGAAGAAAATGTCGGAAATATAGGAGATAAGTGTGTATAATTGCTGGAAAATATAGGCAAATATAGGGGTCAGTAGTAGCCCTGAGACATATTTTTTGTCTGTATGCATGCATTCTGTCTACAACAGGCCACAAATTGTTAACTTAAGAAAGGGCTGGAACGTAAAGACTGAAATGTCAGGGAAGCTTGGAGGCAATTCCTGATGATATCTCTTTGTCAACACGAAATTCCTTCCCGGCAACCTGTATTCTGGCAAAAGGGAAATCACGATTATTCTTATATGTGTTCATGACGCCAAGTTTGAGCAAAATTGGGAAAGACAAGTCTTCAAAGATGGTCAGTAACCCGATTGAAATTAGACTATGATAAAAAGAAATTATTCAGTGGAGATAGAATGGGTCGCTCTGTTGTGATTAAAGACCATGCATGGAAAGCTTTATTTTTTCATTAATAAATGGCGCTGCCTACAATTACCTTGTATTAAAAAATGTGTAGAATATGCATGCAGTATATAGGCTGGGCTATGGTTTACATAGAACTAAATGATAAAAAAGAAAATAGGCTTTTTCGACCACAGTAGCTCCACAGCAGAAGACCATGCATGTACGACGGGCATTCGCATGTTCATGGATAGGTCTATTTGTCTTCCATACCTATATCTGTATACCAGTATAGACACTCAAACACAAATTGGTAAAAGTGACCAAAATATTGGTTGAATTTAAATAATTTGCCTGGTCAAAATGCGTCCGGACTATTGATTGGTTGAACCAATATTTTGGTTGGAATAACCAACATTTTTTGGTTTATGTAGGTTTTCTTAACTAAATAAAATGGTCAACTTTAACCAAAATAGTTTGGTTATTCCCAATTTAACCAATGTAATTTGAATGAGGTCAACCTAAACAAATTGGTTAAATCAGGTAAGAAACTGGTCAAATCAACCATTGAGATTTCAATTGGTCAGACCATGCAGAGGACACGTTTATGTTACGCTCTTGCGCTTCTAAAGAAGCTACTGATTTTCCCGCTGCCTGCTTTGACCGTTTATGATACACTTAGACACCAGGTGGTAGGTCTGTCTGCTGAAAAAAAAACTGCTGATGTGACTAGCAGCCAACCAAATGCCAGTTATCAAACACTCGACCGGCATCATGGCACCGCCAAGTCTGCACTTCAAGCGCCGCTTGATGACAGATTTATGGTGACTCTTAGTAAAGAAAAGTCGATGGGCGATGAGCTGTCACTCAAACGAGATGAACAACATAGGCTCCGTGTATTCCTCGCTTGGCTTGTAAACCGTTTTGTCTTCCAGCACAGGGTCTCATCTAATTGGACCAAATTACAGTGCCCCCCCCCCCCCCCCCCCCCCGATGTAGCGATTCAGGAAACGAGGTCAAAACAAACAGCGCTTACTATATAGGTAGTAGGCCTATAAGTAAAGCGCTGTGTAAAGAGCGTACGTTTATGTGTGCACTGCTACATTCACTTTGTGTTTAAGTTGTTTTATTCTCTCGATTGATCCAAAGTCTTGTTATAAGCCATTCATCAGATCCTGGATTCTCTGCCATGGTGCGCGTTTCAAGGGGGAAACACAAAATGGAATCGAACATGTGACAGCTCACATACAAGTCATGAGGTTTTGCCGCTCAGCCGCCAGTTAAGCTTTAAAGTCAGGAACACTTTTGTGTTTGGGATAAAACTGAGCAAACACGTTTGGTTAGTAATTGACCAATCAATTGGTAAAAATAACTGATATCTTGGTAAAATCTACCAAAATTAACTCAACCAATTGAATTCGTTAAATATATGCAACTAAAGGTCAACCAATAAAAATTGGTCGAAATAATAAATCGGTTTGGTAATGCATGACCAGCGAGTTGGCTGAAATAACCAATGTGTTTGTTAAATCTACCAATATCATCTCAGCTAATCAAACTGGGCAATTTTTTTACCAAACTGTTTTTAGAGTGTAGTATTGGAGTCCAGTCCACAGTTTCCACATATACCTATATAGTCTTGAGGTTAAAGTCGACCATCACCATCACGTCCGAGTTTTTTATAAATCCAGTCCAAATCCGAGTCCAATTCCATAGAAAAAATCAAACGTTTAAAAAAAGCAAAAGTGGAAAAATAAGAAAACACCTGTATTTCCATATTATTTCCATGGTTTATTTTACTCAAATATTGGCTTATATTCCTTAAAGTGAAAGTCCTTCTTATCTGGACATTCAGGATCGAATTTTATATTGACCAAAGTACAGAAAATATAATACAATGGTGCGATTGGTCATATCCAATAGTTTTCGTAATACTTTAAAACTATCAATACTTCTTGTACATCTAGGTCTTTGTGGTTTGTTGTCCAGTCTAACGTCGGACGTTGAGTATAAGAGGCTTTTTTTCTACTGGACTCGAGATGAATCTCACTTCTCGGGTCCAGGAGCAACGAGTCAAAAACTGAAACCGAGACTATGAAAAAGCTGACTAGAGTCTGGACTCTTATCCAAGTTGGATTCCAGAATCGTCAATCAAAGTCCTTGTCCGCTTCCATGAGGAAGTAGACCCGAGCCCGGACTGAAGGTTATACATCACCATGTTAATGTATCTACATTACAAAAAATATATAAATTTGAACCAGTAACCCCATCACTTCTTCGGAGATCTTTTTGACAAAGTTGTGAATATGGTGTTATTCAGCTACCTTTTTTTATAGAATTTTAGGTATTATCTTTAGTCAATAAACGTCTCAATACTGGACTCGGCCTGATATCTCGAGTCCTTGACTCCGAGTCCAAGTACAAGTCCGAGTCCAGAGCCCTCGAGTCCAAGTCCGAGTCCCTGAATAAGTTGACTCAGGCCCGGACTTGAGTCTAAATCCGGACTCGTTCCTTCATCGCTGTCTGTTAGCATATTACTCTGAGAGTTATTAACGGATATTCATGTATATTACATTGGTTAAGGAACAATCAAATCAATTTTGGAGATCACCAAAATATGTTTTTACATTCTTATCCAGTGTGAGGGATGGCAATTTCTTTGTCCCGGCCGAGGACCACTGCCTATCACTGGTATTGGGGACGTCTTTATTACAGAGCTGACCTAGATGTACATCAGCCTTGATTGGTTAACCATGTCACATATCGGCCTGTTCTGTGCAGAACACAGGAAGGTTAGATAAGGATCTTGGCGGAGGTGCACCTGTAGTCTTAGAATACACACCTGGTTGTTGAAATTTCCTAAACACAGTATTATTGATAGTACAGTTTTATCCGAGTTCTTATCGCTAACTACCCGACCATGTGCCTATCACTTTGCATATAAATACCTTTCCATCATAATCTTTAGGGCTACAAACAATCTGCCACAATGACAAACGACATTGCTTTTTTGCCCTGTGAGCCACTTGTTGTGAGGATGCCAGGGAGCTAGCGGACTACTGCACTACTCCAGTTGCTGGTAGGGAGATTTTGTGTCATTTTAAATCACTGCTCCGACTTACAGCGGTGTGCCGGCACGTGTAGTCCGAACTCATACGAGGACGGGACTGAAGACCTACTTTTATGCCTTGCTAAGATAAGAAAGGGCTATCTAAATGTTATTATATATAAATCATGCGCGAATATAATGGTAGCAATGGTTGGTTTTTAGCTTTTGCGGTATCTCTAGCCGAGACATCACAACATAACGGCAAACGAAAGCAAAGTGAAACAACAGAGTAACAGGGATATAGAATACAGAGCGGCTTGAACAACGGCAAAAGAAAGAGCATAACCGTTAAAACAACACCGTACCACGGCAACAGAACGCATACCTACTTTAAACAACACCGCATCACGGCAACAGTACGCATAGCGACTTTAAACAACAAAGCACCATGGCAACAGTACGCATATAGCTACTTTAAACAACAAAGCACCACGGCAACAGTACGCATAGCGACTTAAACAACACCGCACAACGGCAACAGAACGCAAAGCGACTTGAAACCACACCGCACTATGGCAACAGAACGCATAGCGACTTTAAACAGCACTCTACGATGTACCATAGATTTACAAACCTTTCATTATTGGTCAGATTATAGAAAACGTCTTCCATCGGATTTGATTAGCATTTACGATTTCGGTTCCATTAAATACGCGCATGTTAAAAAAATTATGATTTAGCTAGTCAGGAGGCCCGCTTATGAGTATCCGTATTTTATATGGACAGCTTCTAGAGGCTTAAGTTGGGCTTAATATGAATAAAGCTCTTATAAACTTATTCAAGCTTAGCCTTGTAGATAATCCAGAGTCAAATAGAGAAATATTCCGTAGAACGTATATATGTAAACAGGGGACTGAACGAACAGGTTGTTGATCGGACAAAGTGAACCACAGCGACACAGCAGCAATAAGCAGCTGTTACAGGGATAGCTGAGCCGACACAGACATCAGTCCTCAGAACACAGAGAGAGACATCGCTGGCGCTGTACAGTTGCTGTTCACAGGGGCACATCTGTGGGTATCACAGACCGTTTTCCCTGCCCTTAGACACCAGACCTCAGGGTCTGTGTGGTGAGTTTTGTATCAGCTGGCGTCTGAAGCCACTAACGATATACACAAGTCCCTTGCACTACTTCGTTCTTATATACATCTCGGTATCTTATCAAGCAACCGCAAAGTACATCATCCTGAGCAGACAGCCCCGGACGCCATTGTCTGACCTCTTGCAGTAGACTCCTTATGGTTAAGCACACTGTATTTAAGTCAAAGAATAATTGTGAATTTAGGATTTTGCTGTTCAGATATGAAAGATAAAAAAAATGCCGTTTAAGATTCAATTGCTTTTACGAATTCCATCACGAATGGGGTAACCAGTCACACCAGTATGTTATAACTTTATCTATATGCCGAGTAGTTCTGTAGAAACTTCTAGTCCGTTATGGAAAATGTGAATGGGATATAAGGTGCATAATTCTTTTATTTAACCCAATATAAATTTGATTTGCACGGAATATCCAATGACATGAATGCTTTATTATGGAGCCCCTAAAGTGACATACGTGATATTCTTTTTTCTGGATAAATATCGCGTTCCCTCGCGATCTTTTCGCGTTCCCTCGCGATCTTATCGCGTTCCCTCGCGATCTTACAAATGATCACTAGGCTGGTTCCCTGCTCCCCTATATCTAGCATGCAACATCTAGCATACAAAAAAATGGACGCGGGAACCAGTACAACAGTTATCTGTGTCTCGTTCTGTGTCTAAAACACCACCATGCTCCACCTCTTAGATATACACTCGATGTCAGGTTAAGAGAGCGATACTTGATTAAGAGAGATAAGACTTTTTGCCATGGTTCTGATATATGTTATCTATTCTCCATTTATTCATTTTTATTTTTTTTTTGCAGACCTCTTTTTATTTTTTAGCAATTAGATTATCAAATTATTCGTTTCTATCTCTTTGTTTATTAGCAGTCAGGCTCAACAACGGATCAACAATGTCAACCTGGAACAGGCGAATATCCCGATGTAATTTACTGAAATTGATAATATTTTTCACGTCAGTTATTGGTTCAGACCCATTTTAAGATGGGTAAGGCCAAATTACCAATCAACAATATCAACTTTGCACATGCCCATCTCCCTATGTTCATTTACTGATATTGGTAATATTTTATACACATTTGTTATCTTTAAAATAAGACCAAAAAATTACAAAAAATATACACATATTTAAATTTATTTAAAAAATAAAAATAAAAATCATTGTACAAGGTATAGAACCTTTGCTGTTTTATACCTTTCCGTTTATATATATATATTTATATATATATATAAATATATATATATATATATATATATAATTTGTATTGTTCACATAACGTGAATTCAATACATCGCGGTGATAGTGTTCTACCGTATGGGAGCGTTTATAAATAACTAAAATACGGTTAGTTTGACTTCATCAGTTTGTGCTACAGATCTGTTTCGTGAGAGCAGCATTCAAGCCGGCTCACTCTTCAGGTACAAACTGGAGTGATCAGATATTTGGGTGAAGTTTGTCGTAATAGGTAGGATTTATCTGGGGTTACTAGGTTCGGTGAGGCATGTATTTAAAGTTTTTGTTTTGTTGGTGAATAAGGGTTACTGGGTGCCTGGCTTATTGTACTTGTATTAGGGCTATTATGAAGCGCTCGAGGTTTGTATATATCGGACTGACAGAAAACGCATTTAAAACGAGATACTATGGACACATCAGTAGTTTCAGGAATGAAAAATACAGAAATAGCACAACACTAAGCCAGTACGTGTGGACTCTGAAAGAAAAAAACATACCCTATTCGGTCAAATGGAAAATCATGGCTAAATGCAGAGCTTATTCCAACACGTCCAAAAAATGTAATTTATGCACCACTGAGAAATACTACATAATTTGCCGACCTGATCTGAGTTCACTAAACAATAGGAACGAGCTGACGACGTCATGCAAACATAGAACTAAATACCTCCTTTGTAACCTTAAATAATTTTAAGCCGATGATAAAGTTAAATATGCAGTCTCAAGATCCCAGCCAATTTATGCAGGAACAACCAACTGGACCACTAATCCACTGATCCCCTGACCGAACTAACCCCTTGGGTCCTGATCAACTTTAAGCAATTCAACAAATCCTCGAGCTGCCTCACCGAACCTAGTAACCCCAGATAAATCCTACCTATTACGACAAACTTCACCCAAATATCTGATCACTCCAGTTTGTACCTGAAGAGTGAGCCGGCTTGAATGCTGCTCTCACGAAACAGATCTGTAGCACAAACTGATGAAGTCAAACTAACCGTACTTTAGTTATATATATATATATATATATATATATATATATATATATATATATATATATTTATATATATATACATATATAAACACACAAAACAAACACTTAAATGCGGAATTTAAGAACTTTTTTTTTAATCATATCCAGTATTGAACAACTCCCCTAAATTCTGAAATGTCTGGATCCCCCACTGGTTTGAATTTATCATTCTTAAATGTTCTGAACTTTTGATGTCCTAAGTTATGCTATATAATCATAATACAAGATATGAAAAGTGCGACGCGAATAAGACCGATTTGTGCTCGGACGGACAAGGGTTGATCACTGATGCTCTGATGACCTATGGTCAACTGAGCTAAAAAAAATGCATGTATTGTCCAAGAAGCATGCGGAAGGTCCAATTTGGTTTGGTCAGGTTCACTGAAATGTTTTTACCTCACCAATTAATTCTGTTTACATTAAAGGCTAGGGAAGTCTGTTACATTATTGTTTGATTTCGCATTACATTATTGGTTAGTGATACGTTATCGGTCATTTATTTATTATGTTATCAGTTGGTTTTACATTATCAGTTGTAACAGTCCCATAATTATTTTGGTAGTTCTACAGAAGGCCTTAGGCCACATCTGTTCTTCTTCTCCTGATACTAAACACTAGTATGCAGATATTCCAGTGTCCAAAGGGTTATTTTACCCTGGATCATTTTTATATCCACCTTGTCTCATTAATGTATTTTTGTAAATGTGGTTCTCCATTAAGAAACAGAAATTTAACTTATTTGCCGACCCCACAACAGTGAATACAAAACCACAAGTGTGCCCTGGGAGGACCAACACATTCTTCAATTGCCAGTCGATAAACAAAGAAGCATAGAACCGACCTGTAGAGAATGATAATAAAAACTGCTTATTTTGATATGTGGGCCCTGTTTCGTGACTTTTAATTAGTACGAGCCAGGTGGACATTTTCCTGCATTGTTGTGCCTCCTTTCGAGTTTGACATTTGCAAACTTTACTTTTGGCATTTACAATCACTCTTTTATTAAAGATTTTTTTGGTGGAGGTAACCGCCACCATTTTCAATATTTTAATATTAACATCTGCAGAATTCCATTCCGCTTTTGGATTACGTGACACGGTATTATCGCACGCTTCCTCTGATTTTTTTTCCTGGCGGTAACCAGGCCCGGTGACCACTGCACTTGCGAGCCCAGGGTGTGTAATCTATCCCATTGCTGGGTCGAACCCCCAAAGCAGGGCCGGCGATCACGATCTTCCCATTAGGTCTATTTTTTTCCCTTACAATATCTTCAGAG
The DNA here is from genome assembly GCA_026874595.1 of Sipunculus nudus. Classification (NCBI taxonomy): domain Eukaryota; kingdom Metazoa; phylum Annelida; class Sipuncula; order Golfingiida; family Sipunculidae; genus Sipunculus; species Sipunculus nudus. The sequence continues at coordinate 60,972,618 of CM049317.1, read as the reverse complement.
AGATATTACTCACAAACCATCAATTAATAATAATGGTTAACATTTTGTTTCATAGAATTATTTCATGCGAGGTTTTAATAGAGAATCATTTGTTAACTTTTCCGCAATTTTAAATGAAGAAATATTAGAAGGAAAGATGATAAATGTATGTATGTTCTAAGATGACATTATTGTTAAATATAATCAGGATATGTGATATATCGTGTTTCTGTAATAAAATCATAAGACCAACAACGAAGGCGTCATTTCTATATAGCAGATCTAATAATTTTAAGACATTCCGATTATTTTAAGTATGTCTCAAGTTGTTTCCAGATCAGTTAGATCATCTTAAACACCGGTTTGCACATATCTCCGGGTGGCCGAGGACCCATAATAATAAATAGCAGATATGTGGGGCATGAGGCATATATATATATTTACATGTATATATATATATATAGTTTTGACAGTGGAAGTATCAATTTTCCAAGATGAACTGTGTCCAGTATTTTAAGTAATTGATAGAATCTGGCCTAATATTAATTTCATGTCAGGTAAAAGAAAAAGATATAAAATATTAATGAAAACATTTATGCCATATATATATAAATATATATATATATATATATATATATATATATATATATATATATATATATTAACAATCTTGACTCCAACATTGTTGATACACACTTTAATTACAACATTACACCCTTTCCTAAAATCGAATAAAACTTCCTTTGTTTTTTGGTTTTTTTTTTACATCATGTAAAAGAAGATTATGATTGACAACATTTTGTCAGATATAATATCTCTTGCCTATAAGGCAATTCATTGTCATCAGAAATGAGTCCTAAGGTCACTGTGTCATCTGCATATTTAATCATTTTACTAATCTAATCTTATACAAGCATCGTTGTGTTGACCTGACATCGAGCGTATATCTTATGGGAGCGTAGTGGTGTTAAAGACAGAGAACGAGACACAGTAAACTGTTGTACTGGTTCCCGCGTCCATTTATTTGCATGTATGCCAGATATAGGGGAGCAGGGAACCAGCCTAGCCGAACAGATCGCGAGGGAACGCGATATTATCGCCAGGGAACGCGAAAAAGATCGCGAGGGAATGCGAAAAGATCGCGAGGGAACGCGAAAAAGATCGCGAGGGAACGCGAAAAGATCGCGAGGGAACTTTAAGGGCTCCATACTTTATAAAATGCAAAAGGAAAATATAAAACAGTAATTTTTAAAAAAATAGGAAAATTTCTTGCAAATATTTCAAAGATATAGGTATTTGATTGCTGCGGAATTAATAATGAAAAAATAAAATAATATCTGATAACAAAGTACTATTTATGCCAAATAATACATTTTTCAACCATCTATCATGCATCTACGGACAATAAACGTCACTTTGATTTTAATTACAAATTAAATGAAGGATCAGGAGAATATAAATATAAATTAAACGGGAAGTTTGTGCTTCAGAAGAATAGGAGTATTGTGGGTTAAGGTGTAAGTCCTTAAAATTAGGCCACTGCCGTCAATTATGCTCAAATTGGTACAGAGGTTGAGGTATTCAAATGTTATATGTTGTATCTGGAAAAAGTCTTTGGTTATAGGATGTGCTGTGTTTTGAAAGCTAATCATCTCATTGGTCTAAAAAAAGTATTCATGCCTACAGACGAATGACCTCGCACCATCTCACTCCAGTGGTGTGCTCGACTCCACTCAGTCAGCTGAATACAAGTCACAGGCCCAAAGGTTCGAGTCACCTTCTTCACATCAGTCTTTAGAAAACCTGAGTAAGAGTAAAATGTTTCTTATAAAAAAAGAAACGTGTTACAATTTATTATTTAAAGATTCATATAAATCCATGTATTGTTAGTTTGTTTTTAAATTATTCACATCTCAAAATGCAGGATGGTAAATCGTTTATCCTCTTTAGTCGATGTTTAAATATATGATTATTGATATCTGCTTATTTTGTCAGTTCAGTCAACCAAAGAGAAACATAGTCATGTTGAAATTTATACCACTATTTATGTTCCAGAAGGACGCCAAAATGGAGGACAAACGCGTCAGCTCAGCAGTATTAAGTCAGATAAAATGGTCCTCAAATAAGTGAAGCTGGCGTGAACATCTCCTAACACTGCCTGAGCGCCGGTCTTCATGTCTTCATCGAGACGGGATGATCACAGCCAGCATTATGTTTCCCCTGGGCGACAGGGCATGTGTACACGACATTTAATCCTCCGTGTCCAATTAAGTAAGAGAGGCCCGGGACACCGAGCTGAGGCCAGATGATAGCTGATGGTTGTTGACCCTGAGAGAAGGCATCTTACATGGCACTTGTGACATGCCCGTCGAGTTTGATCACATTAAAAACAAGTGACCCATGGGTCATGACGCTCAGCTGACTGGGAAGAGATTCGCAAAAGGACATTTTATCATCAGAATGGTAGTATATACCCATTCAACTGAAGCATCAAACAGATTAACCAACAGGCCAAGATTTAGTCTGTATTTATATATCTCAAAAATAGAGAAAAATGTGTAAACTTTTAAAACTAGAATACGGGTAACCGACAAGTGACTACATGTATCTGCCAAAATCGGATAGTGAGGCATGGATTGAGTGGCAAGGGGAAATAGAGTGAGGTATGTTGCATATTAGCATGGATGTCTGCAGCCTAAATGTGTATGTAGGTTGTGCCACCTACCACAAATCCAGAAAGCTGTCCAAGTTGTATACACCTGCAAAATTTTAGGCAGAAAAGTCAAATCACTACATGTATATGAGCGATTTTTGCCCATGGCAGACAAACAGACAAACACTGTGCAAAAATCTTTGCAGGTAACCCCTCCAGTTTTGTGTATGATAAAGACCTATGTGAGATCTAAACACATGCACAATTTTGGCCCAATCGGTCAAATGGTTCCTGAGATATGAGCTTGGATGTGTGCAGCGTTAACTAGAATGTAGGTGGCGCCACCTGTCATAAAATCAAGAAAGCTGTCCATGATGTATAAACCTGCAAAATTTTAGGCAGTTATGTCGAACCACTACAGAGAAATGAGTGATTTAGGCCACGGCAGACTAACAGACAGACGCTGTGCAAACATTGTTACAGGTGGCGCCACCATTTTTTGTGTATGTTACAGAGCTATCAAAGGGCTACATTTGTATAAATTTTATTTCCTGATCGGTCAAACGGTTTCCAAGATATAAGCTTGGATGTCATCAGCGTGAACGTGAACGTAGGTGGCGCCACCTGTCATAAAATCAAGAAAGCTATCCTGGATGTATACGCATGACGAATTTCAGGTGAATTAGTCAATTCACTGCAGAGATATGAGTGATTTTAACCCAAGGCAGATGAACAGATGGACACTGTGCAAACATGGTTACAGGTGGCGCCACCATTTTTTGTGTATGTTATAAAGCAATCCAAGGGCTACATTTGTATCAATTTTATTTCCTGATCGGTCAAACGGTTCCCGAGATATGAGGGTTTATGAGTGGAAACAGACCCACAAATGGACACTGGATAGAGAGGAAAGGTCAGAGGTCAACGCAAATTGGTTAGGCACCAGTTCACATGTGACCCGATAATAGATGTAAGTTTGGGAAAAATCGTTCCATTAGTCTCCGAGGAGCTCTCTGGAAACGAACGCCGCCGCGGTGGAGGAACTCGGTCAAAAACATAGTATCCGCAAAACTTTGTTTTGGCGGATACAAAAATACAGGTGGCTCCACCAGTCTGCAGAAACTAATAAAACACTTAATGGTCAATATCCATGCAAAAAAATCATGGTGATCTCTGTATTAGTTGTTCAGATACTTCAGTTTTTGTATCAAATTGTCCATTATTCTGAGGGATACTTCGGAGTCCTATAGCTTGAAGGATATGGGTAACAGAGACCTAATTTCAAGTTTCCACAGGCACCTTTCATGGGCCTCCTTGCATGACAAGAATGAAGATTCTAGGTAAAGTTGTTGCGATTTGTACCCTGTTGACAGATAACCACATCTTTAAAGGTCTCAAAAAAAGAAAAAAAATTCGTAAAAATTTGAAAAAAATAGAGGTGGCACACCCAGTCTGCAGAAACTGATGGAACAGCTCATGATCAATATGTATGCCAAAAATCATGACCATCAGTGTTGTAGTTATTGAAATACTGCAGTTTTTTGTATCAAATTTTCCATTATTCTGGAGGGGGGGGTATTTTGGACCCATACAGCTTAAAGAATATGGGTAACAGAGACCTAATTTCAAGTTTCCATGGAGACTTTTCATGGGTCTCCCTGTGTGTCAAGAATGAAGATTCTTGGTCCAGTTTTTATGATTTGTGCCCTGTTAACAGATGTTCATATCTTTAAAGGTCTCAGAAATACAGAAAAATTTCGTATAAAAAACCGAACAAATACAGGTGGTGCCACCAGTCTGCAGAAACTTATGAAACACTCCATGATCAATATCCATGCAAACAATTATGGTTATCTCTGCATTAGTTGTTCAGATACTTTAGCTTTTGTATCAAATTTTCCATTATTCTGAGCTGTACTTTGGAGTGCCATAGCTCAAAGGATATGGGTAACAGAGACCGAATTTCAGGTTTCCATGGAGACTTATCATGGGTCTCCCTGTGTGTCAAGAACGAATATTCTAGGTCCAGTCTTTATGATTTGTGCCTTGTTAACAGATGTTAACATTTTTAAAGGTCTCAAAAATAGAGAAAAAAATTCGTAAAAAATCGAAAAATACAGGTGGCGCCACCAGTCTGCAGGAAGTGATGTAACATCTCATGATCAATATGTATGCCAAAAATCATGACCATCAGTCAAGTAGTTAATGAGATATTGAAGTTTTTGTATGAAATTTTTGACTTTTCTGGGGGGTACTTTGGGGCCACATAGCTCGAAGGATATGGGTAACAGAGACCTAATTTCTGGTTTCCAAGGAGATTTTTCATGGACCTCTCAGTGTGTCAAGAATTAAGATTCTAAGTCCAGTCTTTATGATTTGTGCCTTGTTAACAGATGTTCACATTTTTAAAGGTCTCAAAAATAGAGAAAAAAAATCGTAAAAAATCGAAAAATACAGGTGGCGCCACCAGTCTGCAGGAAGTGATGGAACATCTCATGATCAATATGTATGCCAAAAATCATGACCATCAGTCAAGTAGTTAATGAGATATTGAAGTTTTTGTATGAAATTTTTGACTTTTCTGGGGGGTACTTTGGGGCCACATAGCTCGAAGGATATGGGTAACAGAGACCTAATTTCTGGTTTCCAAGGAGATTTTTTATGGACCTCTCAGAATCCCAAGTTACAAGGTTCTAGGTCCAGCGGTTACGATTTGTGCCTGGTTAACGGACGGACAGACGGACAGACGGACAGACGGACGACGGACAAAGAGTGATCGCTATAGCTCAGATGACTTTCAGTCAGCTGAGCTAAAAAGCACCGTAATGAGAGATGACTGGCAAAGAAATGGATACCACAGCCAAAATAAGATAGTGGTTAGAGACCACAACCTCCGCCAGGATCATAATCAAATTTTGCTATGTACAAAGCTACTCCATCACAAGTAAGCTCTGCAGCAAGCCGATCCTAATACAAATGAATCGTTCTGGCCGGGACAACGAAAGTACCCTTTGTTTCAAAGGAAAAAAGGGGAAGTGTGTGAAATGGAAAAGACTGTTGTCTTAGAAAAAGATATTCATAGCTCCCGCCCTGTGGTCATCAGTGTGTCATACAGAAAATTTTGTTTTTGTCTTTTTTCTATCACTGTGTTTTTTTGTGTAAATCTTCTAAATACATGTATTGCTGTTTTTCATTAAATCGTGGCAATGTATGCGCCCTGAGGCAAAGGGGACAAAAATAACGGTGTTAAGGATGAACAGATTTATATGCTGTCCGAGTGCTCTGTGGTTTAACAAAATTGACTGATTTTTCGCCTAATTGATTAATTGTTTCCTATTTTTATCATATCCTAACCAAGAAAAGTCATGTTTCTATATTTAACATATCCGAATCTTATACAAAGAATACATTTCAGAAATTAAGAAGACTAACACCACACCAGACACTTTTTACTTTAAAAACAAAGTGGAACACGGAACACTGGGTGGCTCAGAATAGACCGAGCTGCACGAGGAGAAAAAGGAACGGTCGCCAGTGTTGTAGTCTTGTCCACACTACCGAGTCTGCATGGTCCAAGTCGGGTTCTTTTTGGTTCGAGTCCAAGTCTTTATAAAACAGAGTTTGAATTCCAAAAAATATATATGTGTAAAATGGAAAAATGATATAATAATGATGTGCTAGCTCCGGTTGCTTTTCTTCCTTTAGAGTAAATTTGCATTTAGCTAGAGGTCCGCCCTATTTGAACATTTCGGAGGTAATTCAATATGGACTTATTCATAATTGTGCCTATAATATTCTGCCAATAGCTGTGTATCTTGGTTTTTGTGGTGTGTTTTCCAGTCTTAACGTCAGACCTAAGGTTACAAAGTATTTTTTCTGCTGGACTCGAGGTTGGTTGGGCATGATTCTCGAGTATTCATTTCGTCTCTGAATAAAAGTCCGAAACCAGGACCATGGTCAATACACTTCGCTGGAAATAGCAGGTTCCGTTATAATTTAAAATGTTCACCTTTCCCTGGGAATGGCTTTAACCTTTTCATTCCACAGCCCTTCCACAGGTTTAATAAACTCGCTCAATAGTAAATGTTTTAACATACTGCACAGAAACATTACCTGTATTGTATATAAATATAAAGGGTGTCAGATCATGTCCGAAATATGGTTAAACATGATTTAAGTCCCCTTATGTGCTTGCATAGTATTTCTATAGAGTTCCGTATTGGAGGTGTTCATTAATATCCTTTGAAGACTTTTTTTTTACTGCTAACAGCAGGTGTTCTGATTGTGACAAATAAATGTTGTTATGTACTTTCTGTTGAAAACTAATTAACAGAGACTTCCAACCAACGCATTTCCTTGCAAATTGCTTGGAATTTTATTGTAATATGCTTTTTACTAGTTGTTGACATTATTGTCGCTGATTACGTATATAGGTAATCTTTCCAACTAAACAGGTAACAACAGTAGGCATGATGTCTTTAAGTACACGTTTGCCTCTCCGGGACAATTAAGCGGATAGACGTTAACGAGTAAATAACATTTTACAATAACGGTAACAGGCTAACAGCTGCAGTTCCAAGAACGGCGAGGTTGCCAAAGTAAAAAATATACAGGCAAATACACCTGTGTCACAGCTTAACCTTCAAACATATCTGACTATTTCCAAATAACAAAGGGAAAACACGTGACCCAAGTGCCAGCTGTGCATGTGCGGAAGCGAAAGGTCACCTACATTTGTCATTTGCAAAAAGTCTTGCTTGCTGCCAGACTTCGTTATTGGACGTGTTTGGATTACAATCTTGGCCATTTTCTTTTCACAAAATAAACAACCGGTGCATGGTAGGATCGGAACTTGTTTGGTTATTTTTATTTTTTTAAAAAGTTCACAAGATTATCTTTATTTCATACGCGTCAAATAGCAGAATGGGTCCCTTATAGGTGTCACTGTTACGAGAACATAACGTGAGATGTATAGCCTGCAAGTGACCGGGAGAGAACGGAAGGTACATGCCAAAATCTTACCAGTTATGCATACGGTAAAAATGTGTCATAATTCCTGATAACTTTGGTTTCCCTTACACCTTTATACAAAACAATACATGTTTCGCTCAACTCACGCTGCACAGACGTGGAATGTCCCTCTCGTACAATTAATACCAAGTCCTGTGTAAGTACTTTAACTAAATTCTCGTGTTGTCTCTTTGTTCAAAGTAGGGTTATGAACATACCGGGGCTAAAGTGCTTACCTAGAGTGCTAAAAAGATATGGTTAAAAGCCCTTTTCAGCAGCCACCTGTCTGTAACCCTTGTCTCTTCATTAGCGTTTAAAAATGGGAAATATCATATGTACAGGCCAGTGGACAACGTCTCCAAAAAATATTAAACAAATACGTAAAGCTAATTATGATACCATAATATATAATACTTTTAAATCATGAAAAATTCATTGACGGTTATACCTAAGTTGTTTATCAGCGCCACCTGGTGTTCATTCAAACAACACGAATTGGCAGTTAGCCAACTGAAAGTAAAACCATCAACAGATTTTCCACCATTTAAAATACTAAATAGCACACCGGTTCGAATGGTTCAACAAAATGTCACTACTGCGTTGTTTTTCCATAAAGCCCTTTTATACTGCTTCTTCGTATGATATTTTCCAGATTTTACATTAAATCCTCAGTCACGTGCCAGAAAACAATCACGTGATGTAAATGTGCCTTAATCTTTGCAATACAATTTATCTGCCAACTCGTTCCGTCAAAATTTTGTATTCATTATCAGCAGAAGTTATAAATAGCAGATAGGTTAATTTGGTGCGTAACGCAGCCAACAGTTGGAAACTATCTCATGTGTAGAATAAGAATTTTGAGAGAGAGCGTGATATTAAACGCTACCTCGGTTAAAACAATTTTCAACTCCAGTCTGTAAATCAGTAGTTTAAAAGCTTCGGAGGCCAGAAGCGACACCCCCAGCATCAGCAGTCTTTACAGCTCCTGCAAGCAGATAGCAGCATCTACAGCCACCGGCAGCAAATGGAAACGCGATCCTCTGTTACTGTCAAGCCGCACTCTTCACCGTCAGCCACTCTGGCTTTTTTTGACCCTGAGTGTCACCGCGGCTCATTAAAACTGTCTCTGTTTGCAGTGGCTCGGACCAGCGCTGCTTGTTTAGACTGCTTGTGGTGCACACGGCAGCTAGCCTCCTCCATATGGGTTTCCCCTTATTTCTTGCTTTAATCTACAATGAAAACCACAGGCATTTGAGGAGACTCGCGGTCGGCCGCAGACAGTGCCAGATCTGGGGTAAAAAACACAATGCCACTGTGATATATGACTCTGGATCGTATCCCGTGTGAATGTCAAACAAACGTCCCAAAGACTTCGTAGTCCAGAGTTTACACTTGGCCAATTTCAAGGCCAAATTTCTCAAATTCTTTTAAAATTAAATTAAAATTCTTGCCCCCCCCCCCCCCCAGTATGTTTAGATGTCTGTCACTATTTCGCTTAGTTTTGCTGAATTTCATAACTTTCTTTTTAGACTGAATATGTGATCCAGTGTTTCTCTATTTTAAAATTTATTATATTGGATACTAGAGTCGTTGATTATCTGATGATATTATATACGCGTTTTTATTTCTTGGTCTTGTTTCATTAGGCTTAGGATTTTAACGGAAGGCGACGGAAAATCGCTGGTTGAAGCCGGAGGATGAGGCATACCACTGTACGTACGTATCAAAAGCGATTGCCGTTTCTCGCAAGTATACATTAAAAACAGTAAAACCTCGCATTAAAACGACAATCTCCTTTCAGCGACCACCTCAAAATAACGACCATTCTTTCACGGTTCCAATTCTATTTTCCTCGTCATAGTATATATGCGACCACTTTATCGTGGTCCCGTTGGCGGGCGGTATATTTCGAGGTTTTCTGTTTACACTTAAAATTGCACGTACACTCCAATATGTCAAATGTATATAGGAGACGTGCATGCTTTAAAGTAATTCTTATTTGATTCGGAACATATCTTTAGATTGATATCCGTTTTCTGGCTAAATATACTATTCACGACACCATGCTGAAACTGGGGTTCATTTAAAAAAAGTTTATCCAATAATGGCTTAACATCGATGCATACCCGTCAAGGTCAGATGCGAACCAACACCTCCCGACACAGCGAAATGTGACCAGGCCCTCCCAATTGATGCAGGAAACTGGTCTTGCGCCACATACAGTAAAACCTATGTTATAAGACCACCCGTGCATGGGACTCGCAAATGCGCTTCTAATTCACAGGTGGTCTGGTCACACAGATCCGTTATAACAAATGTCAATTCGTTCGCTTCCTTCATGGGTGGTCTTAACAGAAATTTGGTCTTATAAGACAGGTGGTCTTTCTGACAGGTTCCAACGTATTTACATTTCACTTGCATAAATCAAAATACTATCTTGTATCTTTGATAGAACGAAAAATCGGTGACCTTACAGCAATCACGAAAGCCAATGCCCAATGGTAAAGTTTTTTTTCCAGGTCCATGGCGGATAGACGGCAGTGTCTATTTAATGACGATGAAAGTAACCGTATGAAAAAAGATTTGTAATAATAATATATTATGACTAGATAATATTTATAATATTACAATTGCAAGACAAGGATCTGCACGCTTAACTCATTCAATACATTGAGAATTCTTTATGAAGTTTACATGCATGTGCGCCTTTCAGATATGTCAATCATTACATTTGTCTTTATTTAGTAAGTCCATTTTGTGTCGCTAATGTTTCCCTAACGACAGATTCACATATATAGGGGGTTCTGCTTTTGTCTAGGGTGACCTTGCTTTCCCTTATATAATGGTAACAACCGCAAATGTCTATTCTTAGTCCCATACAACAGACGGACTGCACTTGAGTACGGTGGAATTTCTGTGGGGTACACCAACGGGGTATAAAAAAAGCCACCTGCATTTATAAAACGGCGAATCTGGGTGTTTTGGCGTGGGCTTGAATTGTTTGTGACCCGATAGCTACGGAAACCCGCTGTAACCACACGAGTTCAAACCACTTCCCTCAAAAAACACCGCTCTGGCTTCCACAATGTGTGTTGTGACCGTATATGTATTACTGATGTTACTAGTGTATACTACGCTTCGCTATCTTATTCCCCTTTTTTCACCTGCCCCTCCCAGTTTGCTCTTATAACCCACACAGGTGGCGCGTCAAACATGCATATGTCGTTTCAGCTGAACTGCAAGCCCTGGAGTTGATGCCAGTGGGCGGATTTAGAAGGGGGGCCTTAATGACCAATCAAATCTGGGAAATAATCAAAAATACGCTTATTGCCAAAAAGAAGCACCAGCTTTTGTGCCTCTTATCAATATATCCTCTAAATCGCTGAAACGTATAAATTCTACCAGTACATTATTGTTAGCGCACTTGCTTATCTATGAAAGAATGTTGAGCCCACTGTGTCCAAGTCTTTTTCTCCACCTGTGGAACTTTGAAACGGGTTTATAAAGTCTACTGTGTAAGGTTTTGAATCAAAGAAATTGCACAGCTTCAATCGTATATTTGCATAGTGTTCTTTTTCTTAACATAGGCTGAAGACTGTTTGTACTATTTTAAAATTACAGGATCCTTATCATGGTTGTATTGATCTTATTCAATGGTGTTATGTCCCAGCAAAATGTACCCTTTTGAAAAAAAGTCAAGCAGCTGACAGTGTAATAACTGATGACACTAGATACACTTAAAAGACGTAAGCCTTTTATCAAAACCTTAGTTTGTCTTACCGCTCATGCGTTGTTCCTACACAATATATGTACATGTTTTTGTTTAAAATGAAATTCGACCTTGACCTGACCTCAGTCGAATTACTTTTTAGCGGGTATTCCTGCCCCATTAATTCATAGGTCTGAATACGGAAGGTAGTTCCAAGTGGGGGTTGCACAGATCATTAACAAAAATGGAAATTTTTGCTGCCCTTGAGCCGCTGTGCTTTCGTCGATAAAGAGTCGAATGACCTAAAAACAAGCAATAGTCAAATTACTCAAGTGCTTAACTTAATACCTTCAGTTTCAATTGACGAAGAAAAATATTTTAATGAGCTCCTTGCACCCATTTCCACTTCTGGCAAATAAGACGTGAAACCAGTGATCTCTTCGTATTACTTCAGCAGTGTAAGCTTGAGACACAACCTTGAGGTAAGGACACGAACTAGAACACAGACACGTTACCCACACGAATAAATTAATGACGCCCAAGCATAAAAAGAGATACTGAAAGTCCTCCGTTTTGGAAATATGCTTCTCTACTTTTCCATGCCAACAAAACAAATTGGTTCATCAATTCAGCTACTTCAGAGCTGCGTTATATATTAACTATATTTATTTATTTATGTACATAAAACAATCAGATTATGTACTTTAGTGTCAAACATTGTTTGTTTATAACATTTGGGGCGGGTCCTTACTTTATTCTTATCCATATACGCATTCATTTAAGATTAATGTACCGTAATTTAAGTAATTTGGGTGTTATACTCATAAGGATAATAATGTATGTAAATGTTGATGTTATACTCATTAAGGCTTTTATTAATGGAAAAAAACAGGGGAGTTTACGGTTAAGCAACGACAAGATTATACAGACTTCCAAGCAGCTGATCAGCGACCTTGAGTGTCCAACCTCCTAAACCCTATCCTGCCCGTGTTATCTGTGTTTCTTACTGATTATAACTGGCCTAAGGCGCATCATCTGGAGCGAGAGAAACTTTACAGAGCGAAAACAGTGGCTGTATACATGGTGCAACACAGCACTCAGCCAGGGCTGCAGTTACTGGGACGAACTGCTGGGGGTCATCAGCGTGACCTCAGACGACAGATTATCACACAGCGCAAGAAAATAGGACAACCCACCATACGTCTTCAGTCAAGGCATCGCCAAGTAAGAGGGGAAGTCTCGGAGTTTAGACAGCAGAGATATAGTTTACTGGATTTTAAAAAAAGCCTGGATAAAGCAATTATCTCTCGAACAAATCAGTTTCTTTGCTGCTGTATCTCAGATCGTCTTCTATGCCATCTGTTTTCTGTTAATACTAGGGTGTCCTGTCACCACTAGCAGCAAACTACACCTTCAGGGTATATTTTAAGGAAATTTTTGGACTGCACAAACTTCTAACAAAACGTTCCCCGTCAGCAGGCAATAAGCTTATAGGGCTCATCCATGAAGTAGTAAACGACCAAGGGACAAAGGATTCCAGAGACAGAAACCGTTCAATTGTTTAAGGCTGAACCATTACCGCTTGATCTCAAGTTTGTGTTTATATAGCTTGTGAATGAAAATGTGATAAATATAACTAATTTTCACAGACATATAACTGAATATTTACTTATTAATATCTGAGTGAATTCTATGGTTAATAGCCTTCATTCGATAGATCGGTGAAATTAAATTATTTAATAATTAACTCATCGGCATAAAAATGATATTTCAGTCTGTGACGAGAATAAATCTTTAAAATTTTAGAACTGCATTTATCCATAATAACAAGTACACATTTATGTTTACAAGTAAACAAATAGGGATCAACTTAAAATATACCCCTCAGTTGTTCCTTAACTTAAGTCACTGTTGCTTTCATTGTCCCTCTGCTCCACCCATTAGAAATCTTGTATTTATCACCACAAGAATGATCACGTGTGTCACAAATAAAATTGGTTGCCTGAAGCCAGAGTTGGTAGTCCTGGTTGAACTAAATGACCAATTAAATGTAACCGTGTCAAAACCTTGGTGTCTTAAATCACGTTGCTTTCCACCAGTGGTGCCCTGAATAAGTAATGCATTTTATGTTATCTAATAGTAATATCATAATTGTGTCCCTTATGAGAACGATAGAATTAACCAACCAGTCGTATACCCGTAGTTGCATTCGTCAGGAAGATATGCGTTCATTCCCGTTGGTGTGTGTTGGTGTGTTTTTGTGTGCGTGTTTGTCCACAACATAACTCACGCAGTCATGAACGGAATCCCATTAAATTTTAAGGGCAACTCCGGCTCATGATTTGGATCCAGGAAGGACTTCCAGGAATATTCGCAAATGTGCAGTCACATATGCAGATTGAACATGGGAATATGGGCCGAATAAGTGAATGCAAAAACTTGTTAGGAAACATATATATGCACCAATGAAACTGGGAATATGGGACAAAAAGTGAGTGAAAACACGCGTTGCGGAGTAACCAACGTTAAGGACCGCCCACATGGCGGAGGCCTGCATTCGTCAGAATGCATATTTCTAGTTTCGATATGCGACATGTAACATCCGAGTTTTAGAGTGTACGCAAAATGACAGCCCCATGAGCGGTTTCTAGAAAATGGGAGGAATAAACCAATGAGGGTTCGATAAAGGACTGGGGAAATTGGATTCAAATTACCCCCGGGAATGGCTTTGACCTAATTCCAGGTTACCCCGTCACTATCCATGCAGATTATCCCTTCGTTAATTTAACTAAATGATAAATTCTTATGCTATTTCGTGAAAGAACGAGATTTAAAAGCTGTAATCAATATATGAAAAATAAAGTTGTCACAAAATGTTCATTATATAATTATATTATTAAATCGATTTCAGATTACCCTTCTATCGTCACCCCCACCCCTGAAATCTGCAGCGCGGGTAATCTGAATCGGTACATCGGCATAATTATAATGAAACCTTTATCCACACCAATCTATACAGTGCCCAGTATTTTCTTTAATTTTACACAATCGGGGTAAGTCATTGAACAGTTGCATACAACTGTCTTCTCGTTTTGTGCGAGAATAGTCTAAAGTAAGGGTGAACAGCTGCCTGACCGACGTGTGGACTGATTTCAGTGTTTGTTAACGGAATACCTGCTGTTCCCACAACGGACAGTTCGCTGATTAGCCCATCGACTCCCTGCGGGGCTGACTAGTACAGGCGCCAGAGTGCTGAGTTCATCATGTCTGTCAAGCCTGCACAGCAGACTGCAGAACGTAGCTGGCTTTCTTCGGCCAAGTGTGATACACTCGTTTTCTCAGTGCATATTGATAACTAGTGTTATAGTTCGATATATCAGTGAAACGATACGATTATCTATGGCGCTGGCAAGTATCGATGCTAGTAATGTGCCGATTAATCAATTAAATCGATGATTGGTCCTTTCAAAATCGATTAAATCGATTGTATTTTTGCATAATCGATTAAAAAAGATTGTGTATGCACATGCAAACAATATAACCCTGTCAGATATATACGAACACAGAGTAACAAACATCATGAGACCGAACCTTCAGCAGTAAACGTCGTCCGACGGCAAGTCGACCTTGGATGCGGCAGGATTGTTAGTTTCATTATAAAGACCGATGTACACGTCACACTATTACCTAAGGTCATTATTTTAGGAACTTAAGTATATATACAGCAGATGTCAAGGTAATATAGAAAGTACATAAAATAATCGATTTATAATCGATCATCGGTCTTTTTTTCAATCATCGATTTTGATTTTAAAACCAATTTCTACCACCAATCGATACAATTATGGATGATGTTCAGTGGCGGAATCCACCTATATCCAGGAAGCGTAAGAGGTAGGGCACAGGGCCTAAAGCCGGGAGTTCGTGAGTTCGAATCTCAGCCGAGGCGGTGAGATTTTTTCACGTTCGGCCCCCAACCCAGGGTGTGCGCTCTGCAGGCTTAATGACGAGACTGTGCCCGACAGTCGTGTTTCACTCATAGTCTCGTGGCCGACAGAAATTTACGCTCCCGAGGCAGCGGAAATCTTGCGCTTGTAAAGAAGCTACTGATTTTCCCGCTGCGTGCTATGACCGTTTATGATGCTTTTAAACACCAGGTGGTTTGTCTGCTGAAAAAAACTGCTGATGTGACTAGCAGCCAATCAAATACAAGTCAACAAACACTCGACAGGCATCAGGCTCCGCCCAGAAACCACGTGCGGGGCCATTCTCTCTGAGCCCGGGCCATTGTCTGTTCAAACGGTTGCCGGGGCCATGAGCTTTCACTCAAAACGAAATGAACAACATTAGCTACGTGTATCCCTCGCTTGGCTGGTAAACCGATTTGTCTTCAGCACAGGGTCTCATCTGTTTGGACCAAAATGCAGTGCTCCACTCTGGTGTAGAGATTCAGGATACAAGGTCATAACAAACAGCGCTTACGATATAGGTAAATAGTATAGGTATAGGTAAAGCGCTGTGTAAATAAAGAGCGTGACAAAAATTAGGCAACGTAAAATTTGCCAGAATATTTTTTTGTTTCATTTAACTATTATTATTACAGACTTAATTATTAACAAGAATTGGTCGTTTTTATAGCAGACTCACATTTGCACTCTGTATAACTATATACCGAGCTGAATCCTGATTGTTCACAGTGCATCTTTTGTTTGTTCCTGTATTCCATTTTTCATTTTAACATGTAGTCTGAAATATTGTTCACTTTCACCAGAACTGACTTTCTCAGCTTTAAAACTGGTGAGCCTGGTAAGATGCTGGTCCCATGCTAACCTATATATACAAATGGATACTGTTCATTAAATTAGACATAACAAATTTCAGTGGTATGATGCAAACGCTATACTGCCATACACACGGTATAAAAAGTAAAATTAATGTATTTTCCCTACTGCAGCGTTCAGAAAAACAACCGTCCGTAACTGAATGTGATGACGCCGGCTTACGGTAGAAAAACTGATGATTACAAAGTTTTTATGTTATTCACATATCATACATGATCATAGGAAAACGAACATCATTTGCATAAATTGCTATCATGTTAAATGTCGTAAACATAGTCTCATAGCTACTTGGTAGTGACGCTGCCAATTTTGTCTGTCACTTATTCTCACCCCATTTACAAAAAGGACAAATATGGTAAGAAAAAGTTTACGTAAAGAAAAATGTCGTATGATGTGTTTTTTCGCGGTTTCTATAGGCTGTCGCAAATTGCATCCAGATTGTTTATACGCCTGCAGCCGCAGTGGACCTTTCGTTTTGTTTTCCCATACAACTTGACGTCAAACATCCATACCATCATTCATTCAGCTCTTTGTGCTAATGAAAACAGATAGATTTTTCTTTTGTTTTGCTTTTTCTCCCGCCCGTGTTTGCGATAGATCAACAACAAAACTTATATTAATAAAACTGACCTTTCGTCAAAGTAATAATCACATACGATAGATATGCACCCGGTATTTGTATTTTACCTTGACCAAATTTTTAAAGCCGTCAGCTTCTTTGCTCATTATTGCTCAGTTGCGGTGACATTGGGGGGGGGGGGGTTCTGTAATCGCTCGAAGACTGCAAGCCTCAAGTGCTTTAAAGTCCGTTTTATTATAAACCGACATCACATAGTGAATCATATTTAAAAGTAATGCTACTATCCATAATTGACTTCTAAGAATACTAATTTTTCGTTACGACATTCATGTCTTTATATTTCGATGGTGTCATGCAATATCCCATGTGTTGGGTGACATACGAGTGATGTCAGAGCGACCATATGGAATACAAAGCACTTTTTTCAATACATTCATCGGTTCCATTGACACGGCCTTCATAATTGCCCTTAGATGTAAAAGTCTTAAATTCATATTTCTATTTCAGATCTCGTTTCCTACAGGACTTAAAACAAGGTAGAGTTCTATTTTCATTCCAAGTACGCTCTTTATACGAAATGGGTGGGAACAAAAACGTTGAGGGTTAATTTTCTATATATAGTGCACACAAAATCGAAGTGGAACGGAAAAGAGTGAATTATATGCTTCAAATCGAGAAGGTTAAATATTAGTTCACAAACAGGAAATATGAAAACAATGTAAAATAGCCTTCATAAGCCTTATTGCTAACACTGGACGCCAAGTCCACAAGATACGGAATGGAAAGCATACACACCGCCCTCTTACCCCCACTCTTTCCATACTAGTCCAAATATTTGCGTTTTGAATGGCACTTACCCAAGAGTATTATTGTAACTTGACTGCATTTAAATGCTCTACAACGCAGTGTGAACACTTGTCCTACCACGAGCAGTTGGTGGCATTTTGCATACTTTTTTGTATTCCCTACTCCAGGGTGAACAGAAACAAATAAACAATTATATATGGACATAAATAATGATATTTAGATATATATTAATATGGATATATATATATATATATAAATATATATTTATAATTAATATATTAATATATTAATATATATATATATATATATAGAGAGAGAGAGAGAGAGAGAGAGACGAGGAGGGTTTGAAAAATGCATGATAAATTCTCAGATTAAGTGAAGTATGTGATGTGTGACAGTGTCGTTATAACGCGGCCTGGGGATATGGTTCATCTGTCGGGAACATGAAAGCCGCCATACTGACAGCCAAGGAAACCCGATCTAAATAATGGCGTTAAATATCAGCTGACCACTCTTATGCCCAGGACGCTAAAACCAATTTCGTACATATAAATGACGCTAGTCTATACAGAGGACTGATTTACGTATGTTTACACGCTTGCAAAACTGTAAGCGTGTATCCGTAACAACGCTTGAGTGAGAGCTTAGCGAAGTCTGGTATTTCAGCATCTCTGCACAGGCTCAAATCCAGCTTGTGCAGTCACAGGGTGACAGCTTGTACGTTTAAGTACATTCCAACACGAAAACGTCCCCAGCATCGATGACAAGGCGAGATCGCGACTGACAAACTATCACGGCCTCGCTGGCATTTATTTCTTGTATCACTTTACTGCCCGCGATATCAAGACCTGTCTGTTCTTCAACGAGCTGCTGCGCAATCCGAGATATCATGTCATATTAAAAAGACAACCCCCATGTTCAAAACACACGGGACTGTTTAAAGTACATACTGTTATCATGTTTTTTACATTCGGTGTTTATTATTCTAACCACACTTGAATGTAAATTGTTAGAATTCTAACTTTTTCACATAAATATTGCTGGGCAAGTGATAATACTATATTATAAATTGCAAACAGTCACGCGTTTTACTTGTTCAGGCAGACATATACTTTTACACGCAGTATTTTTTTTTGTTATATATTTATCATTTTAGTCACCACAAAACGTGTTTCGTGTTTCTTTCCCAAGGGTTTTGAAGGAAACAATACGATAAAGTATAAGATGACATATTCCTGCCTGGCGTACAGACTACACGGTCTATGTCGGGATTTTTTACAACACTGTAAGCCGCACAATCACCAACCAGTGCAAAATGTAAATCGTTTATTTGGGAAGCAGAAAACTATTACACATGTCATCGCGCTACAGCAACTAGCTCTGCAGCGTTCCAGTGGGTACTGATATATGAATACTACGATGGCGACTTTAACGACAAAGTGCACGTGGGTGGATTTGGCGGGGATCATTAATATGTTTTTTCAACGCTGTTTAATAAGTGGTTATTTGTCTGCGTATGTCAGGGGTGCTGGTATATATTAAACACGGGACACAGTAAAACGGATGCAATGATATTGAGCCAGATAACACGGGAGTATACCATTAAACAAAGGGTAGTGTCTTACTGGGGTAGGATCGGTTAAGTTGTTTGGAGATTTGAATGTAGGCCCAAGCGCTTGCGAAGGTATGCGCTCTCTGAGTGCTTTCTAACTTTTGTAATGTTATCCAGTGAACCTGAATCCGAATGGGCAAAACAGTTGTGGGTCTGTGCACACGACAGCTCTATGGCAGAGGAGCAGCCGACCTGAAATCGGAAGGCCCCGGATTCAGTCCTCTCTCATACATATGTAAAAAAAAATCCTCTGTGGCCACGACTCGGAAATGTCCGGGTTTTTTTCCCCTTATTTTCTTATAAATGCTGAGAAATTTATAATTATTTTGCGATGGGTCTACCGCAGCGCCATCTGTTAGAAACTGCGCCAGTGTATCCAGCGCGTGACCTTGCAGTGCCATCTATTGTATTTAAGATGAAACTAAACTTGTTCAGAACAACAATAAATTAATCCCTGTAAAGTGTTTTATTCAGATCAATTAGACACAGTGACACAGAAACATGAAGTATGTCGTCGATTCGTATGGGGAATTATGCCCCTCACACAGCGGTTATACACAGAAGTCGTCCCTTGTCTTCGTCGCTGTAACCGCTGCTATGTATAGAAAGATTCACTGGGTCTCATCGTTACCCGATAAAAGTTTATTAAAACTTGATAAAAACCTTCGAAGGTGGATTAAAAGTACCTGATAAAGATATTCTGAATAAATCTATAAAAAAATGCTTGGCTATCCCGTCTAATTTAAAGACAAAGACTCAGTTTTGTCACATTTAGTCAGAACATACTTTAACGAAACTGTATTATCACTACATGACATTTTAACATGTCGCGCTTTCAAACCAACATCAAGCAATCCGTCGCCAATGTATAGAGATATATTGGCATTTTTTTCAAAATTTTTATAGCAAAAGCAAACCCCTAACTGTTCCAGGTGTTATTAACGAGAACATATGGTACAACGATTTAATACATTTTAGTTATGAAAGGCAGATTCTTTTTTTTTTTTAACTGGTATTAAGCCGGTATCCGTAAAATCGCCCACTTAACAGACAAAAAAAGTAATCTTTTAACAATGAATCAATTAATGACAAAGTACAGAATAAAAACAAATTTTATCGAATATCACAGACTCGTGAAAAACATTCAACGAAGTTGGAAATCTTCTCAATCAAAAAATAGTGACGATATTGACTTTAGTATAACTGTGATAGAGAATTAAGATTTAGACAATCACCTTTATATTATTATAATATTTTGAGCTGTTAAAGTAAAGTTTTCTAATATACCCTAATAAAGAGTAAGCAGAAACATCAACAGCACAGGTCTATTGGTCACAGAACTATGCTATTACGGAGAGTGATTTTATTTCTAGTATTAGCCTGCACTTACCTTCAGTAACCAATCAAATTACAGGATTTACAATTTAGATTTCCTCATATTATCATTTAGATAATACCATTCAAAGAAATGCTATGTCGAATGAAAATAATGACTAACCATTTTTGCAATTATTGTAAAATATACAAAGATGATATTGAACACGGATTTTTCAATTGTGACGTTATAAAGTTTTTTTGGTACAATTTTAGCAGTTTTTACAATTCAATCAATGAAGATTAGAAACTCTCTTAGACCATACAGGACATTTTATTCGGAATAAAGGGAAATATGATTAAATATTAATTACCTCATTATACAAGCCAAATATTATATCCGTGTACAGAAATGTGCCGAGAAAAGAATAAACATCTGCTTTAATGAGATGTTTCGTTTTTTCCTATTTCTTCTTGTTTTACATGTTAATAATTCAATTAAAAGGGTCACGATATCAAGTACACTGTGTATACGCAAATTATATGAATATGAATTTAAATGTTACATTCTAACTGGTGTACGAGAACAAAGGTTGTACAACAGAATTGTACTAGAAATAAAATACAAAAATATGCCGATGATGAGTAAAAAAGAACTCAATACTGAGGCGTTAAAAAAAGATACTCTGGGTCTCACCGTCACCCGAAAAAAAGTTACCCCCTTCTTGTGCCCTTGAAAAAAAGGCTACCCTTACCAAGTGATGGCAGAACTTGACCTGCAGCGCACTCGGTAACCTTTATTGAATACCCCTATTGTATCGCGACACAATAATACTGACCAGCGACGCTGGCCTACTTGCAACTCATACAAAGAAACAGCTTACGCGATACAGCTTACTCGAGAAATGAAAATAAAACAGATTTTAACAAAATTTCGTGACATTCACCACCATGGCTGACACAGGGTAAAGAATTGTTATCCGATCTGTAAGAGCATGGTGTCGCATTATGCTTCCAGCTCCAAATTTTTAAACGTGCGGCACAAGCTCTCGTTGGTCTAATTCAAACAGATATATGATGACACACCAAAAACAGATATGATCAGATACCAGCAAACCAGATATGATCAGATACCAACTGACAAGATATGATCAGACATGAACGGAGCAGATATGATCAGGCATGAACGGAGCAGATATGATCAGACACCAACAGACCAGAAATGATCAGACATGAAGGCAGCAGATATGATCCGACATGAACAGACCAGATATGATCAGACATTAACAGACCAGATATGATCAGACATGAAAAGACCAGATATGGTCAGACATAAAAGACCAGATATGGTCAGACATGAACGGAGCAGACATGTGCCCCATTTACACTAGAGAAATGTGGCGCACGCTAGACCGGTGTAGAATTATGTAGATCGGGCTACATTTTAACCTGCGTTCACACTGTGCCGTACCAAGTGACCATGTAGAAAGCTCACCCTGTCAAGTTAGGACGCAATGCAAACATGAAGAAACACCAACAGACCAGGCATAAACAGACATCAACAGAAAAGATATGATTGGAAACCAACAGACCAGATATGAACAGACACTAACAGACCAGATATGAACAGACACCAACAGACCAGATTTGAACAGACACCAACAGACCAGATATGATTAGACCAGAAGCGGCTCCAGGGGAGGGGTCCAGGGGGTCCGGATCCCCCCCCCCTTTTTTTTTTTTCATCCGCTGCTAGCTTTTATAGGGTTTCAGACAAAATTTTGCGCCCTAGACCCCCCTTTTCCGGACCTGGTGATCTTTCTTTAGGTTTTTCATTAGTACTCCTTGGTTGGACCTCCCCCCCCCCTTTCCCAAATCCTGGATCCGCCCCTGCAGACACCAACAGAGCAGATATGATCAGACACCTACAGACAAGATATTAACAGACACCAACAGACGATATATGTAGAGAAACTAGCAGACCAGATATGAACAGACACCAACAGACCACATGAAGAGACACCAACAGAAAAGATATGATCAGACACCAACAGACCACATGAAGAGACACCAACAGAAAAGATATGATCAGACACCAACGGACCAGATATGAAGAGACACCAACAGGCCAGCTATATACAGACACCAACAGAGCATATATCAGAATCGAAGAGTACCGGCTTAAATAGAATCCAATAAACCAGATATGATAAGATATGAGCAGACCAAATACATGTATAACCTGACAACAACAGACTAGATATGATTAGAATTGAAGCGACCAGATATGATCAGACACCAACAGACCAGATATGATCAGACACCAACAGACCAGATATGGTCAGACACCAACAGAACGGATAGGATCCGATCAGATGCAATCAGAAAGTACAGATCAAATACAATTAATATAGTACAGAGAATATAACTAAAGGTCAGATAAAACAGGAGTTGGTATATTTAATAAGCCCTATGAATATGTCGGAATCTCTGTGGCTGAAGGCACAATTGAATATATAAAAAAAACAGAAATATAATACAATAACGAAGTCAGTGAAAGAAAAAAGCTGTACATGTGTGTAACAGTGTATATTGGTTAACAGTGTGAGATGAATACATATTTTCTTAATAACGGCAACATGCAGTTAATCCTAAATCCATGCTTGGGGGCGTAGTGTTGACTAAAAGTACGGAAAGATCGTGTTGCGGCAAACTATGCGAGTGTTGGTGTTGTCTGCCTTCATGTGGTGGCGGTTAATGCCGATCCACATTACAGCTGTTTCACAGCTTGTTATTGAGCTGCTGTTAGCTGAGTGTCACTTTTCAGAATCAGATGCTGTCGCAGTCAGCAGCCAGACGACAGCCGCTGGGAGGCTGTAGCAGCAGCCTATTAATATTTAAGAGGATTTTACTTGGTTACCTAATTCTAGCCCCCTTTCAAGGAGTCCCATTAAAATCCGGTCTAGGTTTTTATCCCCAATGTGTGCTGCGTTTTTTCTCCCCCGAGGGCTAATGAAAATTAATTATTGGAATATTTAAAGGGGCCCAATCAACTATCTGTCCTTTATGATCAAAAGGTAATCAAAAGGTAAAAACAAAATGGATATCACTGAACACACGTTGCTTGTTTTGTTTATATCAACGTGTTTATTATATGTAGGGGCCCGCCAAAATAATCAAAACAAATTCAACAAGGGCATCTGGCAGCAAGTCAGATAAGCCAGAGCTTTCCAAATGGCGTTTAGCAACAAGTGACCTTTCAACCTCCGCATATATATGCAACCTACCTTTGGTTACATGTTTATCACGTTTGTCAACATTGCTGTGTTTACAAACACGTGGTTGATAAACAATTTCATACATCCTTCACGGAGGCATTATAAGAACTTTTAAAACCAGAATTACTTTTAGATTATAAATATATATACAGAGAAAGCCATAAATCCAATAAATTCTTTTTTTTACAAAAGAGGGTGAATGGCACCTTTAAAATCACCGCCATTCTACGCTATAAAAAGCGCCCCCTGTGACTGTTTCTCGCAATGAATTTTCAATGGATAAGTTTAAATCGGTTACATTCAAATTATATATAATTAATTATATATATATATATATATATATATATATATATATGTAAAAAGGAGATTTGTTTCCAGTATGGCGTTAATTGTTTCTTGTGTGGACACCATATAGATATGCTAATCATTCGCGGTACCCTTCACCATAAATAAACAACAAACATAACCGCAATAATAATATCCAGTTGCTCTTCACAGGAAACCAATAAATCGTACTATATTATAAAAAAAGTCAGCAAAAATTTTCTGTGTTCTTTGACCACCCTTCACCAGTGTCCTGATGTGATTCCCTAAGCGGACAAAAAAATAGTCTGCGCTTGTGACGTAATTATGACGTAACCAGATCACGTGAAGTGACGATATCAGATTCAATAGTCGTGGTTAGGTTCGGCATATTTACGATAACACCGTCTTTATTCAGGGTTTATTCAAACTATTAAAAATAATGCTTTCGACAAAAATATCATGTAAACAATAAGATTAATTCTGTCTTGATTTTCAATCACCGCTCATATTCAAGCATATATGATTTTTGCAACAACTATTATCAGGTCTATAAAAAGAAAGACGCAATCTATAAAAATGAAGGAAATTAAGCTTTGAATCTATAATAATGGCCAGACATTAGGCCTTCCCTTTAATACACACTTACCGGGACATTTATGCATATTATTATGCTATCGTGAACTCAGAGTTCATCAGGAATATGTTTGTCGCCATCTGTTTTCTGGAATGAGGATAACATCTCGGACACGTGACTCCACGTTCCGTTGTTGGGCTGTGGTTCGATATCCAGGATGTGACAGATTAACTGGTAGACATCAACACAGTCAATAGAAGCATGGCGACGACCTTTCTCAAAACCTGAAAATATTAAACAGAAATTAAACATTAATTTATTTTAGAATTTAAGGATTCTTCATATTCTCGGAGGAACATTTTTACTATACCCTTAATTCCCATGTACGACATCAATATTTTAGTCTGTTCGCAAAATGTCCGCCGACATGAACAGTTACGACATTTTAGCAAGGTCATAGTTTGATAAAGGAACGGAAACAAAACAGGAAATCACACCGGGGCCAGTCTCAAGGTTGGGATTTATCTGCGGAAAAAGGATGGTGGCCAATGCATCAGTATCTTCCCAGGAGAATGGAAAACATTTTAAGTTGTCAAAAGAAACCCATTTACAAACAGATGATGCATTATAAATCTTCGATTATCAAGAAATGGGAATATTACACCTAACTGTTAGGTGGCCACGGATTATGATAACAAACTTACCTTGCCCATTTCTACAAATATATAATCAGAAACGTTCCCATAATATGTTTAACCATGAAAACCATGAAAGTCGTCAAAGACCGCATTTCTACATCATCAAACTTTCTGGTTCACCAGTCCCGGAATATTACAAGAATCCTGGTCATACTTTTGTGTGTGGAAAGAAATGCAATGAAAAAAAACGTTAATTGGAGAGGAATGTGTTTCTAGGTTCAACTAGACGATGTTTGGGTCACAGATCAGCGCTGCTTGACAGAAAAAGGGTGGCTCCAAATAGGTGATGCTGGTGCACAATTACAGATGATATAGATGTTTTCACTTGAAAATTCCTCTAACATGCCCATTTCGTGCCCTGTCGGAGCGCCATTTTTGCGATAATTAGGAATTGCTAATGTCTCTTTCATGTTTATATGCATGTAGAAATAACTGAACATCAAGTACGCTCCTGTGACAGATAATGAAATGTGAGACTCAAACATATTAAACGTAGACTTTGTTCTATTCTGGACGTTTTTCACGTTAAGTGACAGCACAAAACGCCGGGTTTTAGCTGACGATGTAGTTTTATCATAATTATGGTACCAAGTACTACCATAATCCAATCAACAAAGTGCCCTTGACCCTGCCACTTATATTTAGTAATAAAAGTATACCCAGACATAAAAATTCCTATACTGTCCAGCATATAAAGTAAAGGTTTCCTTAAAAATGATTATCGGAGAACCTGATTGAGTCATTGTTAGGTAGTGGGTTTTTTTCAAATAGACTGACTGTGTTAATAAATATTGCCAACAAGTGGCCCAAGGACCATGACGCTCAGCTGAATTTGACATACCGGTGACGCATGTATTAATTAATGATGTTAAGATCTGGTGGAAAATATTTGTTAAGGAACCTTGGACAATGCATAAAATGACTTCCAGAACGCTAAAAAATCATGCTTTTTGCCCTAAGTCGTTAAAAAATAGGTTACAATGACCTTATTTGGGGTCTTAGAAGATTTTAACCAGGAACTCTCTAGATGCCAAGTTGCTACGTCCAAATGCTTTAATTTTTTGCCCCTCTGATTAATAGAGTTCTAAAATCATGTTCTTTCACATATACCGCAGAATAAAGGTCACAGTGACATTATTTCAGGTTTCCATGGAATGTTTACAGGAACCTCCCTGGATATTAAACAAAGTAGAAGCTTCTAGGTCTAACCGTAACATATCATGCAAATCTGTCTTATTGGGTGCTCAAATCATGTTCTTTGGCATATCTTGTACAATATAGGTCACATTGACCTAATTTCAGATTTCCAAGAAGACTTTACAATGATCAATGATCTGGGGTTTTAAATATATTTTTACTTGGTCCGAATGCGGTAAATATTCCTCTCATGTCCACTTCATTGTTGTCGTAACCATGGTAACCACGACACGGTTCCCCTGACGCTTGTTGTGGAAATCTGAAAAATCTTTCCTGATGGAAAAAAAACATAATAGAAAAAATAAAATAACAACTCGGCTACTTGTTATCATGATATATTCATGTTATAATCACTAGTTACTTACATTTAACCTTGACCTAATTTTTAAAGACATCACTCCTATTACCACTCACTTACTCGGGGCAAAGCCTACATTTATATCTCGGCTATTCAAGACCTCCAGTTGAATAAATCAATAAATTACAGACTTTTATAATGCATGTATACATGCCTTAGCTTCTTTTCTTATCTGCGAAAATATTAACAGTTATTATTGACACACCATACCCACAGAATTTAAAGCCATAAAACAAGTGTGCGCGTGGTTTACATTGCTTTCTTTATGTCCTCTCTCCTGAAGCTCATCCTACACGTATCACCATGGTGACATTTTTAACAATTTACCTCTTTAGTGCACTCCTCTTCACGACACACGGTAAACATCCAACCTAAGTCAGCCACTACGAAGATCGGCGGCGATCGATGGTGGTTACTGTGGTGCCACCTAGCGGGCAGTTCCTCCTTCTTGTAAACTTTAATTTGTGGATGAGCATTTTTGAGACTCTGGTATACCTAAAACATGTGAAACAGGTGAGTAACAAGGTCATCTACATAAGAAATTGAGTCCATGCAGCCGCTCTTTGTTCTGACATCGGTGAACATTTATTTTTGCAATAATAGAAATCTAAAATATACACATAGGTTTGGCAGTTCATTAAATCAGATGAGCTTGATTCGTCTTAGTATCTTGAATTTACGTTTTACGCATGCCTGTCTTTGGTTAGTTTATGGCAGCATGAGATGTATATAAATTAGTGTCACTAGGCACATTATATTAAATTATATCAGCTTCATTATCCACACACAGCAATATACGTGATTACGAAAAGGTAAATAAACGATGGGGTGGAACTCAAAAGGATTATACGTGCAGAAAAATTGTCAGGTTGCCCAAATAAGGGAATATTTATGTGCACCGAAACGGGCATCTGGTTAAAAAAATGGAATAAACGTGCACAAATAAGGAAATATGTGTATATAAAGGCTTATCTGAAATAAAAAAGGACTGGTGCCAGCTTAACAAGGAAACATTCGACTTTTCAGATCTAAAAAAAAACAAGGGACCAAAATAAGGGAATATACATGCCCCAAATAAGGAAATATATGTTTACAAATAAGGGAATATATATGTGCACAAGTAAGGGAATACATGTAAAAAAATAAGGGAATATATGTGCACAAATAATGGAATATTCGTGCACAAATAAGGGAATATATGGACACTGAAAACGGTAAGGTGGTTCAAATGAAAGTGAATGTACGTACATCAAAACGATCATGCGGTTTAAAAAGGAATAAACGTGCATCAAAACGACAAGGTGGTCCACATAAGGGAATATACCTGCGCTTAAACAATAAGGAGGTGTAAATAAGGGAATATACATGCACCAAAACGATCAAACTATCAAATAAAGGAATATACGTGCACCACAATGATCAAAGTGTCAAATAAGGGAATATACATGTACCAGAAGGATCAAGCTATCAAATAAAGGAATATACGTGCACCACAATGATCAAGGGGTCAAATAAGGGAATATACGTGTACCAGAAGGATCAAGCTATCAAATAAAGGAATATACGTGCACCACAATGATCAAGGGGTCAAATAAGGGAATATACATGTACCAGAAGGATCAAGCTATCAAATAAAGGAATATACGTGCACCACAATGATCAAGGGGTCAAATAAGGGAATATACGTGTTCAGAAGAATCAAGAATTAATTCATACAACAAAAAGAAAGAACTACTCACACGGTCATAATAATGAATCATTCATTAATATTCTATCCTCACATCTTTTGATAACTACAGGTAGATCAAGTTTTCAGCTAACAGTGCTATTGTTTTTGAACAGCAGCCTTGCAATATGGTACACGCCTTTGATTGTTTGATTTTGGAGGGTTTTTTTTAGTACTATCAACAAGTATAAGCAATCTATACTATAGGTACATTTGTAAGTACATAAAGTTTTGCCGTATTTAGTGTCTGAAATAAACTGATGTGCATAAAATTTTATTAAGCCATTTTATGTAACATTACGTAGAATCATTAATAATAATATTAATTGTTTGTATATGATATAGAAAACCCACTCATTTCTTATAAATTTAATATGATGAAAATATCGCAATACGTATCGCAATACGCTATCACATATCGCAAAATATTGCAATACGAAATTTGTAAACGATACCGAGCCCTATTTATTGTTCGTTACCTTCTCTTCTCTTCCTGGTTTCGGCCATATCTGACCCACTGGAGTTCCGGGCAACAGCTTTTTTATGTCGTCAAAATCGATAAATTCTGTAAGTCTTATTGAACGGTCCTCACTAATATCAGTGAATCCATGGTCCGACAGGAATATGACGTCGAGGATTTCTGATAACTTGGTCTCCGAGGTACCGAACTTACGGGAATCCAAGTGACGCAGGAGCTCTTTGATCATGTGATCGACATCTATCAGTAGGTCACGTGTTTCCTTCCCGCCAGGACCGTAGGAATGGCCGTAGACATCCGTCAATTCAAAGTACAGAGCTGTTGTTATAAATAAATCTATGTGCAATAGGTATGAAACCTAAATTAGTAACATATATTTTTATTAGATATTCAATGATGCATTTTTAAAGACATTCTTTGAGTAAAGGGTAAAACTTTTTTTAAATAATGATTTGGTTTACGAGTTTTTTTTTACTATTATTTTTTTAATAGAAGTACTGTTTAATCAAGACCAGCCGTAAAATATGATTGTGTGCTTTTGGATGATACCTAGAATGAGTAAAACGATTCCGATAAATCAAAACATCTCCCCGCATGTTTGTTGAGGCAACTCCCCCCCCCCCCCCTCCAAACACACACACACACACACAAATACACACACAACAAAATGTCTTCCATGGGTTAAGCCATTGACAACTTGAGAGACTGTATTTCATACCAATGTAGATGTTATAGAATTGGTCAATTCGGGTGTTTACGTTTGTGCTCACTCACAGCCTAAAACTTAATAATAAGATAACCGGCTGTTAACACCGATAGCATTCTAACTGAATGGAAGACCACTGCGGCAAACTTTTTGGTATGACTAGCCGTCATGACCCAAACTATAGACTTTATTGGTATGATTTGATTATTGTTGATTATTGTCCTGACTGAAGGCAGGGTGTTGCCATTTGATGGCCACTTCTTGAAGCAATTAGATTTAATTCATCATATGACATGGCCAGCCACATGGGCGGATGTACCAGGCTGTTTGGTATGTGGTGTACCCGCTCCAGAAGCTGCATATGATGTTTCTGTGGCATTTTCCCATATAACAGTGATGTAAGACTTGGGCTAGAGACCGGACTCGAGTCCACTTTTCTAGGGACACCGACTTGAACTCGAATGTTCTGGATTCGGACTTGCACTCGGACTCGGATGTTGTCGACTCGACTACATCACGGGTATATGAAATATAAAAAAAATGGGGTTACTTAGGTTAATTTGCCTGTTTGTAAGCAAATGTTTGTACGTTGGATAAAAAGCAATGCTTCATTAGAAACCTCCACCTGCCTCCACCTGGAGTGTGTCTTTGTGTGTTTGTTTGTTTGTATTTTTTTCACAACATAACTGACGAAATCATAAACGGAATCTAATGAAAATATAAGGGCATTTCGGGAATGCGCCAGTGAAAACTCGATTAGATTTGTTATGGGTCCGGCTCATGACTTGGATGACTTGCGAGAATATTCAGAAAATGTCCTGTCACTAATTCACGATTGAATAAACGAATATTGGCCTTCTAAGTGAATGCAAACACCGGCCAGGACACTTTTTTACAAGTGAACCTGGAAATATGGGGTCAATAGATGAGTTTGCGGAGTACCCGGCATTAAGGACAGTCCACATGGCGGAGGCCTGCATCTCTTAGAATGCATATTTATAGTTATTTATGATTGTCTATGATTATCTTATTTTTAAATTTTGTACATATGTATATATGTTAACTTACTTAATATGTTGTTTGACTAGAAATGGTACGAGAGGTCCCGAGATTTCAAATGCTGCATGCCTAAAGCCAGAACTAGACCTCTCAAGCTTCAATAGTGACAATGCTCAAAAATGAGACCCCATATATTGGAATATTATAAATTTTCCCCAAAAATGTGAAACCATGGTAACAGCAGATTGCGACCGCTACAAATCAGAAGGAAGGACATGGAATGGCGAGTAAAATGAGCTGCGGTTTGTGCGGCTACGATAAATTTTCATGAAGAAATAAAGAAAAAACAATTTAGTGGTTTTTTATTACCTTTACCTTGACCTTTGACCTATTGACACAAAAAGACATCGGACTTCTGGAGCTTTAGGGGTTTTATCATCAATATAAGATTCAGAGGGATTGCTAAAAGATTCTGGCCTGTGTAATGCCATATGCCAGACGAGAGAACAAGCAGGGAGGTGAATTTTACAACATACAAACAGGCGAATAAACTGTCACACTGACACATCTGTGTCATCTGGGTCGTTGACAAGACAATTGCATGAAGAAAGCACAGAGGAACCAAATGAGCTATAGTTTATGTAGAAACTTGTCACAACTATAAAATTTGAAAGTGATCTTGCAAAATTGTGGCCTTTAGACAGTCAGACAAACAATCAGACAGACATACGCTACTGGCCACATGCTTGCAGAAATATACGACTTCCAGCAAGTAACAAACATACGAAACTGACCAAGTGCAAGCAATACATTAAGACCCCTCATTCTGTTATATAATGAACCCCCCCCCCCCCAAAAAAAAATGCGTAACCATAGTAACAGCAGATTGATGTAGCAACACGTTAGAAGTAAGGTCAAGGAATTTCGCATATAATGTGCTAAGGTTTTATATGCGATCTTTGAGTTCCGGCAAGCAAAAAGCCACAGTGTTTCCAGTAAATAAAATATCGACAAAGTTACCAACAAAATCCGCCTGGTTATTTTGTAGTGCCGTCAGAGCGTCGGACATGGATTCGTTGAATTCTGCGAACGTTGGTGGGTTCTCATATGGCACGCAGTGGGAGGGACGACCGCCAGGCAGCGCCACCTCACAGCCCGGCCAATGGTAAGCACGGGCTCTCAGTCCCTAGAGACAGTTGAGTGTCGGAGCCAGTTTAAGTATAAGTTGTAAACGAAATATACTGGCATATTCTAATAAACTGTATCAGCATCATATTTTGATTCAAACTGTTGCAAATTTTGTAGCCAAATATGAGAAATAGAGGTAAGAAACCAGATTATTTACAACTTCTTTTTACATGTTTTATTTAATCATAACATGACAAATACGTTACTTACTCGTGTTTTTGTAACTCAATTTTCACGAACCCACTACGTGTGTAAATGCAACAAATGTGTAAGTAACGTGTTTTCACAATTATCATAATATGCTCCATACCATGTTGGGCACTTTGAACGATTACTTGGACAAACAAATTATATATATATATATATATATATATATATATATAGAGAGAGAGAGAGAGAGAGAGAGAGAGAGAGAGAGAGAGAGAGAGAGAGAGAGAGAGAGAGAGAAATAGAAATACTCCATACGTAAAAACATTGGGACATATTAATAATTTAAAAGTCATCCCGAGCTAAAGTATATATAAAAACATTAGACTGTTCATTTGAGTCCGGGGAGAGACAAATTATCCTCTGAGAGGATCACTGACCTGTCGTTCCGCTGTTGTCCACAAGGGCTCGCCACCGTCCCACCACCTTGGGTGTATTTGTTCCGGATTCAGCCCTAACAAAAACTCAGTGTCTGTCTCTTCGTCCCAAATAAAATTATTATGCATACCGTGAGACTCCGTATACAACCCTGCACAGAATCAATAAACATATATGATATAGGTCACGATACTGATTAAAACGTGCAATATTGTTACACTTATATTGTTACATTTCTTTCGTATATATATATATATATATATATATATATATATATATATATATATATATATATTATAATTGTGCCAATTCACAATTGCTTGTCAAACAGGGATTATAATCCAGTTCAGGTTTGAATTGGCAGAGAATTGCCAGCAAGTTTGTAAAGAATAATTGTTGTTGTTGGATGTCAGCTTTTATATCAAACTGTGTAATCATATCTGAAGTTGGGAGCATAAACGCTATTATAGTATACACTGTTGGATTTCAATCTCCCGCAGATATTCACGTTTGAACGTCTATTATATTGTTTCCATACTTTAATATCTTTGGTACCAATAGTAAAGCTTGTATCCTTATGTTATTGGCTTTAAAGTGTTTTACTTAAAGTCATTACCTGTCATAATAGACCACAGGTTTGGATAGGTCAGCGTGGGAAACACAGGGGTCATGTATTCGGCCTTGACCCCGCGTAGGAATACTTCACTAAAGCCATTCATTTCCGGCGTAAAGTAGTCCCAGCGGAAACCATCTAGGAGGATCAGCATGGTTTTACCGCGGACGGTCTCATGGGCGTTGTTACATACAGCCTTACTCAGTAGTACACACACCAAGAAAATAAAAACCGACCTCATCTTACTTTAGTGTTCACTCTCGTCCGTGTCAAACCCAGTTTCTTGTTAAGATTGTATTTGCCAGTAGCGATTTTCCTTGCTAACATGCATGTGGTCAGCGCTTACACATGATCATCTGCGTTCCATCTTAAGCAGTTCAAGCTGGAATTAGATAAAGAAACTGATTAAGTACAATTTAATAAAAAATAATGTATTCATCAATGTATGATCGTTCCTGAGTAGTTGAATTCGGTCATCTGATTAGCCGATGAGGTGTACCGACGGTAGTGATTAAGATCCTTTAGCAAGCTGAGTTTATCAGGCCCTGATGTAACACTTAGAGCACTGTGTGACCACGGAGGGTTAAACTGTATTTTTGCACACACGCATTTATATATATATATATATATAATTTGCTTTGATCACATAACATGAATTCAATACATTCAGGTGATAGTGCTCTACCATGTGGGAGCGTTTTATAATTAATTAATGGTTAATTACTTTGACTTCATCTGTTGGTACTACAGTATTGTTTCGTGGGAGCAATGTTGAGGTTGCTCCCACTCGTCAGGTACATCTGTAACAGTTAATCTGTACCTTATGAGTGAGAGCAACATCAACATTGTTCCCAGCTCTTTAACTGCAATTTACATTGACATTTACTTTACACTAATTCGCCGCACGCGAACTGGTTGGCTAATATGTAAAACCCTGGTTGTATAAAAACAAATAATTTTAAGAATGTTTAACCGCGTGTAAACTTCATTTACGTCTAACAAAGAGTCGGTGGCAAGTGAATAGAACCCTTTACTGGAGAGTCGCGTGGGTTCCGTATGGCCATGCATTGTAGCCTTGACCGAGATACTTATGGTCACCATCAGAGCGGTCAAAAAATGACTTATCTAGTGGTCATATAATAAACTTTATTATATGACTTTATTATATAACTTTATTTCACATGGATTGTACAACTAATTAATATAACTAATACGAGGCACTCTCCATGGCTCGGATGTTAGCGTTCATTAGTCGGTAAGGGTGGAGGAAACCGGAGGACCCGGAGAAAACCACCGACCTTGGACGGGCAACTACAACCCACTCTCATAGCCAAACCGAGGATCGAACCCGGGTCGCCAGCGGAGAAAGCCAAGCGTTTTACCGCTCAGCTGTCCAGGCCCCTAGTGGTCATCAAACCTATCTCATATCGTCCTGACGGGCAAGGAACGAAAGGCTAATTATGACTGAGCACGGAGTTGGGGGAACTAATGGCGGAGTATGCTAGTGCGCAGGGCCCCCCTTTTTTTCGAAAAAAAAAAAATACTGGGAAAAATGGACATGATATATGCTGAATTATACGGGGGGGGGGGGGCGCTAGATTTTACGTCTCGTGCCGTTTTCTTCATTATATTTATGCATGCGAGAGTTATATATAAAGTCTACTAGCACCTGGCATACCACTTGTTTACCTGTACCCCCCCCCCCCCTCCCACAGCACCCAGCCACCCTCAATCCCCGCCGTCCTTGTACCATTTTGTATCCGCCCCTGGGAATCGTGATTTTAGTTCACTCCAGCGAGCCAGAATCAAGACGAAAGCCATCCTGTTTTGTTTGTTTGTTTCTTTTTTTTTTTTACTCCATTTTTCGAGGATTTGCTTCCGCGCAGAATGTCTGGTTACTGAAGATACAGCTTCATTTGCTGCTTTTAGCATCATATATTTTTCTCTTAAAATTTTTGCTAATAAATACCACATATCTAGATTTTTCTTATCTTGTTATTTTCTTCGAAAATTCTGTTTTGCGTTAGTCGATGGTAGTGCCATCTGGTATCTGCAAATTGAACCAAAGATATAATCGTCAGGATTGCAGCCCGAAGAAATACTGAAATCTTTGATAAAACTGTATTGTTTGTTCCTGGAGAGCTTGTAATTTTTATAAATAAGCGATCCTAGCAGCTAAGCTCGTGAGGAAAAAAACTGATTTAAAGCACCTCCATAGCCTTTACAAAATGTTGACACATACATCGCATTATCTAATAATCTTACAATACGTTCGGTGTGTGTATCAGTATGTTGATTTTTATTATTGATATTGTTATTTTTATTATTACACTGATTCTTGTCAGTGTTATTAAAAATCAAATCGTTATTTAATTTAACTGTCGGACCCGACGTAAATGTAATATCGGTCGCCCCCATCACATCGTGAGCGCTCTGCAGGCTTAATGAGAAGGCAATGCCACACGGCCGTGTTTCACTCAGAGGCGAGTGCGCCTTTCGGGGGATCCCAGCAATTGGCACGGTTACACACCAAGGGTCCTCTGAACCAGTACTGCCTGATAAACACCAGGATATAAAATGAGAAGAAGCGTGGGCTTCTTCCCTGTCATGTAGTCTGAAACCGGAATAAAATTCCGGGGATGTTTATACTCAAGTAAGCTAGCTCTAAAATGGAGGCGGTAACCTCCAACCAAAATATCTTCTAAAAATTAAAATCCTATGTGCGGTTTTTACTACAATGTTTTACAAACAGTTTTAACATGTGTCATGTTATCCCCGGTTCATATGAAATTTTCATTGGAAATTTATTATAAAAAGGTAAAAAAAAAATTCCCCTCCCTCACTGATTTCTAAAAAAAGTACCTGCGAAAGTCGTAGGTTTTTCGTGACACAGTCATAAAGCATCGTAGCGAATACCTACGAGAACGGCCTGGCACAAAGAGTAAGCTACGACGCTGAAAAAAAAATTGAACATGCTCAAAATTCTGCGACAAGGGCCTACGACAGTTTTCTTTTTTCCTTCTTTCTTTTCCTTTTTTTTTTTTTTTTTCCTTCTTCACCTGGATTTCGTGCGACACACCCACGACTATCCAAGGCATTTTCCCCAATTTCTGTCTCAGACCTGTCGCATATGAATGAATGAATGAATGAATATTTTTATTCAGGTATGTAGGCCTCTGGCCCATAGAACCAATACAATAAAATACACAAATATGTGCTGTCCATCCAAAGTAATGCAAATACAAAAATAATTTTAAAAAAGTACTAGAACATTACTTATGCTAACAATAATACATAGTAAAATAAATAACAAACAGCCTTTTGTGTAAAAGGTTGTAAAAATAACGTATGTACACTGTTATGTCATTATGTGAATAGCTCCGTGTCAAAGGCTTCATAAAGAGCACATTTACTATTCAAACTCAAAGCCATAGACATGCTGCAACAACCTGATTACCGTGCTGCCCTCTACAGGCAGAACATAACACTTATATTTCACCATAATGCTGCAGATCTGCGGAGGTGTAAACTAATAGGTTTATGCTCACGTGGCATTTTTTTTTTGCTCATACAATAATAAATTATAATGTTGAAGTAATATAACTATCATCAATATAAAGTACACTTGCAGTATAACAACATAATTATAAACATACATTAATTCAACCAGTAGTATAGATCTCCCACCATGTTGCAGCTTCTGCCCCCACATTGATCATTATACATCTCCCTTTGGTTTATATACATAGCAAGATTATTTATGGTATAACTATTTTTACATGATATCAGCTGAAGAAAACCATTCATTTTGTTCTGAACCATGTGTTCATTAAAATATTTATTTCTTAATGTCACATATAACTTACATTCCATGATAACATGAAACTCCTCTATAATATTCGCACCTTGGTTGAAACAGAAAGTACATAACCGGTTCTTTTTTTTTTTTAAATATATATTATGTCTTCTATCTATTTCAATCTTAACATCCTGTTGTGAACATATATAGCTTATAAGCTGACACACACAATGCACCGGGGCTTCTAAATACACCATCGGATTAGGTATAAATGTATAGTGAAGAGGACAAGGTAGTCCGTTCAAGTGTGTTGGATAAGTATTTTTCAATCCAACTTACATATAAATGGGAGATTTATTGGTAAGGACTTTACGGAATATGTTATATTTTGTAAACATGTGAAATGTAAACAGGTGGTGTTTCCTTGAAATGTAACAAATTTTAATTTTGAAGTTTGACAGTTGAGACAAGATAGTCCGATCGTCCCAAAGTGCCCGAACAGAAGAGGTTCGTTTTGAGTAGGAACGAAATCTGGCGGAAAGGTGTTTTTTTTATAAAGTAACCGTATATAATATGAAATAAAGTCTCCATTACAAGTCAATGCAAATGACACCTCCTGTTTGTTAGACAGATAAATTCATGCAACCTGTCACCTGGTCATTGTCCTGCATGAAACCATACTAACCTTGCAGTTCTAAAGTATAAACAGGAGAGCCGGCAGACAAGGGCAAGGTATATGTATTGCCTAATCCAATACCTTATCCCCATTTTTTTCAGCCTTGACAGTGATAGTGAAAAATTCGGTCTAAATAACAAACCTGCAATGAATCAGTTGTTGTAGCGTGTATTCCTTTACAGGAGCTTCCTGTATTGTCGGTTAAGTGTACAGTCGACCCAAGCGTATTACCAAAGTTCAAAGTACTGTGACGATGTTTTTATGCACGTTTACCGGTGACCTGAAAACTGTTGACATATATAAATAGAGTACAAAAACGACATTGGTAGTTTTTATGCTAGGAACAATCATTCGTGGATATTTGCCTTTGCACGCAAGTCTGGAGGTTATAATTAATAGCTATAGGTACAAACATGACTGAAACAGAGACGAGAGATGTTAAAAACAGTATATACATGTATAGTATTTATGAATATATATCATGATTTGTCGAAATTGACTCAGAAAATATTTATATGTCCCTTGTATGCAAGTCTATCATATATCCAGTTACTTTAGTTTATTACATCTAACACTTATAGGGCTGTACAACATACCAGTATATCGATACATATCGATACGCAACATCTATATACGGTTAACGATACGCTTTGTATGCTGTATCGTATCAAGGAAACAAACTGATTGCTAACAGAGAAAGAAACAGCCCTAAGCTAAACTATTATCTAACATACTTTTTTAAAAGGTAGGTGAATGGGCTCCGTCACCAAATGATTGTGACTTAGTTATTGTATTGCATGTTCTAGTAGGGAGTATAACCAGATGATTGTTTTGATATTCTTACTGTACATTTATATGGATTATCATGTATGGAAATAAGCGTGTGAACTTTGGTTAGAAAGCACCCGTGTCTCATTTGATATTACTTTTAGTGCAGTCTAATTCCGTGGGAGCCGTCTCTCTTTGGCGGTCACTATAGTAACGGTTGTTTGTTGTAGATTTCAAAGGATCAGCACCTGTATAGTTTGGTTTTCTCATGGTTTTGTCTGTGTAGGCGTGTCCATATTAAGACTCGTGTAATAGTTGGTCGTCGGCATTATAGGAAGTGGTGATTGGCCAGAAGACGGTCAGGACCTGTGACGTCAGCAAGCATATATAAGACGTGATTAAGACGAAATTCGCTACAAGTGCCAGGTCAGTGCGCCAGTTCGTGTAGCCTGAGGATATCTGCAGTCCAGGGGCAGGTCTGTGTGCATCAAGAGTCTAGACACCTGTGAGATGATGTCTATAAGCGTAGATTGTCGGTGTCTGAGGAAGACCACGGCGATTTCTATGTAACGGACTTTAGAGCGAGTATCGCATTTTGCCGACGCACTGGCAATCGGCCGAATTTACACCTGCTGTGAGCGCTTCCAGGAACAGGCCAAGGACATTATTAAAACGTGTAACTATGGAGGCACTGGATATCGCGGTGTGGAAGCATATACGGTTACCTAGAGCCAGGAGACATCAGCTGTGAAAGACATTGACTTTTAGTCAAGATAGAATCGTCTGTGCGCTAATTAGTGAGTACTGCGTGAATTGTGTCGTGAGAGGAATACCAATACACCAAAGAGGGACTGGTGGTGGTCGGAGCTTTGTGTATCTAATCAGTGGACTGACTGTACTGTGATCACAGCGGCAACAAATGGTGAGCCGGGCAGCGTAACATTCCGATGACACGTGTGTCATGTGATCAGGAGAAGTGAAAACAAGGCACTACTCTGTGTACTGCGGTTAACGGACTTGTTACTGTGATTATTATTGAACTTTTATGATCATCAGTGCTTGCATGTATGGAGCGCCTCTCCAGAGAAAGGTTAGTGTGTGTTTTTTAATATATTGATTTGCTTTTTGTTAACTCATTACTTATTTATCTTTTGGAGTGTACGTATGCATGAGTTTCAGCCAATAGGTTTGACAGTTAAAGGAACCTGGTCGTTCACATTTCTAGTGGTGTGACAGGCACCTTTAAGGCAGTAAAGTTCATTTGGTCAATCATAACAACAGCTGTGAATATACGACTAAGTAGGCATGTATATTGAATTGTTAAGCCTATGTGAGTCGTGACATTAGTCATAAGGGAAAATGCACTGTAACAACCACCAATCCTGTTGCATCGTTATCGTATTAAACAGCCAGTATTCTTAAGATTGAGCTACAAATGGTGAAATAACACACAAAAAAACATGTGAACTCACACACCAAAGTGTAAATCCTTCTCTATTGTATAACAAGCCATTTCCTATGTCGCGACCATATTTATAGCTATCGTCAAGTAAGTAACTCGTCCTAACCACACTTGTATTCTTGCCGTCAGAGATTCAACAAACATGCAGGTGAATTAATCACTTCGTTCCTACGGCATTTTACCCGCACATGGTAGGTGGTCTTAGAAAGTACGAAAACCTATCATACGATTGGTCTGGTTTATGTCAAATGACAGCGTACCTGTAGACCATGATGCGTGGCCAAAATGATGAAACTGTTTGTATCCTCATTGAATCTTAAAGAGCGGTTTTCGATTGGTGTCTTTAGAAGGAGGGACAAAATGGCACTATCATAAGAACTAAATAGTCCCAAAGGGATTTTTTGGTCATAAAATATTCCATTTATAATAGGTCTACACCGACCTCAGGATTATGAAAGGAGCTGTTCAGTGGCCTAAATAACCACCAATTGCAGGTGATTATTTCAATGTCAATGGTAAATCTGCTTGAGCTATAATATGGACTGAATTATAACGTAAACCCCTCCGCAGGTACGGAGACTTAAAGACCGTTAATAAATTATTTTTTATGTACATATATAGAGAAATCGTCAGATCATGACATATAAAGCAGCTTGTTCTGTTCCAAATTTCTGATCATTTTGATTTCAGCAATGCAATACACACACACATACACCGACTCTTTCTCTCTCTCTCTCTTTCTCTCACACACACACATATATATATATACAATGTATGTATACGTACACACACATTTATATATATATATATAAATATATATATATGTTGTCTGTGTGTATTACAGTGCTGAAATCAGAGTGAATATATATATATATATATATATATATATATATATATATATATATATGTTGTCTGTGTGTATTACAGTGCTGAAATCAGAGTGAATATATATATATATATATATATATATATATATATATATATAAACAACGTTATCTTTGTAGAATAGGGGAAAATAACACGAAAAAGAACAGTGGCATCAATATTTGTTAATGTTAATGTTAATTTGTTAATGTCTGCCGAGCTGTCAGAGTGGCGCCGCCTAGCTGCACTGCAGAAAACTGCATTGTGCAAGGTTGTACAAGGGACTGGCAATGACGACGCTCACAATAGATACGGAATTAACTCTATATAGTTCGTATATTTACATGTTCCCCTTTGTTTTAAATCCTAATTCACAGCCTACTTTAACAGCCGCTGTAAACAATTATATCATTATGACAGTATGGGCGGCCATGACAGCGCAATTTTTGGCACGACTACTGTCAGGACTCCAGAGGGATCTATCGATTGTAAGCGGTCGGACTATTCACAGAAAACCACCGAACACCACAGAAAAAGATCCAAACACTGCAAATCAACTTAGCTCGTTAATTGTTTAACATATACATATCATAAAATAATAAGATTAATATATATATATATAAATGAATTCTAAACGTATATCTCTCCTGTCAATCTGCTGTTAGTAATGTTAGTAACCGATTTGGCCAACCGATGGCGATATCTTTCCCTCAGTCAAAGTCTGAGTCAACAAGCAGGCACCAAGCACTGTCGAGTTCTCCTATCAGTAAAAAAAACACCATTGCATTATAAATTTTTATATCGCCCAAATTTTTTTCCTATGTTTTAGAATATTTTAAAAAATTATTCATAAGTATATTAGACCTTCAAATTGTGAATTGAATATACAATATACATGTAAAGGTAAATTGTTCAATTTGTTATTTATTATTGTAAATTATACTTTTACCCTATAAATCTTACTATATTATGCTAGTTATCAGTTAAAACAACTAAAATATTCTGGAATGTCAAAAAGCTTTATTGGTTCCAAGTGTTTTTGGTTGATTTTCGGTAGTTTTCTTTGGTTTTCTTTAAAACAAAATGCCTAGATAGATGTTCTTTCATGGCTTCACCATGCATATCCCAGCCTTTCATCCATACCCTCCTACCTTCTTCTGCAAAAAAACATGGCTACGCAGGGCCCTAATATACAAGCAGCTATACAAACCTTCCTTCCATAACAGTCCTCATCCGAAACGTATATGGAATCTGTCTCTAGAAGTACGTGTCTCTGAGATAAAGGTTACAGGTTACGAATAAAAATTGCCTACATGTATGATAACAGTTCAGCGCTGACAGGGTGAGATATCGATATCTTCTTCTTTGAATACTGTACTATACCCACCTAACCCGTGAATCTCTAAATGTGATCAAAGATCATGATACTTGTCAGCCTTAACCTATGTACACATTCATACGGTTATCCGGCAGCGTCAACAGCAACGGCGACGACAACGAAAATGCATATTGGGTGTATACATTAATCCGTCAACGTTCATAATGCCCAAATAAAAAAGGAATGGTTCTCAGGCACTTTTTTTCAGAAATCAGTGCGGGCCGGCGAAAATTATTTTTTTACATTTTTTGTAGATATTTTTGGCTAAACAGGTAAATAACAAAGGAAATCTTAGCAAATGTGTATAAATTTGATCTGCTTGAAAGATGAAAATAATTTTTTTTTATGCGGGGGGTTAAGATTGACAGGCTGTGCTGAGAACCATACCATTATTTCTTTTTTGGCCTAATCGGACGCCAAATCGCAGGCGTTTTGTTCATCACAGTGAAACTCCAGGGCGAATATATCCTTCTAAATATTGTCTTTGATTTAAATTACCGTGCCGACAAGATGGAAAAGTATAAAGGGTTATACCTGATCCAATTTAATAATCAAAGACGAAGACAGAAATGAACTTATTGGAATTTAATTCATAAACCTTATAAAAATTAAGAGATTATATTATCGAATATCTAGACATATTATTTTGTTGCTTACCTCTTTTTTACCCATTTAGCCTTTATTTTGGCTTTTCGGGGCATCACAGTTTTCTTAAAACTAATAGTCTTGGTAAGGATGCCCTTACATGGTAGTGGTGACGTCATTTTATGGGGGTGGCGCCGTACGATTATGTCCGGCATCGACAAAACATCGCTCACAGACCAATTCGATAAATAGCCGGACAGCATGCCGCATTGTCGTCAGTCGGGTATCTTCTCTTACTGCGGACCCATCAGATGTTTTGATAATCTATTAGGTTAAAGGAATAAGTCAATCTTTTGAAACTTAAAAGGTTTGTAAAAGTATAAAGCATAAAACGACCTAAGAAGTTTATATTTTGAGTATATGGTTTTAGAGTGGTTTATGATGACCTATCCGCTGATATGGTTTCTAATATTCTCTTTTGCTGTCTAAGTATGAACATTGTACTCTTTTTATCTATGAAGCCACTTGTTATTTTTATTCGAGTGCTTGACTGTAATTAGAGTATGGGCAGTCGACAATCGACTACACGTTTCCGCCTAAACACAGAGGCATAGATAACGTGAGGCACGGAATCTCTAACCTTATCGAAGGCTCTGACAAGAATCAATATAGTTATCAAAGGCTCGCACAAGAATCAATTTGGTTATCGATGGCTCTGAAAAGAATCGATTAAGTTATCAATTTCTCTGACAAGAATCAATAAAGTTATCGATGGCTCTGACAAGAATCAATTTGGTTATGGCTAGCTTTGACAAGAACCAATATTTAATAAAACTAACAAATATTTAACCAATACTTATCGAAGGCTTTCACAAGAATCATTATAGTTATCGAAGGCTCTAACAGAAATCAGTTTGGTTATCGATAGCTCGTTCAAGAATCTATATACTCATCGAAGGCTTTCACAAGAATCAATATAGTTATCGATGGCTCTGACAGGAATCAATAAGGTTATCGATGGTTTTGACAAAAATCAAAATAGTTATCGAAGTCTATCACGTGAATCAATATAGTTATCGTAGACTCCCACCAAAAAAATGTAGTCATTGATGGTTCTGACAAGAATCAATATAGTTATCGATGGCTCTAACAAGAATCAATTTGTCGATGGCTCGGACAAGAATCAATAGGATTTTCGCTGGCTCTGAAATGAATCAATATACCTATCAATGGCTGTGATAAGAATCAATATATTTTTTCAATTTCTCTGACAGGATTCGAAATGGTTAAGCCCATGGTCTTTATTAATTGAATAAACTGGTACAGCAAGCCTGAAAAGCCTTTTCATAACTATACTAAGTATGTATTGCATGGAAATAAGGTTGTGAGAAACCATCAAGATATTTAAGTAAATTGATCTTACCACC
Organism: Sipunculus nudus; assembly: GCA_026874595.1. Classification (NCBI taxonomy): domain Eukaryota; kingdom Metazoa; phylum Annelida; class Sipuncula; order Golfingiida; family Sipunculidae; genus Sipunculus; species Sipunculus nudus. The sequence goes on along the minus strand of CM049317.1, from coordinate 60,928,448 downwards.
AGAGCCCTTATCCCCCGTCCTTTTGACCAAATTATTATAATGAGCCCCAAAAATACTCCTACACAGAACATCTTCCTTGCGACAGCTGTTTTCAAGACAATAATGACGTCACAAAGGTCTATGCCATAGACGACGCATTGACTGGATTCGCTGCACTGATGAATTTATCCCAGTCATTGTGAACTGTCTTGCAATATTTTGGATTATTTGTCTCATACGAATTATGTGCCATGTAGGTAAGACATTATTATTCACTGTTTGAGAGAGCTCTCCAAAATTATGCAAATTTTATTATTGTCAGGTGACTGACGGTTTACAGTAATATCGGCAACCTGATTGAATCAATATGCTTATTTGTTCAAGTAAACTTCATGGTGAGGTCAATTAAGTACAGTTGAAACATGATGTCTTTTGTAGTTTTGATCAAAACAATGTGGTGTTTTTTTTTATTACTTAACCTCTCGCGTCAATTCCCGTCAGGCCTGTTGTCTGTAAACTTTACAGACTTTCCTATCATACAAATCTATATTTTATCAGTAAGGTTCTTCCGATAATCAATATTTAAATTTACTCAGCCCGCCCTAATTTTATCGATAACTGATGTATGAACTGAACACGGAAGTTGATGATCGATGATTACATTTCTCCTGTTCCCCATCCGTGAATAAGCTCCATATTGAGGAAATCAGAGATTTTAAACCCAACGAGCTACTAGCTATGTTTAATTTAGGATCGTCACTCAAAGTAGTTCGGTCGCACAAGGATAGTTTCAGGTTCCCTTCCAGCATATCTTCAAGAAGGACCTTCAAATAATCTGAAGACCTCCGAAGGGAGATCATTCTCCCTTATGGCACCTGCGATCAGGAACAGCTTACCAGATGATTTACGAGAATCCTCTACACTTGAGTAGTTTAAAAATGGACTGAAAACATACATTTTTATGGATGCTTATGTATATTTTAAACATCACCAGTGGATAAGGATCCAAATGGTGTCTATAAACACATAATACTTGTTTCTTAACTTACCTGACCTGTATATTTATCACCATTTAGTCATATTTAAATCGGTTTAATCTCGAACTTGCATAAATTGACTGTTTACGGATTTAACTTTTATTATAACGCTTTTATTGTTTTGGCGCTTGTGGCAGATCTCTGGATGAGAGCTTTATAAATGTGCAATAATAATAATAATAATAATAATAATAATAAAAGTCACCATTTAAAATGTGCTGAATGATATGTGTGATAGAAATAACAAAATTATTTGATTTCTTTGTGATTAACCGGGGCATCCTATGCATGTGTTTAAAACAATTTCAAATAATATCTGTCCCAAATAGGGCACCTTAAGGCTTTACTGGAAGCAGTACTTATTTCAGATAGATAACTTATGGTACCAAAACAAGTTTAACAACATTAACCTTCCGCTAGAGGTCGTTTCTACTTGAAACGAACTGCGAATGTTCTTTTGCATATTGATCAAATAATAGCTGCACCCGTCGAAAATCCACGGCTCTATCTGATGCATATTTTTTAAATGAGCTGATAGGAACTAAACGACGCAAATTTTAATCCTAAGGTTTTTGCAGGAAATTTTGTCATTTTTCTCACTTATATTCTATTCCAGAAATCACACAACAAATAAATTTTGGAAAGAGACGTGAGGCATATACAGGGTGAACGAATTTTTAAGTGAGAATTTTTTTTCCCCATAAACAACATAGGTCCGACAGCTTCATTTCTTGGGAAATATCATAGATATAACGATTGTATAAAGAAGCATTTCACCGTGAAATTATATGAAAGATGCTTTGTATTGGTTGAAGCTCAGGCGACATCTTTAAACACGATGTTTATTCAGTGTAGTCAGTTGAGGGTATAGTCTAAGGCATGTTATCAGACACATGCGTTATTTGTATACACATGCACATGTCGTTGAAGTCTCTTGTACGCAAAACGTATAGCTGCCAATGAGAAAAAGATAGGCCCAGAAATAAAAATTCCAACAGTATTAAATGTTTGGTTTAAGTACTGTAAATTGTCATGGAACAAGCAGGTCTGAAGCAAAACTTACAACACTCCCAGATAAAAAGAAAGCAGGCTGATATATTTCGATGAAAGCATTTAGCAAAGAAACCACTTCTGCCGTGGTTCGTTGCATTGTCCTTCAGCAAATTAACGCAAAATGTAATATACAGATTTTGCTGAAAATTTGAAGAGGGGTAGAGTAAAACTGCATCCGTAATCAATTACATTTAGGAGGTAATCGGAATCACCAAAATATAAATTGTTTTCTTAAGTGCAATAATCACAATTCCACAAAGGAATAATTATAAGGGGCTATTCCTTTGTCCCCGGAAAGAAGCCGCCAATTCGTATGCAGTTGTTCTGCCACTCGCCTGATGAACCCATTTTCCTGATCCATGAAAAAGTTTTACATGAAACGTGCACATATGAACGAACGATTTATTAGTAGATTCTGGCGGAGGTTTCAAAGTCCCCAAGAGATTGAGGACCCTAGGAAATCAGTGCAATCCCCCACCCCTTTTTTTCCTTTTGAAACACCTTTTTTCAAACAACCAATAAATCGGCCGAACTATTAAACCATTGTTATAATGGAAAGATACTTCTGAATGTATAAAAATCAACATACCTATAAACCAATAAAACGGTTATCTCGGTTAAAACGGTTAAAGTGCTCCCTATGAAATAATTCGTGTGAACATGTGTTCCGCGCTGGAATTCGAAAACTGCTTCCTACTGACAGAGTAAAATTCTTAAACAGGCGATATAATGGAAATGGGGGTAAGTGGGCATTACAGGTGGCCTCGTGATAAAGCTTGACAGGCGTAAAAGGTTTTGCTAAACATTGGTAGAGGGTTAGGCCTAACAAATACAATGTGTGTCCTGCCTGACTTTCTGGATGTTCAAAATCCTGTTTTCGGCCTGTAGGTCACAAAATGTAGGTCACCATGACCTAATTTCAGGGTGTTCATTACGCTCTTTACACAGCGCTTTAACTATAGGCCTGGTACCTATATCGCAAGCGCTGTTTGTTATGACCTCGTATCCTGAATTGCTACACCAGAGGGGAGCACTGTATTTTTGTCCAATAAGGTGAGAACTTGTGTTGCAAGACACTGCCAAGCGAGGAATACACGGAGCCAACCATGTTAATTTCGTTTTGATTGACAGCTCATCGCCCCGGTAACCGTCTGAACAGGCCACAGGCTCAGAGAGAATTGCCCCAGATGTGGTATGTAACAAACGTAACAACAAAGGCTGCTTGCACACCCCGCAGGCTGGTTTCAGTTCTGCAGACAACAGATACATGGCTACGCTAACACAGTCATAATGTCATAATCGAATCGGTCGATGATGCGAGAATGCAGAGGGAGCATTTAAAATTCGACCGTAAACTCATCAAGCGGCGCTTGAGGCGCAGCTATGGGCGGAACCAGGATGCCTGTCGAGTGTTTATTTATTGGCATATGGTTGGCTGCTTGTCAAATCATACGCACGTATTTTTCAGCGGACAACGAACCGCCATCTGGTGTCTAAATATATGATAAACGGTCAAAACTGGCAGCGTGAAAATCAGTTGCTTCTTCAGAAGCGCAAGATTTCCGCTGCCTCGGGAGCGTAGGTGTACATACGACATCTGTTTTCCTATAGGTCGCAGAATTTAGGTCACAGTGACCAATTTCAGGTTTCCAAGGACATTTGCCAAGGACCTCCCTAAATGTCATGTTGGAGGATTCTAGGCCTAATGGATACTATTCGGGCCCGATATGACTGTATGGGTGCTGAAAAAATCATGTTTTCGACCCATAGGTCACAAAATATAGAACAATATGACCTAATTTCAGGTTTCGAAGGAGATTTGCCTAGAAACTCTCAGGAAATTGAGTTAAGAGATTTTAGGCCTCACATATACAATTTGTCCCCATCTGACATTCAGAGTACACGAAATCATGTTTTCGGCCTGTAGGTCACAAAATATAGGTCACCATGACCTAATTCAGGTTTCCGAGTAGATTTGCCTAGGACCTCCCTAAAAGTCACATTGGAGGATTCTAAGCCCCATCGATACAATTTGCGCCCCTTCTGACTGTCTTGATGCTAAACATCATGTTTTTCGGCCCGTAGGTCATGAAATATAGGTCACCCTGACCTAAATTCAGGTTTCAAGGAGATTTGCCTAGAAACTCCCAGGATATTGTGTTAGAAGATATAGGCTCCACAGATATAATTTGACCCCATCTGACATTCAGGGTGCTCATATGATATCTTTTCCCTGTAGGTCGCAGAATATAGGTCACAGTGACCTAGTTTCAGGTTTCCAAGGACATAAACCTAGGATATCCCAAAATATCAGGTTAGAGGTTTCTCGGCCTAATAGATACAATTTGTGCCCCGTCTGACTGTCTGGGTGCTCAAAATCATGTTTTCGGCCCGTAAGTCACAAAATATAGGTTTCCAAGGAGATTTGCCCAGGACCTCCCCGGATGTATGGTTAGAAGTTTCTAGGTCTAACGGTTACGATTTGTGCCCTGTTAACGGACGGACGGACGACGGACAAAGGTGATCGCTATAGCTCAGATGACTTACAGTCAGCTGAGCTAAAAATTGTCTCTAGACTCAGTGCCCAGTGTTGACTAAACTGAAAAGCCCTCGCATTGAAAGCGGAGTCCTGTGGTCTTTGGATTATTATTCTTTACTTCCTTTTGAGGGAGAAAATACCTTTAGAGGCGTTACATTGGATATGAGAGATCAATGGGAATAATAGTGGATTGCACAGAAATGCCTTTTGGGCAGGACATGCGCTCCGGCCACGGTCTTAAAAGGCCAGTGAAAATCCCGGAGGCGCCTCCTGAAAAAGCGCCACAGGCGCGGAGGACCTTGCAGCACAAAAAAATACCTGATGGGGAAATATTAAAATTATTAATTATTCAGCTTAATAGGGCATAATCCCGCAAAATAAAACAAACTTGTCCTAGAAGAGGGCACCACCGATACGTCTTCAATTTTCAATGGATAAATTTAAATCGGGTACATTCAAATAATATATAATTAATTATATATATATATAAATATATATATATATATAAGAGATTTGTTTACAGTATAGCGTCAATTGTTTTTAGTGTGGACACCATATAGATATGCTAATCTTTCGCGGTACCCTTCACCATAAATAAACAACAAACATAACACCAATAATAATATCCAGTTGCTCTTCACGGGAAACCAATTAAACGTACTATCTTAAAAAAAGACAGCAAACATTTTCTGTGTTCTTTTACCACTCTCCACTAGTCCCTTCACTAGAGTCCTGATGTAATTCCCTAAGCGGACAAAAAACATAGTCTGCGCTTGTGACGTAATTATGACGTAACCAGGTCACGTGAAGTGACGAAATCAGATTCGATAGTAGTGGTGCGGTTCGGCATATTTACGATAACACCGTCTTTATTCAGGGTTTATTCAAACTATTAAAAATAATGCTTTCGACAAAAATATCACGTAAACAATCAAATTCATTCTGTCTTGATTTTCAATCACCGCTCATATTCAAGCATATATAATTTTTGCAGCAACTGTTAGCAGGTCGATAAAAAGAAAGACGCAAGCTATAAAAATGAAGGAAATTAAGCTTTGATTCTAAAATAATGGCCAGACATGAGACCTTCACTTAAATACACACTAACCGGATCATTTATGCATAATATTATGCTATCACGTACTCAGAGTTCATCAGGAATATGTTTGTCGCCATCTGGTTTTTGGAATGAGGATAACATCTCGGACACGTGACTCCACGTTCCGTTGTTGGGCTGTGGTTCGATAGCCAGGATGTGACAAACTAACTGGTAGACATCAACACAGTCAATAGAAGCATGGCGACGACCTTTCTCAAAACCTGAAAATATTCAACAGAAATTAAACATTAAATTATTTTAGAATTTAAGGATTCTTCAGGTTCTCGGAGGAACATTTTAGTATACCCTTAATTCCCATGTACGACTTGCGACATCAGTATTTTAGTCTGTTCGCAAAATGACCGCCGACATGAACAGTTACGACATTTTAGCAAGGTCATAGTTTGATAAAGGAAGGGAAACAAAACATGAAAATTACACCGGGGGCAGTTTCAAGGTGGCATTTATCTGCGGAAAGAGGATGGTGGCTAATGCATCAGTATCTTCCCAGGAGAATGGAAAACATTTGAATTTGTCAACAGAAACCCATTTACAAACAGATGATGCATTATAAATCTTCGGTTATCAACAATGGGAAGATAGTACCAAATTGTTAAGTGGCCAAGGATGATGATAACAAACTTACCTTGCCCATTTCTACAAATATATAATCATAAACGTTCCCATAATATGTTTAACCATGAAAACCATGAAAGTCGTCAGAGACCGCATTTCTACATCATCAAACTTTCTGGTTCACCAGTCCCGGAATATTTCAAGAATCCTGGTCATACTTTTGTGTGTGGAAAGAAATGCAAGGAAAAAATGTTAATTGGAGAGGAATGTGTTTCTAGGTTCAACCGAACGATGTTTGGGTCACAGATCAGCGCTGCTTGACAGAAGAAGGGTGACTCCAACTAGGTGACGCTGGTGCACAATTACAGATGATATAGAAGTTTTCACTTGAAAATTTCTCTAACATGCCTATTTCGTGCCGTGTCGGAGCGCCATTTTTGCGAAAATTAGGAAATGCTAATGTCTCTTTCATGTTTATATGCATGTGGAAATAACTAAACCTCATGTACGCTTCTGTGACAGATAATGAAATGCGAGACTCAAACTATTAAACGTAGACTTTGTTCCTTTCTGGACGTTTTTCACGTTAAGTGACAGCACAGAACGCCGAGTTTTAGCTGACGATGTAGTTATATCATATGTATGGTACCAAGAACTACCATAATCCAATCAACATTAGTCAAAAAGTGTCCTTGACCCTACCACTTATATTAAGTAATAGAAGTATACCCAGACATAAAAATTCCTATACTGTCTAGCATATATAATACTGGTTTCCTTAAAAATGTCTATCGGAGTACCTGATTGAGTCACTGATAGGTAGTGTTTTGTTTTTTTTGTTTTTTTTTCTGCTTGCCGGAATCAAAGATTTCGGCAAGCATATTGCTCAGTTGCGTATGTCTGTTTGTCTGTTTGTTTGTTTGTCTGCACTCTCCTGGCCACAATTTCGCCACAATCACCTTGAAACTTACAGGGATGATGAAAACATAATTTCTTGGTGCCCTATTGTTTTTGATTAAAATAGGTCAAAGGTCAAGGTAAAGTTCTCAAAACGGTTTTTTTCTTCATATCTTTGTGACTATTAGTCGTATCTACTTCAACAATAGCTTATTTTAATTGTCATTCCAAGGCCTGTCATCTGGTGTGTAGCTGACTCAAATTTGCCGTAACTATGGTTACAAATTTTAGGGGAAAAGTCATGATATTCGAAAATAATGGGTCTTATTTTTCTAACTTTGTCAGTTTTAAAGCTAGAGTGATCTAGTTTTTTGCATCAGGTAGCATTCAACTAGTACTACAAGATTTTATTACAAGTCTTGCAGTATCTCGTAAAATATCTCGTGAATAGATTTCATTCATCTTGCGCCAAAGGCCACATTATTGCAGGTATCTTTTTGAAACTGACATATTTTATGTCCTTCACTAGTATCTCGAAATCGTTTTTTCAATTTTTGAATAGGGCCGCTAGGGGGCGCTGGATGCGAACCTCCCGAACATATCATATTTTGGCCATATCTCCAAAATTATAAGCCTCAATTACATAAACTATAGCTTATTTTCTTCCTCTGAGTTTTCTCCATAACCCAGTGTAGTCATCTGTCACAATTTTGTGATGCTTTGTCAGTGTGTCTGTCTGTTTTTCAGTTGTCCTATAATTCGCCTGCTTGCTCTTGCGTCTCACATATAGCATTCTACAGGCCACAGTTTTAAAAGAATCCTTTTGAAACCATTACATCTTAAGTCTTACACTAATATCTCAAAAACAATTTTTCATTTTCCGGATATGGCCGCTAGGGGGCGCTGAACTCGAACCTCTCCCAACATATCATGCTTTGGCAATATCTCCAAAACTATAAACCTCAGTTACATAAACTGTAGCTTTTTTCTTCCTTTGAGTCTTCTCCATAACCTGGAGTAGTCATCTGGACTCAATCTTGAGTCACTTTGTCAGTGTGTCCGTCTGTTTGTCAGTTGTCCTCAAATTCGCCTGCTTGCTGGTTCTTGCGTCTCACATATAGCATTCTATAGGCCACAGTTTTGAAGGAATCCTTTTGAAACTATTACATCTTATGTCTTACATTAATATCTAGAAATAAATTTTTCATTTTCTGGATATGGCCACTAGTGGGCGCTGCACACGACCCTCACACACATACCATTGTATTGGCCATATCTCTACACCAAAAGCCTCAGTTACATAAACTATAGCTTATTCTTTTCCTTTGAGTCTTCTCCATAACTTGATTAAGGCATCTGGTTTCAATCTTCTATCACTTTGTCAGTGTGTCCATCTGTTTGTCCGTTATCCTCAAAGTCCCCTGCTTGCTGGTTCTTACGCCTTGCATATAGCATTCTATAGGCCATAGCTTTGACGGAATCCTTTTGAAACTGGGACATCTCATGTCATACACTAATAATACGAAATGCATTTGTCGTCTTCGGAATATGTCCGCTAGAGGGCGCTACACTCGAACCTCCCAAGTATATCATTAATTCGCCATACCTCCAAAACTATAAATCTAAATTACATAAATTATAACTCATTTTCTTCCTTTGAATCTTCTCCATAACTAGGTTAAGTCATCTGGTGTCAATCTTGTCTCAAAAAGTCAGTATGTCTGTCCGTTCGTCTTTTGTTGTCAGCTTTGTCTGCTTGCCTGTTCTTTTGTCTCATATGTCATTCTACGGGCCACATATTCTCAGCAATGTACCTGAGAGTCATTCCATTAATAGAAAACCGACAATATGTTCTGTCTGTCCGTCTGTGTTTCACTTCCGATTTCCGGCAAGCGTTCGACCTATGGTCGTCTAGTTTTTTGTATTTTTCAAATAGACTGACTGTGTTAATAAATATTGCCAACAAGTGGCCCAAGGACCATGACGCTCAGCTGAATTTGACATACCGGTGACGCATGTATTAATTACTGATGTTAAGATATGGAAAATATTTGTTAAGGAACCTTGGACAATGCATATAATGACTTCCAGAATGCTAAAAAATCATGCTTTTTGCCCTAAGTCGTTAAAAAATAGATTACAATGGCCTTATTTGGGGCCTTAGAAGATTTTAACCAGGTACTCTCTAGATTCCAAGTTGCTACGTCCAAATGCTTTAATTTGTGCCCCTCTGAGTTCTAAAATCATGTTCTTTCACATATATCGCAGAATATAGGTCACAGTGACATTATTTCAGGTTTCCAAGGAATTTTTACAGGAACCTCCCTGTATATTAATCAAATTAGAAGCTTCTAGGTCTAACCGTAACATATCATGCAAATCTGTCTTATAGGGTGCTCAAATCATGTTCTTTCGCATATCTTGTACAATATAGGTCACATTGACCTAATTTCAGATTTCCAAGAAGACTTTACAATGATTTATGATCTGGGATTTTAAATATATTTTTACTTGGTCCGAATGCGGTAAATATTCCTCTCATGTCCACTTCATTGTTGTCGTAACCATGGTAACCACGATACGGTTCCCCTGACGCTTGTTGTGGAAATCTAAAAAATCTTTCCTGATGGAAAAGACATAATGGAAACAATAAACAACTCGGCTACTTGCGATTGTAATCATGATATATTCATGTTATAATCACTAGTTACTTATACATGTAACCTTGACCTAATTTTTAAGGTCATCAGTCCTATTACCACTCACTTACTCGGGGCAAAGCCTAAATTTATATCTCGCCTATTCAAGACCTCCAGTTGAATAAATAAATAAATAACAGACTTTTATAATGCATGTATACATGCCTTAGCTTGTTTTCTTTGACCAGGTATCTGCGAAAATATTAACAGTTATTATCGACACATCATACCCACAGAATTTAAAACCATAAAACAAGTGTGCGCGTGGTTTACACGTATCACCATGGTGACACTTTTAACAATTTACCTCTTTCGTGCACTCCTCTTCACGACACACGGTCAACATCCAGCCTATGTCAGCCACTACGAAGATCGGCGGCGATCGATGGTGGTTACTGTGGTGCCACCTAGCGGGCAGTTCCTCCTTCTTGTAAACTTTAATATGTGGGTGAGCATTTTTGAGACTCTGGTATACCTAAAACATGTGAAACAGGTGAGTAACAAGGTCATCAACATAAGAAATTGAGTCCATGCAGCCGCACTTTGTTCTGACATCGGTGAACATTTATTTTTGCAATAATAGAAATCTAAAATATACACATGGGTTTGGCAGTTCATTAAATCAGATGAGCTTGATTCGTCTTAATAGCTTGAATTTACGTTTTACAGCATGACCGTCTTTGGTTAGTTTATGGCAGCATGAGATGTATATAAATTAGTGTCACTAGGCACATTATATTAAATTATATCAGCTTCATTATCCACACACAGCGATATACGTAATTACGAATAGGTAAAGAAACGATGGGGTGGAACTCAAAAGGATTATACGTGCAGAAAAATTGTCAGGTTGTCCAAAAAAGGGAATATTTATGTGCACCGAAACGAGCATCTGGTTAAAAAAATGGAATAAACGTGCACAAATAAGGAAATATGTGTATATAAAGGCGTATCTGAAATAAAAAGGACTGGTGCCAGCTTAACAAGGAAACATTCGACTTTTCAGATCTAAAAAAACAAGGGACCAAAATAAGGGAATATACATGCCCCAAATAAGGAAATATATGTGTACAAATAAGGGAATATATATGTGCACAAGTAAGGGAATACATGTGAAAAAATAAGGGAATATATGTGCACAAATAATGGAATATTCGTGCACAAATAAGGGAATATATGGACACTGAAAACGGTAAGGTGGTTCAAATATAAGTGAATGTACGTACATCAAAACGATCATGCGGTTTAAAAAGGAATAAACGTACATCAAACGATAAGGTGGTCCACATAAGGGAATATACCTGCGCTTAAACTATAAGGAGGTGTATTAAGGGAATATACGTGCACCAAAACGATCAAGCTATCAAATAAAGGAATATACGTACACCACAATGATCAGGTTGTCAAATAAGGGATTATACATGCACCAGAAGGATCAAGTGCACGGTCAAATAAGGGAATATATACGTGTACCAGAAGGATCAAGAATTAATTCATACAACAAAAAGAAAGAACTACTCACACGGTCATAATAATGAATCATTCATTAATATTCTCTCCTCACATATTTTGATAACTACAGGAAGATCAAGTGTTAAGCTAACAGTACTATTGTTTTAGAACAGCAGCCTTGCAATATGGTACACGCCTTTGATTGTTTGATTTTGAAGGTTTTTTTTAGTACTATCAACAACAAGTATAAGCAATCTATACTATAGTTACATTTGTAAGTACATTAAGTTTTGCCGTATTTAGTGTCTGAAATAAACTAATGTGCATAAAATTTTATTAAGCCATTTTATTTAACATGACGTGGAATCATTAATAATAATATTAATAGTTTGTATATAATATAGAAAACCCACTCATTTCTTATAAATTTAATATGATGAAAATATCGCAATACGTATCGCAATACGCTACCACATATCGCAAAATATTGCAATACGAAATTTGTAAGCGATACCGAGCCCTATTTATTGTTCGTTACCTTCTCTTCTCTTCCTGGTTTCGGCCATATCTGACCCACTGGAGTTCCGGGCAACAGCTTTTTTATGTCGTCAAAATCGATAAAGTCTGTAAGTCTTATTGAACGGTCCTCACTAATATCAGTGAATCCATGGTCAGACACGATTATGACGTCGAGGATTTCTGATAACTTGGTCTCCGAGGTCCCGAAATTACGGGTGTCCAAGTGACGCAGGAGCTCTTTGATCATGTGATCGACATTTATCAGTAGGTCACGTGTTTCCTCCCCGCCAGGACCGTAGTAATGGCCGTAGACATCCGTCAATTCAAAGTACAGAGCTGTTGTAATAAATAAATTCATGTGCAATAGGTGTGACACAAAATATTTTTATTAGATATTCAATGAGGCTTTAGAAGTTCTTTGAGAAAGGGTAATACATTTTTAAATAATGATTTGGTTTACGACATGTCTTTATTTATTAATAGAAGTACTGTCTAATCCAGACCAGCCGTAATTATCATTTTGTGCTTTTACACCTAGCATGAGTAAAACGATTCCGATAAAACAAAACATCTCCCCGTTTGTTAAGCCCCCCCCCCCCCCCACACACACACACACACACAAATACACACACAACAAAATGTCTCCAAGAATTAGTCAATTGGCGTGTTTATACGTGTGTGATTACTCACAGCCTTAAATTTAATAATCAGATTACCGGCTGTATAAGCGATATGATTCTAATTGAATGAATGGCCACTGCGGTACTTTTTTTGGCATGACTGCCGGCATGACCCAAACTGTAGACATTATCAGTACAATTTGATTATTGTCGATTATTGCTTTCGCTTGTATATAATGATCTCTAATCAAGAACATTTGTACTGACGTTAGTGAAGGGGCCCCGGCCTGATTAAAGGCATGCTGTTGCCATCTGATGGCCACTTCTTGAAGTAATTAGATTTTATACAACGTATGACACGGCTAGCCACATGGGCGGCTGTACCAGCCTGTATGGTAAGTGGTTCTTACTAAGGCCCAAAAAAATAAAAGGTATGGTTCTCAGGCACCGCCTGTGTCAAGTTTAACCCCCCGCATCAAAAATTTTTATTTTGATTTTTATCTTTCAAGAAGATAAATAATACAATTTTTGTAGTGCTTTTACCTGTTTAGCAAAAAAATGTTTGTTGTTTTCATGCTTTTCCCTGATCATATGACATTGTGATCGAAACATACAAAAATAAGTCAAAAATAAAATACCGCCCGCCCGCACTGATTCCTGAAAAAAAGTGCATAAGAACCAAACCTTTTTTTTGCCTAATAAATGTTAAGAGTATCTTATTTCGCTTGAGAGCAGCAAAATAGATAAAGAGTCACCCTATCCAGAAAGCTGTATGTGAGGCAGGCCTATATAACAGTGATGTAAGACTTGGGCTAGAGACGGGACTCGAGTCCACTTTTCCAGGGACTCGGACTTGAACTCGAAATTTCTGGATTCGGGCTTGCAATCGGATTCTGATGTTGTCGACTCGACTACATCACGGATATATAACATATATAAAAAACATATTTGGTTTACTTAGGTTATTTGGTCTGTTTGTAAGCAACTTTACTAAAAAAAAATATGAAAGGATTTTTGACGAAATTAGCAAATATTTAGGTCAACATCAAAGGAATAATTCTTTGAAATTCGGAGGTAATCTGAAAAAATATTTTTTTTATTATTGTGATGTAATTTCTTTCCCTGCCGATGGTAAGGGGTACTCCTTGGTATAAAGGGTCGCTTTTTTTCTAGAGCAGACTGAGTAGGTGAGCAGTTTACGGGCAGTTGGATAAACACCAAAGCTTGTTTAGAAACCTGGCAGAGGTTTTTGTCCATGATCGTCTTGATTATCTTTGATTGCCTCCACCAGGAGTGTGTCTTTGTGTGTTTGTTTTTTTTTTCACAACATAACTGACGAAATCATCAACGAAATCTAATAAAAATGCCAGGGCATTTCGGGAATGCGCCAGTGAAGAATCGATTAGGTTTGGTGTTGGTCCAGCTCATGACTTGGATGACTTGCAGGAATAATCACAAATGCACTGTCACTTATTCACGATTGAATTCACGAATATGTGTCTTCTAAGTGAATGCAAACACATGTCAGGGAACTTAAGCACAAATGAACCTGGAAATATGGGGTCAATATGTGAATGAAAAAAAACGAGTTTGCGGAGTACCCGACAATAAGGACAGCCCACATGGCGGAGGTCTGCATTCCTTAGAATGCATATTTCTAGTTATATATGATTGTCTATGATTATCTGCTTGTTAAATTTTGTATATATGTATACAATTTTTTAATATAAACTATACGACCTTAGGTCGAAAGCTTGCCGGAAATTGAAATAATACAGACAGACAGGATTGGGAACGCAAAGACAAATAAAATGAGCTATAGTTTGTGTAGATAGGACAACATTTGACGAAGTTATGAGCAAAATAATATTTTTGGGTTTATGGTAACCTTGACCTTGATCTTGACCCTTGACCTATCTCCACTAAAAACAAAAGACTTGCAGTAGTTTTGTTTTTGTATCAACTGTTTCACTTTCATAGCTATTGCTTGAGATTTGTGGAGTGTAGATCGAAACCAGTGAAATCTCTTAATATCTCGTTTGACGAAAAATGGTACGAGAGTTCCCGAGATTTCCAATGCTACTTAAGCAAAAAACTAAACCTCTCAAGCTTTTAAAGTGACAATGTTAGAAAAATGAGACCGAATATTTTGGAATATCATGAATTTCCCCCAAAAAGTGTAACCATGGTAACAGCAGATTGCGACCACTCCACATTAGAATGAATGCCATGGAATGGCGAGTAAAATGAGCTACAGTATTTGCGGCTACCATAAATTTTGATGAAGATATGAAGAAAAACAATTTTTTGGGGTTTTTATGACCTTGACCTTGACCTTTCACCTATTGACACAAAAAGACATCAGACTTCCAGAGCTTTTGGGGTTCTATCATCAATATTAGATTCAGAGGGATTGCTTAAAGATTCTGGCCTGTGCAATGCTATATGTCGAAAGAACAAGCAGGGAGGCGAATATGACAGCTGACAAACAGGCGAGTATACTGTCACATTGACACATCTGAGATGGTAGTTGACTAGATCATCGCATGAAGTAAGCATAGAGGAACAAAATCAGCTATAGTTTATGTAGAAACTTTTGACAAAAATAAAATTTCGTCGTTTTTCGTTGACCTTGACCTTAACCTTGACCTTTGACCTATATTGACAAAAAAATAGGCAAAAGTTGATTGTGTTAGTTGTGTAAGTAAGAAAGTGATGCTGCAAAATTGTGGCCTTTAGAGTGCAGACAGACAGACATGCGCAACTGACCAACACGCTTACCGAAATAAAGGATTTCCAGCAAGCAACAAAAATATTGAACTGACCAACATGCTTGCCGTAATCTTTGATTCCGGCGAGCAACAAACTAGACCTCTCTTAGTTTAAAGTGACTAGGTTAAAAAATAGGACCCCTCATTTTGGAATATCGTGAATCCTCCCCACCGACTACCCCCCCCCCCCCCTTCCCCCCCCCCCCCCCCCCCAACAAAAAAATGCGTATCCATGGTCCCAGCAGATTGATGTAACTACACATCAGATGAAAGGGCTTGGAATGTCGCATAAAATGAGCTACAGTTTTATATGCAATCTTCGATATCTTCGATTTCCGGCAAGCAAAAGCCAAAGTATTTCCAGGACATAAAATATCAACAGAGTTACCAACAAAATCCGCCTGGTTATTTTGTAGTGCCGTCAGAGCGTCGGACATGGATTCGTTGAATTCTGCGAACGTTGATGGGTTCTCATAAGGCACGCAGTGGGAGGGACGACCGCCAGGTAGCGCCACCTCACAGCCCGGCCAATGGTAAGCACGGGCTCTCAGTCCCTAGAGACGGATGAGTGTCGGAGCCGGTTTAAGTATAAGTTGTAAACGAAATATACTGGCATGTTCTAATAAACTGTATCAGTATCATATTTTGATTCAAACTGTTGCAAATTTTGCAGCCAAATATGAGAAAAAGAGGTAAGGAAGCAGATTATTTACAACTTCTTTTTACATGTTTTATTTAATCATAACATGACAAATACGTTACTTACTCGCGTATTGAAACTCAATTTTCACGCACCCACTACGTGTGTAAGTGCAACAAATGTGCAAGTAACGTCTTTTCACAATTATCATAATATGCTCCATACCATGTTGGGCACTTTGAAACGATTGCTTGGACAAACAAATTCATAATATATATATATATAGAAAGAGAGAGAGAGAGAGAGAGAGAGAGAGAGAGAGAGAGAGAGAGAGAGAGAGAGAGAGAGAGAGAGAGAGAGAGAGAGAGATGGAGAGAGAGAAATGGAGAGAGAGAGAGAGAGAAAGAGAAATACTCCATACTTAAAAACATTGTGACATATTAATAATTTAAAAGTCATCCCGAGCTAAAGTATATATAAAAACATTAGACTGTTCATTTGAGTCCGGGGAGAGACAAAATATGCTCTGAGAGGGTCACTGACCTGTCGTTCCGCTGTTGTCCACAAGGGCTCGCCACCGTCCCACCACCTTGGGTGTAAATGTTCCGGATTCAGCCCAAACAAAAACTCAGTGTCTGTCTCTTCGTCCCAAATAAAATTATTATGCATACCGTGCGACTCCGTATACAGCCCTGCGCAGAATCAATAAACATATATGATAAAGGTCACGATACTGATTAAATATTGTTACACTAATATTGTTACATTTCTTTCGTATGTATGTATAAAGTTGGGAGCATAAACGCTATACATTGTTGGATTTCGATCTCTTGCAGATATTCACGTTTAAACGTCTATTATATTGTTTCCATATTTTAAGATCTTTAGTACCAATAGGAAAGCTTTTATCTTTATTTATTGGCCTTAAAGTGTTGTTCTTAAGGTCATTACCTGTCAGAATAGACCACAGGTTTGGATAGGTCAGCGTGGGAAACACAGGGTTCATGTATTCGGCCTTGACCCCGCGGAGGAATACTTCACTAAAGCCATCCATTTCCGGCGTAAAGTAGTCCCAGCGGAAACCATCTAGGAGGATCAGCATGGTTTTACCGCGGACGGTCTCATGGGCGTTGTTACATACAGCCTTACTCAGTAGTACACACACCAAGAAAATAAAAACCGACCTCATCTTAGTTTAGTGTTCACTCTCGTCCGTGTCAAACCCAGTTTCTTGTTAAGATTGTATTTGCCAGTAGCGATTTTCCCTGCTAACATGCATGTGGTCAGCGCTTACACATGATCATCTGCGTTCCATCTTAAACAGTTCAAGCTGGAATTAGATAAAGAAACTGATTAAGTACAATTTAATAAAAAATAATGTATTCATCAATGTATGATCGTTCCTGAGTAGTTGAATTCGGTAAACTGATGAGCCGATGAGATGTACCGACGGTAGTGATTAAGATCCTTTAGTAAGCTGAGTTTATCAGGCCCTGATGTAACACTTAGAGCACTGTGTGACCACGGAGGGTTAAACTGTACACACTTTTGCACACACGCATTTATATATATATATATATAATTTGCTTCGATCACATAACATAAATTGCATTCAGGTGATAGTGCTCTACCATGTGGGAGCGTTTTATAATTAATTAATGGTTAATTACTTTGACTTCATCTGTTGGTACTACAGAATTGTTTCGTGGGAGCAATGTTGAGGTTGCTCCCACTCGTCAGGTACATCTGTAACAGTTAGTTTGTACCTGATGAGTGAGAGCAACATCAACATTGTTCCCAGCTCTTTAACTGCAATTTACATTAACATTTACTTTACACTAATTCGCCGCACGCGAACTGGTTGGCTAATATGTAAAACCCTGGCTGTATAAAAACAAATAATTTTAGGAATGTTTAACCGCGTGTAAACTTCATTTACGTCTAACAAAGAGCCGGTGGAAAGTGAATAGAACCCCTTACTGGAGCGTCGCGTGGGTTCCGTATGGCCATGCATTGTAGCCTTGACCGAGATACTTATGGTCAGCATCAGAGCGGTCAATAATGACTTACCTAGTGGTCATCAAACCTACTAGTATCTCATATCGTCCTGACGGGCAAGGAACGAAAGGCTAATTATGAGTGAGCACGGAGTTGGGGGAACCAATGGCGGAGTAAGCGAGTGCGCAAGGCCCCCCTTTTTTCGAAAAAAAAAATACTGGGAAAAATGGACATGATATATGCTGAATTATAAAAAGCAGCGCTAGATTTTACGTCTCGTGCCGTTTTCTTCATATTTATGCATACGAGAGTTATATATAAAGTCTACTAGCACCCCGGCATACCACTTGTTTACCTGAACCCCCCCCCCCCCCCCCCACAGCACCCAACCACCCTCAAACCCCGCCGTCCTTGTACCATTTTGTATCCGCCCTGGGAATCGTTATTTTAGTTCACTCCAGCGAGCCAGAATCAAGACGAATGCCATCCTGTTTTTTGTTGTTGTTTTTTTACTCCATTTTTCGAGGATTTAATACCGCGCATAATGTCTGGTTACTGAAGATACAGCTTCATTTGCTGCATTTAGCATCATATATTTTTCTCCTAAAATTTTTGCTAATAAATACCACATATCTAGATTTTTTCTTATCTTGATATTTTCTTCGAAAATTCTATTTTGCGTTAGTCGATGGTAGTGCCATCTGGTATCTGCAAATTAAACCAAAGATATAATCGTCAGGATTGCAGCCCGGAGAAATACTGATATCTTTGATAAAACTGTATTGTTTGTTCCTGGAGAGCTTGTAATTTTTTTAAATAAGCGATCCTAGCAGCAAAGCTCGTGAGGAATAAAACTGATTTAAAGCACCTCCATAGCCTTTACAAAATGTTGACACATACATCGCATTATCTAATAATCTTACAATACGTTCGGTGTGTGTATCAGTATGTTGATTATTATTATTGATATTGTTATTTTATTTATTACACTGATTCTTGTCAGAGTCATTAATAATCAAATCGTTATTTCATTTAACTGTCGGACCCGACGTAAATGTTATATCGGTCGCCCCCCCCCCCCCCCCCCCACCAACACACACACATCGTGAGCGTTCTGCAGGCTTAATGAGAAGGCAATGCCGCACGGCCGTGTTTCACTCAGAGGCGAGTGCGCCTTTCGGGGGTTCCCAGCAACGGGCACGGTTATACACCAAGGGTCCTCTGGACCAGTACTGCCTGATAAACACCAGGATATAAAATGAGAAGAAGCGTGGGCTTCTGCCCTGTCATGTAGTCTGAAACCGGAATAAAATTCCGGGGATGTTTATTCTTAAGTAAGCTAGCTCTAAAATAGAGGCAGTAACCTCCAACCCAAATATCTTCTAAAAATTAAAATCCTATGTGCGGTTTTTTTCCTCAATGTTTTATTAACAGTTTTAACATGTGTCATGTTGTCCCCGGTTCATATGAAATTTTCATTGGAAATTTATTATATAAAGGTAAAAAACCGCCCTCCATCACTGAATTCTAGAAAAACGTACCTACGAAAGTCGTAGGTTTTTCGTGACACAATCGTGAAGCATCGTAGCGAATACCTACGAGAACGGCCTGGCACAAAGAGTAACCTACGACGCTGAAAAAAAAATGAACATGTTAAAAATTCTGCGACAAGGGTCTACGACAGTTTTCTTTTTTCCTTCTTTCTTTTCCTTTTTTTTTTCCTTCTTCACCTGGATTTCGTGCGACACACCCACGACTATCCTAGGCATTTCCCCAAATTTCTGTCTCAGACCTGTCGCATATGAATGAATGAATGAATGAATATTTTTATTCAGGTATGTAGGCCTCTGGCCCATAGAACCAATACAATAAAATACACAAATATGTGCTGTTCATCCAAAGTAATGCAAATACAAAAATAATTTTTAAAAAAGTACTAGAACATTACTTATGCTAACAATAATACATAGTAAAATAAATAACAAACAGCCTTTTGTGTAAAAGGTTGTGAAAAGAACGTATGTACACTGTTATGTCATTATGTGAATAGATCTGGTCAAAGGCCACATAAAGAGCACATCGAATATTCAAAGCCATAGATATGCTGCAACAACCTGATTACCGTGCTGCCCTCTACAGGCAGAACATAATACTTTATATTTCACCACAATGCTGCAGATCTGCGGAGGTGTAAACTAATAGGTTTATGCTTATGTGGCATATCTTTTCGCTCATACAATAATAATTTATAATGTTGAAGCAATATAACTATCATCAATATAAAGTACACTTGCAGTATAACAACATAATTATAAACATACATTAATTCAACCAGTAGTATAGATCTCCCACCATGTTGCAGCTTCTGCCCCACATTGATCATTATACATCTCCCTTTGGTTTATATACATAGCAAGATTATTTATGGTATAACTATTTTTACATGATATCAGCTGAAGAAAACCATTCATTTTGTTCTGAACTATGTGTTCATTAAAATATTTATTTCTTCATGTCACATATAACTTACATTCCATGATAAAATGAAACTCCTCTATAATATTCACACCTTGGTTGAAACAGAAAGTACATAACCGGTTCGTTTTTTTTTTTTTTTTTAATATATATTATGTCTTCTATCCATTTCAATCTTAACACATCCTGTTGTGAACATATATAGCTTAAAAGCTGACACACACAATGCGCCGGGGCTTCTAAATACACCATCGGCTTAGGTGTAAATGTATAGTGAAGAGGACAAGGTAGTCCGTTCAAGTGTGTTGGATAAGTATTTTTCAATCCAAATTACATATAAATGGGAGATTTATTGGTAAGGACTTTACGGAATATGTAATATTTTGTAAACATGTGAAATGTAAACAGGTGGTGTTTCCTTGAAATGTAATAAATTTTAATTTTGAAGTTTGACAGTTGAGACAAGATAGTCCGAACGTCCCAAAGTGCCCGTATAATATGAAAAAAAAATCTCTATTATAAGTCAATGCAAAAACCATACTAACCTTGCAGTTCTAAAGTATAAAAAGGAGAGCCGGCAGACAAGGGCCAGGTATGTATTGGCTAATCCTATACCCTATCCCCTAAGTTTCTTACTTTCACATTCATAAGGTTAGGATGATGATATTTATGAACAGCTGTAGAACAACTGCAGAGCACGAGGCCCTGTTTTCGGGTGACCGTGAACAATCTCACGGCTCCTCTGGCGATCCCGGTATACACGAACATGCGATCTGTGCTCTTTGAAGTCCTGTGTGCTGTCGAGACCACGGACCTCGTTAAAATGCGATGTTTAACATAAGATTTCAACATATCAATTATTTACTCCGAGCATTACATTTAAAAGATGTTTTTTTTTTTTTTTTTTTGCAAGTTTTAACAGTAAATGCGCCTTTGGATATCGATTTTAACATATTAAAATCGACTGTAATTTGATATCCTAATTTTGACGAAATATAAAATTTAAATTTCTCTACAGTTTGACTTCATAAGGCAAAGACATAAATGAACAGTTTTTCAGGAACAGAAAATCCTGATATTTTTTTCTGGGTGAAAATAGCCTCAAAATGCACCCTTTACATTGCATAATAAAACAAATTATCCAATATTGGAGGGGACACTCCCTTCCATACCCTCCCCTTGTACCCGTAATTAACCTTGATAAAAACATGCTCCATAATATATATACATATATATATATGTGTGTGTGTATATTTATATATATATATATATATATATATATATATATATATAGTAGAACCTCGAATTTCCGTTTCTCGTTTTTTCCGAAAATTCGGAAACGAAATTAAATCGAGGAACCGAAATTTACCTCTATTAACCGAAAGTAGAAATATGAAATTCAGAAAATATATTATCCAAAATTACTGAATGTACTGGATATGTATCGTTTGTTTGCTGTGAAGAATAACAAATGGCCCGATCAGCGCATCTAATTAAGCTTAATGGGTTATTGAGGGCTTTTGTCGTTGCGTCTACATTTATCTGATCACCTCTACATGTACTGATATAACACTGTCCCCCTAATTTGGATAAAGGTTACTTGAAATCCATTTTAATCGTTTAGTAATTTTTTTAAACGCTCTACATCAGAGGTATTTAGCCTACTTTCTTCACTAGAAATTTTTGTTAGTAGTAACAAAATACATATTGAAAACAATGGTGTACCTCGCATATCCGTGAATTCAAATATCCGACCCCCAAAATTATTCGGATATCCGAGGTACTACTGAATATATATATATATATATATATATATATATATATATATATATATATATATATATATATATATATATATATATATACGCTTTGTATGCTGTATCGTATCAAGGAAACAAACTGATTGCTAACAGAGAAAGAAACAGCCCTAAGCTAAACTATTATCTTACATACTTTTTTAAAAGGATTGGTCCGTGGCCTGTTGGTGACATTGTCTATAGAATAAGGAAAAATGTATGAGGTTCTATATCGAAATTTCACCATTAAGCCATTGGAGCTCGAATGGGGTTCGAACCGGGGAGCTTGAGCTCAGAAGTCCAACGCCTTAATCACTAGGCTACGTCCTACACCCTTATCTTAAGTACTTATAAGGCTTATCTTAAACTATATTTCTTATACTGACATTTTCAGACTTTAATAAGATCACAAATATTGTAGTGTGATTAGAAATGTATGGACATGCACTAAGTCTTGTCGGTGCTTTCGTGACAAGCCGGCGCGTGCGAGCGGTGACAGACACGAATCACTTGTGGGCCTCGTTATTGCTGAAGTGGATTGTAACTGTAAATATTGCTATACTATTACGATATGTATGACAAAAAATTAAAAGGTATGGTTCCCAGCCACCGCGCGCATCAATTTTAACCCACGCATCAACAATTTTGATTTTGATTTTCAATAGAAACAATTTTGAGCTCCAGCCACTCGGACCTTTCTTTCAAGAAGATAAAATAATACAATTTTATATATCCTTTGTTATATAGTGACTTTACCTGTTTAACAAAAAAAATTATTATCATGCTTTTCCTGATCATATGACATTTTTATCGAAACATCCAAAAAAGTAAAATATAAAAATCGCCTGCCCGCACTGATTTATGAAAAAAAGTGTTTGAGAACCAAACCTTCTTTTTTGCCTATGCATGTTTTTTTTCTGTTTAATGATCTCAGTAATGCACGTATTTCACTTTATCCCTGTATTATACCTCTAATTTTATTAAATGTTAGCGGATCAATTTTTCGAGGCCCATTTATGCATGCCCATTCTGAACTAATCGTTGGACAACATGTCAGCATGGTATCATATACGAGTTAACGAGGGGAAAACGTGATTTAGGGGATGAGTGAATCATATTCCCGTAAACATATGAAACCTTTGTAATTACATGACATATAAAATAAAATCAATAATATTCTTCATTATGTGCAAACATACAAGGATGCGCTTGGTGACTAGGACTATAAAACAAGATATTTTAATACCTGATAGTCTGCTCAGCATATAACATTAAGGAAAACGGAGAGGAAAAAAATTAAGCCTATAAACACTTCGCATTTATGTGATTTATGAAATGAAAGATTTGGCCCATCATTTGAAATGAGTGCTAAGAAAACCCACAGCGAACAATCCAGCACTGGGGATGTGGCCCCACCGATATATACCAAAATACAAATACGCCATCTTGAATTTTGTTAAATACACACATACACACACACACACACATATATATATATGCTGTATCAATGTAAACGAAGGCAAAATTAACTGTACGTTTCGGTATTGCTTTGTCATATTGAACCTGAATAGGCTGACCGATACTCAGCCCTACTAATCGGGGACACCCGACCGATATTGTGCCAAATTTTAGCTTTTGTGAATCAGTACATTATGTAAGTAACTGTTCTTTTAAATGACAATTAAACCTCGACACACCGAAGGATAAAGAAGTAAGTAAAAAGTACATATATATATATATATATATATATATATATATATATATCATAGATGCAAATCTTGGTCACTGGATATGCGGTGCGACCTGTACAATGAGCCGGATAAATCTTAACAAATGGCTCTATATATGCATCAGAGAAAATTTTAATTTATCATATAGTTTTGTTTTCGTCACCTAATATTGCAACATTCAATGTCACAACAATTATGTCGAGAATAAGAAACTACATTTCAGTTAGTTAAACAGGCAGTTAAAATACACAAAAACATAGTAACATGCAGGCGTTAATCAAACAAATTAGCATTAAAATGGTGTCAAATAAGGTCGATTTTTACCATAACAGGAATCAGTAGAAATCAAAAGTACAATGGAACCCCCGCCCCCTTCCGACCACCAACCAATTGCGACCATCCCAAAAATTACGACCAAATTTCCTAGGTCTCGAATATGTGATCCAGTTAAATTAGAATTTCTCAAATACGACCTCTCCCAAATGATGACCACTTCGTTCAGTCCCTAAGGTGGTCGCAATAGTAGGGTTCCGTATGTATATGATAGAGATTGGTGATGTGCTAGAACATCAACCTTGGGGGTTTGACTTTACCCACAACCTGCACTCAGTTTAGGATAGACACACAACAATACCTCATCTAAGGACTTCAAAGCACGGGGTTGACCTAATTTTAACTGGTAGACACATTCTTTTGTAAATATGTCATTTTCTGCGTCTGTTGATTAGCTGATGTTGAGAGGGGCTCAGAGGTCCATAGAAAAAACAGAGACTGATGATAAGCTTAGGTTACATGTTTTTCCCGTTTGTTAAAATTGCTGTGTTCACAAACGAAGGTATAATAAGAACTTTTCACAACCAAAATTACCTTTAGATCATTAATATACACATAGAGGTAGCCCGAAACTATATAAATTCTTTTTCAAAAGGTAGGTGAATGGGCTCCGTCACCAAATGATTGTGACTTAGTTATTGTATTGCATGTTCTAGTAGGGAGTATAACCAGATGATTGTTTTGATATTCTTACTGTACATTTATATGGATTATCATGCATGGAAATAAGCGTGTGAACTTTGGTTAGAAAGCACCCGTGTCTCATTTGATGTTACTTTCAGTGCAGTCTAATTCCGTGGGAGCCGTCTACTATTGTAACGGTTGTTTGTTGTAGATTTCAAAGGATCAGCACCTGTATAGTTTGGTTTTCTCATGGTTTTGTCTGTGTAGGCGTGTCCATATTAAGACTCGTGTAATAATTGGTCGTCGGCATAATAGGAAGTGGTGATTGGCCAGAAGACGGTCAGGACCTGTGACGTCAGCAAACATATATAAGACGTGATTAAGACGAAATTCGCTACAAGTGCCAGGTCAGTGCGCCAGTTCGTGTAGCCTGAGGATATCTGCAGTCCAGGGGCAGGTCTGTGTGCATCAAGAGTCTAGACACCTGTGAGATGATGTCTATAAGCGTAGATTGTCGGTGTCTGAGGAAGACCACGGCGATTTCTATGTAACGGACTTTAGAGCGAGTATCGCATTTTGCCGACGCACTGGCAATCGGCCGAATTTACACCTGCTGTGAGCGCTTCCAGGAACAGGCCAAGGACATTATTAAAACGTGTAACTATGGAGGCACTGGATATCGCGGTGTGGAAGCATATACGGTTACCTAGAGCCAAGAGACATCAGCTGTGAAAGACATTGACTTTTAGTCAAGATAGAATCGTCTGTGCGCTAATTAGTGAGTACTGCGTGAATTGTGTCGTGAGAGGTATACCAATACACCAAAGAGGGACTGGTGGTGGTCGGAGCTTTGTGTATCTAATCAGTGGACTGACTGTACTGTGATCACAGCGGCAACAAATGGTGAGCCGGGCAGCGTAACATTCCGATGTCACGTGTGTCATGTGATCAGGAGAAGTGAAAACAAGGCACTACTCTGTGTACTGCGGTAAATGGACTTGTTTCTGTGATTATTATCGAACTTTTATGATCATTAGTGCTTGCATGTATGGAGCGCCTCTCCAGAGAAAGGTTAGTGTGTGTTTTTTTAATATATTGATTTGCTTTTTGTTAACTCATTACTTATTTATCTTTTGGAGTGTACGTATGCATGAGTTTCAGCTAATAGGTTTGACAGTTAAAGGAACCTGGTCGTTCACATTTCTAGTGGTGTGACAGGCACCTTTAAGGCAGTAAGGTTCATTTGGTCAATCATAACAACAGCTGTGAATATACGACTAAGTAGGCATGTATATTGAATTGTTAAGCCTATGTGAGTCGTGACATTAGTCATAAGGGAAAATGCACTGTAACAACCACCAATCCTGTTGCATCGTTATCGTAGTAAACAGCCAGTATTCTTAACATTAAGCTACAAATGATGAATTAACACACAAAAAAACATGTGAACTCACACACCAAAGTGTAAATCCTTCTCTGTTGTATAACAAGCCATTTCCTGTGTCGCGACCAAATTTATAGCCATCGTCAAGTAAGTAACTCGTCTTAACCACACTTGTATTCTTGCCGTCAGAGATTCAACAAACATGCAGGTGAATTAATCACTTCGTTCCCACGGCATTTTTCACGCACATGGTAGGTGGTCTTAGAAAGTACGACAACCTATCATACGATTGGTCTGGTTTATGTCAAGTGACAGCGTACCTGTAGACCATGAGGCGTGGCCAAAAATGATGAAATTGTTTGTATCCTCACTGAATCTTAAAGAGCGGTTTTCGTTAATACTGACCATGGCACTCTGACATCTCGATTGGTTTCTTTAGAAAGAGGGACAAAATGGCACTATCAAAAGAACTAAATACTCCCAAAGGGATTTTTTGGTCATAAAATGTTCCATTTATAATAGGTCTACACCGACAACACGTATCCGCCAAATCACAGAGGCATAGATAAATTGAGGCATGGAATATTTCCTAACGCCACAGCCCTCAAAATGACAAATTACCATGGCATAATTGTGCCGAGTTTCAGAAAGATCGGTCCAGTAAGGTTACCTTAATACCTCAAGGTTCCCCTGAATCCATCTGTTCTGTTTTAGATATGGCGAAATTGTCAGTAAACGGTTATATGTTTCCCCCCATTTACAGATATAGGTAACTCTTATAAGAATTTTTTCGTAAGCATTATATTTTATTTATCTTCAAGAAGGGCGCCATGTTTTTCCATAATGAGGTAGCGACTACCGATTCATCCAAAAGGACAATCGATAGCTCTGATAAATGTCAATGCGATTATCGAAGGCATTGACAAGAATCAATGTGATTGTTGTTGTTTATGACAAGAAACCATATGATTTTCGATGATTCTGACAAGAATCAATATTGTTCTCGATAGAACTGACAAGAACCAATAAAGTTATCGATGGCTCTAATAAGAATCAATATAGTTATCGATGGCTCTGTCAAGAATCAATATAGTTCTCGGAAGCTCTGACAAGAATCAATATATTTATCGATGGCTTTTTTAAGAATCAAAATATTTTTTCCGAGTGCTCTGACAATAATTAATTTAGTTATCGATGACTCTGACAAGAATCAATTTGGTTATTGATGGCTCTGACAAGAATCACTTTAATGACCGATGGCTTTGACAAGAATCAATATAGTTATCGATGGCTTTGACAAGAATCACTATATTGATCGATGGCTCTGACAAGAATCAATATAGTTATAAAAGGCTCTCACAAGAATCAATTTGGTTTTCGATAGCTCTGACAAGAATCAATCGGATTTTCGCTGGCCCTGACATGAATAGCTGTGATAAGAATCAATATATTTATAAATGACTCTGACAGGATTCGAAATGGTTAATTCTATGGACTTTATTAATTTAATATACCGGTACAACAAACCTGACAAGCCTTTTCATAACTATTCTAAGTATGTTTTGCATGGGACTAAGGTTGTGAGACACCATAATGATATTAAAGTAAATTGATCTTACCACCAGAGCCCTTATGCCCCGCCCTTTTGACCTAATTATTATAATGAGCCCTCAAAACGCTCCTACACAGAAGGTCTTCCTTGCGACATCTGTTTACAAGACAATAATGACTTCATAAAGGTCGATGACATAGACGTCGCATTGGCTGGAATCGCTGCACTAATGAATATATCCCAGTCATTGTGAACTGTCTTGCAATATGTTGGATTGTTTGTCTCATACGATTTACATGCAGGTAAGACATTATTATTCACTGTTTGGAAGAGCTCTCCAAAATTATGCAAATTTTATTATTGTCAGGTGACTGACGGTTAACAGTAATATAGGCAACTGGAATAATTGGCTGCACGGAAAAAAGTATGCACATGATAATTCATTAAATGAATATGCTGATAAGGTCAAGTAAACTTCATGGTGGGGTCATTTAAGTACAGTTGAAACATGAAGTCTTTTGTAGGTTTGATTAAAACATTATGGTGTTTTTTTTTTTTTTTTGGTTTTTTTTTTTGTTTTTTTTTTTTTTTGCTTATAATTAACCTTTCACGTCTATTCCCGTCAGGCCTGTTGTTTAAATAAACTTCACAGACTTTCATATGATTCAAATCTATATTTTATCAATAATGGTCTTCTGATAATCAATATATAAATTTATCCCCATACTCAGCCCGCCCTGATTTTATCGATGACAGACGTCTGAAGTGAACACGGAAGAACATCGATGATTACATTTCTCCTGTTCGCCATGCGTAAATGAGCTCTATATTGTGGAAATCAGATTTTAACCCCCACGAATAAATAAAGCCACTGACTACGTTTAATTTAGGATCGTCACTCCAAAGTGTAGTTCGGTGGCACATGAACAGTTTCAGGTTCCCTGCCAAACGATCTAGTAGTGCCTTTACAAAATCTGAAGACCTACTTAGGGAGATCATTCTCCCATGTAGCACCTGTGATCATGAAAAGCTTACAACATGATTTACGAGAATCCTCTACACTTAGCAGTTTAAAAATGGACTGAAGACATACCTTTTTATGGATGCTTATGACCGGTAAATTTTTAACATAACCATAGATAAAGTGTCTATAAACACATAAAACTTGTTTCTTAACCTACCTCACTGGTATATTTATCAACATTTAGTCATATTTAAATCGTTTTAATCTTGAACTTGCATAAAATGACTGTTTATGGGTTTAACTTTAATTATCACGCTTTTATTATATTGGCGCTTGTGGGCAGATCTCTGGATGAGGGCTTTATAAATGTGCAATAATAATAATAATTATTATTTTTTATTATAAGGTTTTTGCAGGAAGTTTTGTCATGTTTCTCACTAATATGATATAAAGATTACTTCTGCTAGAATTCTCTAATAACACCCCCCCCCCCCCAAAAAAGAAAAAAAATCAACATAGAAAAAAAATAATCTATTCCAGAAATCACACAACAAATAAATTTTGCAAAGCGACATGAATCATATACATGGGGGTACGAATTTTTAAGTCAGAATTTTTTTTTTATAAACAACATAGATC
Organism: Sipunculus nudus; assembly: GCA_026874595.1. NCBI lineage: Eukaryota > Metazoa > Annelida > Sipuncula > Golfingiida > Sipunculidae > Sipunculus > Sipunculus nudus. Next base: position 60,899,072 of record CM049317.1, on the reverse strand, counting down.
CGACAGCTTCATTGCTTGGTAAATATCGTAGATATAACGATTGTATAAAGAAGCATTCTACCGTGATATTATATGAAAGATGCTTTGTATTGGTTGAAGCTCAGGAGACACGATGTTTATTCAGTGCAGTCAGTTGAGGGCATAGTCTAAATCATGTTAACAGACACAAGCGTTATTTGTATACACATGCACTTGTCGTTGAAGTCACTTATACGCGTAAAGTTATGCTGCTTATGAGATAATAGGCCCAGACAAATATATTCCAACAGTATTAAATGTTTGGTTTAAGTACTGTAAATTGTCATGGAACAAGCAGGTCTGATGCAAAACTGACAACTCTCCCAGATAAAAAGAACGCAGGTTGATATATTTCGATGAAAGCATTTAGCAAAGAAACCACTTCAGCCTTGGTTCGTTGCATTGTCCTTCAGCAAATTAACGCAAAATGTAATATACAGATTTTGCTGAAAATTTGAAGGGGGGGGGGTAGAGTAAAGTGTGCATCCGTAATCCATTACATTTAGGAGGTAATCGGAATCACCATAAAATATATTTTTTCTTAAGTGCCAAAATCACAATTCCACAAAGGAATAATTATAAGGGGCTTTTCCTTTGTCCCCGGAAAGAAGCCGCCAATTCGTATGAAGTTGTTCTGTCACTCGCCTGGTGAACCCGTGTTTCTGAACCTTGACAATGTTTTACATGAAATGTGCACGTATGAACGAACGACTGATTAGCAGATTCTGGCGATTGAGGACCCTAAGAAGTGTGTGCAATCCCTCCCCTCCCCCCCCCCCCCGGGCTTCCTTTTGAAACACCTTTTTTCAAACAACCCATAAATCGGCCGAACTATTAAAACCATGGTTATCATTGAAAGATACTTCTGAATGTATAAAAATCAAGATACCTGTAAACCTATAAAACGTTTTTCGTGTAAAGGGTCTTAGCTCTTTGTGTCCAATCAACGGAAAAGTGCTCCCTATTAAGAGATTCATGTGGACATGTTTTCCGCGCTTGAATTCTAAAGCTTTACTTCCTTTTGACATAGTAAAATTCTTTAACAGGCGATATAATGGAAATGGGGGTCAGTGGGGATTACAGGTGGCCTCCTGAAAAAGCGTGACAGGCATAAAATGTTTTGTTGAACATTTGTAGAGGGTTAGGGTGAAGACATATCAATAGTCCATTTCATTTTGGAGGTAATAAGAATCACCGCAATATATTTTCATATGAACCAGCATGACAAAGGACCATTACTTTGTCCCCGTGTGGAAGCCACCCATTCGTATTTATTTGTTCTGTCACTCGCAAGGTGAACTCGTGTTACTGAAGCATGACAGTGTTCACACATGAAACGCATACACGTGAACACATGACTGATATTAAAGGAGATTCTGGTGGAGGTCTCTACGCCCTGACTACAGATTCTAGTTTGTTATCAATTAAAAGATGTACTGGTGATATTTTTTCATGTTTCACCGTCCCTAAGGACAACGGATCTTAACAAATATATATGACCCCGTCCCCCCATCCACCCCCCCCCCCCCCACCCCCATCCTCCCACCCAACTCGAATGATAATTAAGTTGTGTGTTTTTTTTTAAACTTCATAAAACACATGACGTGGCTGAACTTTTGAAACCATGGTTATGATGGAAAGATGTTTTTGAATGTATAAAAATCAACATACCTGTAACCTGTAAAAAAATTGTCACTAGACTCAGTGCCCAGTGTTGACCAAAATGAATAGCCTCGCATTGAAAGCGGAGTCCTGTGGTCTTTGGATTATAAACCTTTACTTCCTTTTGAGAGAGAAAATACCTTTAGAGGCGTAATGGACATAGGGGATCAATGGGGATTATAGTGGACCCGTCTGACCGCGTATTGCACGGAAATGCCTTTTGGGCAAAACATGCGCTCCGGCCACGGTGTTTACAGGCAAGTGAAAATTCCGGAAGCGCCTCCTGAAAAGCGTCATAGGTGTGGAGGACCTTGCAGCACTAAAGAAATAGATATGTGGAATTTTTAAAGCTTGCCAGGAAATACATGTGTACAAAGAATAGCTTCATTTCTTTAACGAGTGTATATTATCAACATAAAAAATAACACATCTTCCATAGATTTATAATTTCTTTGAATAATTGATAAATATTGTGCACGAAAAACAGGAGCAGTGAGCGGCTTACCCACAGAAAAACTAATTTTGTGTATGTGTGACCTAAAGTAGGTCTATCAATTTTGGATTTACACTATAGTATAGTTTTAAGGTAGCATTCCATGTGCGTATGCAATAACGATTTGGGAATGCAGCTGCGAATCGCACACATATTCTCTTATTGGATTGATTCCATATATACGTATTCAATACGTATGTGTATTTTTCGTATACGTTTGCAACACGTTTCTATCGCTCGGGGTAGGGATTAAAAACGCGTACGCATGTTAAGATGGGTAAATAACAATCGGTCCGATTTCGCTGCATACGTATCGCATACGCGTTAGTTGTGCGTTTAGGGCTCGACCAGACCGGACCGCTAACAAAAAAATACCGGACCGCTTATGCCTGGACCGGACCGGTCGGGACCGCTCTATACCTGATTCTCACAGGTTTAAGCCAAACAGATGACTCTATGGATTTAGTTTCAACCTGCAAATCTTTTTGTTATGAAAAAGTGTAATTAACCTCTAAAAGAAAGACTTTTCAGCTACGTAAAATGTATCTACAGCAATGGCAGCTGCAATAATATAATTACATAAATGTTTTTTTTTTTTTTTATTTTTAGTAAAGTATTACATTGAGTAAAAGTAAAGAGTCATTTTTGTAATTAACTTATAACTGAAGTGACATGTTCAACAATAGAATCATTGCCCCCTGCTGTGTTGCACAATGCCAATGCTTTTCTTCCGTATTTCTGTGAATCAAAGTATAGTATAAGAACATTTTCTATACATTAAATTCATTTAAAACATAGACCTATATATACTCTAGATATTCAATCGTTAACATTAGATTAATTAGACTATTTCAAATCGCACTTAAACCACTATATACATCATTATATTCAGCTGATGTCAGTCCGCAGCCATCCCCACCAAGCCAATTCTTTGAATTAGCTCTTTTATATTAGTATACATTCTAACAACAAAACCCCGCACGGAAACACATTTAATATGGCGCTCTTGTCAAATAAATAACAAATAATGTGATTTTTAATTTGTCATTAACAAAAAATCCAACCCAGATCTTGCGATTCACGTATAGATTATAATATAACATGATTGAACGGTATGCTGTGTTTGTGTGAAATTTGGTTTTGTTCAACATAAAGCTATGTAGAAACCACTTTTGAAAACGCTTTATGTCCTACATATACAGGCACGCTCACATTTAAATAATCCAGACCTATAGTTAAAGATATTTGTGTGTACTTATATACCGATAGTAACACTGTGTGAAAACTAGATATTTCTTGGCACCGCAGGTGCCATAGTATCTCCAGAGCACCCATCTAACCCCCCCCCCCCCCCCCCCCCCCGAACCCTTGATAAGATGCATCTAACCTGTAAGTTTGGTGACTGTACCAGCAATATTTTTAGTTATTGCCGTTCCTTGTAAAAATGGATCAAGGTCATCCATGTTCAAATTTGACCTAGCCGTTGATAAGATGCATCAAACTTGTGGGCTGGGTGACTGTGCCTCAAATTCTTACAAATTTATACCGTTTAAACATCATTTTAGCAAGAAAACAACATAAGGTGGCGCCATTTGTCTTCTGCAGAAAACAATGCTATCAAAGATCTTATGTCAATTTGATTTTTGGATCAATCCATGCATCCCTCAGTGACATATTAAAGTTAACATCATTTCAGCGTTATCGCCTCTGTGACCTTGAAAAATGCATCAAGGTCATCCATATTCGAACTTGGCATAGCCCTTGATAAGATGCATCTAAACTGTAGGTTTGGTGACTGTACCACAAATTCTTTTTGAGTTATTGCCCTAATATCATTTTAGCATAATCGCTGCTGTGACCTTGAAAAAATGCATCAAGGTAATCCATGTTCGAACTTGACCTAGCCGTTGATAAGATGCATCAAACCTGTGGGTTAGGTGACTGTACCTCAAATTCTTACAAAGTTATTGCGATAACATCCTTTTAGCAAGAAAACGACACAAGGTGGCGCCACCTGTATTCTGTAAAAGACAAAGCTATCCAAGATCCTCGGTCAATTTGATTTTTGGATCATACTATGTATCCCTTACTGAGATATTAAAGATTTTGTGTGAATTTCACCAAATATGGGAATATTCAAGGTCAAGGCCACTCTCATAGGAAAGGTCATGACCCCAATTTAAATAAACATCATCCCTTAACCCATATCTATGTATCTTTCCATTAAGTTTTGACTTATAATGCTCACTGTACTGTCAAGTGACAATTTTGGGGGTATTAAAAGGCACGAAAACAAGTAAAGAATAATAGGTGGCGCCACCAGTTTCTGAAACCTGACAACCCTATCCCTGATCTTCCATCAACTTGATTTTGGGATCAATCCATGCAAGATTTCTTGAGATATTTAAGAATTTGTGTGATTTTAAAAAAAAATAGACCTTTTCAAGACCAAGGACACTCTCCTAGTAAAGTTCATGACCTCATTTTTAATAGGCGTCGTTCTCTCACCCATATCTATACATATACTAAGTTTGGTAAAGATCCGTGAAATATTTTTTGAGTTTTATGCGGCGGCGGGACCGGCATGGAAACATAGTATCCCCCGACTTTGTCTGGGGATACAATAATTGCGTTATAATTTGATATATCAGTAAATCCCCGAATGATGTTTATTGAATTCTGACCGCATGTATATACAAAAATGTTAAGCCAACTTATACGTACGCGACACAGGAATTAAATGACTGGATACCATAGGGATGATATTTACACTGGTTTGTATATAAGTTCACATATGTCCTGTTATGCAACTCCATCACCTGTGGCCTAATGGTAAGATTCAAGTTGGGTACGATGGGGACGGCCGAGGCTTCTTGTCTCGACTGTCAAACTTTAAAAATTAAATTTATTACATTTCAAGTAAACATCATTTGTTCACACCTCACATGCGCATGCTTACATTTATTCCGCTTAGTCATTTCACAAGAACACCCATGTTTATATAATTTGTCTTGAAACAATTCTAATCCAAAGTATTTGAACGGACTACGTTACTTTCTTCGCTACATTTATACCCACGCCGCTGGGGTATTCAGAGCCATCATGCATGCAGTGTGTTGTTGACATAGAATTTCTTTTCAATTCATAACCAGTAGTTTCGTAGTCTTCCTGCGCAGTAAGAAATGGTGACACACACACTGAGCCCAGGGCAATGAGCGTCTTTATAATTTCTTCATAATTTGTGTCATGAAAATTCCGCTAAGATCTTCCCGGACAATAAATGGGGCCACAATTGATGTAGCTTTTACTCACTATAAAGCTTAAATAGCCGTCAAGACACAACCCTTACATAAGGATTAATTTTACTAAAAAAAATTAGAATGGACCGCTTATGCCGTTTTAAAGTACGTTGTTTTCTTTTAAATTTGCTTGTATTTATGCCGACCAGATCGGCTGTCACTGGCTTTGTAAAACTTGGAATATTGAAACAAATCATGCTATTTTCTTTGTAAAACTATTCGTCGTTAAGCAATGCATAATATGATGTAACTGTTGGGTTTTAAGCAATGTGATTGAAGATTTTATGATATATCTGGATTATCAGTTTTAAAGCGTTTGGGGCTACATTCTATCATCCGCCTCCTTCACCTACCCACGAGCATGCGCACTGCACGTAACGGTCGTCTACTTGGTTCGGGTCCTTTGAACCAGCATTGCTAATTTTGTTTAATGAAAGCAGACACAAACACAGGCACTTTTAAGGATAAAACAGAAATCTTTTACTGTCATCATTTTAGATATAGCGAAAAATCTATTTTTTTGTTTTCGATATAACTGTTAGTGTCAATCGTCGCCAAAAGATGTCGCTAATGGATAAGTACTGTTCTTGTGGTCCTGGCATGGACGAGGGAACGAGGTTGGACTAAATGACTCTCACCTTACAAAGCGTTAAGACAATGGGATTTTCTTCATTTTTTTTCAGACTGGTGGTATACAAATATTTCAGAAATGTGACTTGCGACATCCGCTTTTTAGTGTGTACGCAAAATGGCAACCCCCAATGAGTGGTTTCGAAATTATTGCAAGGACAAGGAACGACCTGGGGATGACCGTGCCTGCATCTTAGTGAGGATATACTAGTAATTTATCTCAGCAATGGCTCTACATGTATAAAGATTTTCATTAAATTGTGCATACATATTCATCCTCATTTAAGTTGGTCACTAGGTCATTTTGCAGCGGTACTTTGTCCTTCTATAGTTTAAGTCGTGTATTCATGGCTATACTCATTTTTGTGCAGGCACGTACAATTTGTATGTTTATAGCCTTTTTACATGTATAAGTTGAAATTCGAGTCTATTTTACCTTGAAAGTGAAAGAGCGCCTGTTCAAGCTTATGCGCAGGCATCTTGCATTTCGTCAGAATAATGATAAAAAGTACATACTATCAGTGTTGGAGTCCATATATCTGTGAAATTAAGTGAAATTGTGTATCATGCCCTTTCACATATATTTCAGTTACCATGAACAAATTGGAGGAAATTGATCTATATAATCATCTTGTCAGCGTAAATGTCTATGGCTCATTTTTCAAACAGGATTTACCTCTGAATTTGTATACTTGTCATTGGAGTCGATTTATCTTCATAGGCGAGGGGGTGACTCGCAGGGGTATAGGAGGGTAATCAAAGTTGGGACAACATTTTTTTTTTCAAAGAGGCCTTTAAAAAATCAGTCTATTATTGTTAATATATTTCTTTTCCAATATATAGATACATGTATTATTCTTTCATTTTCCGGGGGGGGGGTCACATTGCCTACCCCTCTTGAAAAAAATGAGGGTACACACCCCGTCCCCCTTGCATTGACCCCCCCTGACAGTATTTATGCAGATGGTTCGTTTATATTAGCTTGCAGCGCCACCTTCATGCCTGACGATTTTTTGCAACGCCATCAATCTCAAAATTTTCTGCACTTAAACGCAAGATATTCAGTTTGCTGCATGTTGGAGTTTATTCATATGTTTTATATACGGATAACATCAACAAATTTATAGCAATTTATTTTTAAAGCAACAAGCCTTTTTACTCAATTAATTCAGGCTGCCATGGAAACCATAACTTGATGTGACTGTTAAAGAATGTTCAAGATTGCTTCTATCCAAAACACTGACAATTTTAAAAGGCATTGAATTGTTCATACCCTTCTACATGACAATTCGTCTAGTATGATTAAATAAGTCTCGTTTCCACCTGTCTATAAAGAAATATATGACATGTGTTATGTTCAATAATAACGTTGTATAAATATCTTTTAAAATTAGTTATAGAAAGCTTTAAAAAATACGTGTAATAAATAGGTATTAATATATTGTTGAAGGGCCAATAAATTTAATGTTCAATTATAAATGTTGTATAAATATCTTTTAAAATTAGTTATAGAAAGCTTTAAAAAACCGTGTAATAAATAGGTATTAATATATTGTTGAGGGCCAATAAATTTAATGTTCAATAATAAATGTTGTATAAATATCTTTTAAAAATAGTTATAGAAAGCTTTTTACAAAACCGTGTAATAAATAGGTATTAATATATTGTTGAAGGGCCAATAAATTTAATGTTCAATAATAAATGTTGTATAAATATCTTTTAAAATTAGTTATAAAAGCTTTTGACAAAACCGTGTAATAAATTGGTATTAATATATTGTTGAAGGGCCAATAAATTTAATGTTCAATAATAAATGCTGTATAAATATCTTTTAAAATTAGTTATAAAAGCTTTTTACAAAACCGTGTAATAAATTGGTAATAATATATTGTTAGAGGGCCGATAAATTTTCGGCCTTGCCGGCTTCCCTTGTCTGGTGGGAATTTTCTATAATTTAACCAGGACTATTATCTGTCACTTACACTTGTATTTACTTTAGTTTGACTGAAACGTCTTCTGTTGATAAAAACAACTCACCGACATAAAATGTCCTATGGGACTGAAGCATATATTTCTCCGGTTTGATTTTGTACGAAGTGCGCGGCGACGGCTGAGCAGAACAAGACTGGCAAGCGAAGCCAACAAACAAACCAGCTGTTACATGCAGTAATACATTTGTACCGTGAATGTGCCTGCATTTTATAAAAAATTGTATGTGATCAAAAACGAATATTTATGCACGTGCAAAAACGTACGTGATACTACCTAGAAAACAATATTCTTATCCCGAAAGAGATATATAAAAGACCTGACTCACAACCCGAAGTTGTGAACAAGCTCAAACTTAAAGGGGCCCAATCACCTATCTGAACATTCTAAACTAAAGGTTATCCCTTGGAGCTTTTATAAAAACTAGGCCAGAAAATGTGGATATCACCGCACATTTGATGCTTGTTTTGTTTACTAGTATATCAACGTGTTTATAATATGTGGTAGCCCACCAAAATAATCAAAACAAATTCCACAAGGGCATCTGGCAGCAAGACAGTTAAGCCAGAGCTTTGCAAATGGCGTTTTACAACAAGTGACCTTTCTATCTCTGCACATATGAAACCAACCACCTCAGGTTACATGTTTTACCCATTTGTCAGTATTGCTGTGCTTACAATCATGTTGTTGATAAACATGTTCATACATTCTTCATGAAGGCGTTATAAGAACTTTTCTGAACCAAAATTACATTTAGATCATTAAAATATACATGGAGGAAGCCAGAAGTCACATTAAGTCTTTTTCAAATGGTAGGTGAATGGGCACCTTTAACCTTGTGCCACGAACAAATGTCACCAATCGTGCTTTACCTGTCAGCGTGATGCAGTATTCAGACTAAATTTACTAAATCAACATTTAGATATCATTCTATACAGCCGCCGATTTCACTGTAATATTAATAGAAGGTACATGCATAAACTGATAAAATAATCGATTAATAGATATTCCTCGTCGTGTTTTCAGTCATCAAACATGATTTTACAATCAATTCCTACCCCAGTATAAGATATTTACATTTTTTTTTTACTTTCAAGAGTAAATTTTTACCTTATATCTTTATATATTTCTTATGGGAAAAACTTAACGGATCAAGGGGAGAAAATACCTTTATCCTCCAAGATAAAACTTTCCTTCTACATTTTTCTTGATTTCTGATAGAAATTTTAATCTTAAAATAATTTTTACCTCTTATACAGGAACTATAAAGAACAATTGGAGGGAGAAAAAAACATTTGATCATTTATGAACATTTAAAGTACCGGGTATTGTATTCAGAGTACATTTAATGCCTGATACATGTACGGATGCATGCACATACACAAACTTGCATAATCATTTAATCTGTCAATGTATCAAAGAGTACAGTTTCCTCGATGAAATGGGCATCATACCTTTTGTATGTCACAGATCATCTGACTTGCATGGTTTCGACTTGTTTACAATGTGATTCAGAAACCATCGGTAGATATATATGCACTTCGACGAGTGTTTTACACGAATTGTAGTGAATGCAATTACATGGCCCTCTGTTCAATGTTTACGTATCATGGTTTTGAATATGCATGAACCGACATCATCGGGGTCGTGACTGCAGGTGCTCGTAATATGACGTCACCAAACAAGATCACATGGACCCTCATAAATGATCGCATTGGTTATCATCTGCAGCTGAAATAAACCTTATTAACACCATTATAACCAATGAGTAAAATAAAGTCTGCATTGCATCTAAATTGTGAGCACCTCAAAAATGCTTTGAACTGACAATTTTAACCACAAAAGTCTACTTATTCAGATTATTGCAGTATATGTTTTAGGTCGCACTGTCCTATTTGTTAGCTCCGGGAAAGCTCAACCAATCAGAAGACCTGTTACAAAGCGAGTTAGGCCATCACCTTGATGTTTTTATTTGCGGCGAAACAACAACACAGAAATCTGCAGCGAAATTTCCCCTCACTGCATCGGCGAGGGGATTGAAAATGAACCACCATAATCATTATAATCATTATAATGGCCACGTTCACACACGGTCGGAGGTAAGATTATATATTTCATTACTGCGTTGACTGAAATATGCCTGGATGGTTGTTTTTTCCCTCACACACCCGAGTGTCGCTTGAAATACCTTCATGGCGATTTAAATGTCTCCACCTTAAGAAAATAGCGCAAATACCACAGATCTAACAGGAAATATACACAGTTATGGTATATTATTAATCATGTATTTTATATATTGTGTTATTTAAAGTAACCAACCCCTTTAAATGCATGCATGCGACGGGACCCGGATTTTAGACAGGTAACCCCCCTTTGTTCGAGTTGGAGCTCAGCTGATTGCTTTGTCTGTCCCACAGGCTCGGCCCAGAGAACCGGTTGACTGACAGTACTAACCATTCTCAGACCCAGTGACCCCCTTAATACATAGGTGACATAATCTGTGTCAAAATAGAGGTTTAATCTATAATTTTATCTATATATGTTTTGCATGTCACTGAAATTGCAATTGGACAGTGTCTGTTTTAAAAAATATATGTCAGATCATGTAATTTATGCTCCAAAGACAGTGTTGTCATACTTTCACCATTTTAAAGGACATGCACAAGTTTGCTCTCCCAGTATAATACATAATCAAATTTAATTTTACATAAAATACATTGCTTTTATACATCTCAAATTTAATAATGTTAAGGTGTACAATGTTTATAGAGTGTATATATTATTATTATTTTTAATCAATCATTATTTTGTCTTAACTTTATAATTGTTAGTTAATTATTGTATTCTATATATAACATTTTAGATCCCTGTGTTTGGTTTAATCAAAGGGTGTGCTCAGTTAATGTAAATGTGTTCTTAATTAAGAAACTAACAATTAAGAATTAAGAATTGAAACTGAGGAAAATAGCACTATAAAAGTGAAAGAAAGGTTTTTAATTCTGATAAACATGTACAAGTTCTCTGTCTTTTATTGTGAATTTGGCCAATTTTTATATATTCTTTTTAGTTAAAATTGTAGTTAGACTGATATTTAAAAGGTACTCTTATTATAGTTTGTGTAATTCTTCCTTTTATTTCTTTTATAAAGTTCATCACATGATATGTGGTCATGGGTTCTTAATAGGGGTGTCACCAGGGTTTGAATCAGGTAGATGTGACAGTGCCTAGGTACAGGTACTTTGTGAAATGGGCAGGTACAGATGCAGCATTTTTGTAGTGTACCTAGGTACAGGTACTTATGAAAATACCTAGGTACAGGTACTGGGGAAATGTCCAGTTATAGGTACAGTTATTAAAAAGTATTAAAAGACCACTTTCTATGTCTTCAGGAAAAAAAAAATAGGCCTTACAGATTTACAACACCAACTTAAGTAAAAGTGATCAATATACACAGGTGAGCGGAGAGTGCAGGATTATATATTTTCTTCACTTCGTCATTTACTCTTCACCAGTGTTCTGTGTATACTAGACAACAACTATCTACATGGGGCATGTAAGCAATGCTTTGCTGGTTGTCCTTTACTAGTGCTGATAATGCTACAATGAACTTACTGTTTAGAGGTTGGAGATAGACCAGCAAGCTACTAGCAGTAGCCCTCTCAAAGGCAGCAGGGGTGAAAGTTTGGTAATTACCCTACCCTGAGATAAGTAACTGGTCTGACAGGGGTGACAGCTTTGTATAAGCAATTTACCCAAGCCTGGTGTCCATTTCTGGTATCACACATTACCTGGAGTATCTTATTCCAGGTACAGGTTCAGGTAACAGGTACTTCCTACTCATGACAACCAGGTACAGTTACCCTGAATTGTGTACTTAGGTACAGGTAGAAATACCTGGCCCAAGAATTGCAGTACCATGATTAAATTGTAAGATATATATTATTATCCTCCAAATTAATTTGTTTTCATTCTCACTTTCTTTTTTGCAACTATTAACCCCTCGGGGTTGGATGTAGCCTAGTGTTCAGGGTGTTGGACTTCAGAGCTTAAGGTCACCAGTTTGAACCCAACCAGTGCCTCAGAGGCATAATGGTGAAATCCCGTTATAGAATCTCAGAGATTCGCTCTAACGTCTTAACGACAGGTTATGGCTTCTGGATTTTTCCTTACCCAGTGTATGTAACTTATAAAACCTGAAATCCAAAAGGCTTAATTATAACATATAATTTTTATCATATGGATACCTTCATCTTCATTCAATAGACAGTGCCACCAACAGGCCATGGACATATACTTAAAAAAAAAACCTTCAACCCCCCCCCCCCCCCCCCACCCCCCAACACCACACCCTGAAACCCTGTGTGACCTATAATGTTTGCTAGAGTACACCTTGATGTCGAGCTATTAAGTTTGTGTCCTGCATATAGATTAAATACTCGGCAGTAGTCTGTGGCATTAAAAACAGGAAGAGCTACATTGTTGTGTTATTTTTAGCTCAGCTGACTATAAGTCATCTGAGCTATAGTCGTGGTCCATTGTCCATCGGCCGTCTGTCTGTCCGTCCGCCTGTCCATACATAATTATTGTGTAACTGTATCCGCCAAAACAGAGTTTTGCGGATACTATGTTTTCAGCTGCACGCCGCCGCGTAGGTGTCCGGAGAACTCCTCCGTAACCACTGGGCGGAATTTTACGAAACCCGGGATTATGTTCGGGTCACATGTGAACTACTGCGCCCCGATTTTGTTTTGACCTCTGACCTTTCCTCTGCGCTCTGCGTCCATCTGTGCGTCTGTTATATCACATTAACCCACATATCTCAGGAACAGTTTGACCGATCCGGAAAAAAAATTTTCACAAATGTAGCCCTTGGATAGCTTTATAACATACATAAAAATGGTGGCGCCACCTGCAACCATTTTTGCACAGTGTCCATCTGTTCATCAGCCTTGGGATAAAATCACTCATATCTCTGCATTGGTTGGACTTATCCACCTGAAATTTTGCATGTGTATACATCCTGGACAGCTTTCTTGATTTTATGACAGGTGGCGCCACCTACATTCACATTTATGCTGCAGACATCCAAGCTCATATCTCAGAAACCGTTTGACCGATTTGGCCAAAATTTTGCATGTGTACAATTCTCACATAGCTCTTTATCATATGCAAAACTGGTGGCGCCACCTGTAACCATTTTTGCACAGCCTCCGTCTGTTTGTCTGCTGTGGGATAAAATCACTCATATCTCTGCACTGGTTTGACTTATCTGCCTAAAATTTTGCAGGTTTATTCATCTTGGATAACTTTCTGGATTTTTTTTGCAGGTGGCACCACCTGCATTTATGTTTACACTGTAGACATCCAGGCTTATATCTCAGGAACTGTTTGACCGATTGGGCCGAAAGTTTGCATGTGTACAGATCTCACATAGCTCTTTATCATACGCTAAACTGGTGGCGCCACCTACAAGCATTTTTGCACTGTGTCCGTCTGTTGTCTGCCGTGGGATAAAATCACTTGTATCTCTGCACTGGTTTGAGTTATCTGCCTAAAATTTTGCAGGTTTATACATCTTGCATAGCTTTCTTGATTTTTTTGCAGGTGGCGCCACCTACATTTATGTTCAGCTGTAGACATCCAAGCTCATATCTCGAGAACCGTTTGGCCGATTGGGCCAAAATTTTGCATGTGTATAGATCTCACATAGCTCCTTATCATACACAAAACTGGTTGGGCAACCTGCAACCATTTCGGCACAGGGTCCGTCTTTTGGCTGCCGTAGGATAAAATTACTCATATCTCGGCAGTGGTTTGACTTTTTGCATTTGTATACAACTTTTATAGCTTTCTGGATTTTGTGGTAGGTGGCACATGCTACGGCTGAAGACATCCATGCTAATATGCAACACACCTCACTCTATTTCCCTTTGTTACTCAATCCATGCCTCACTTCACCCGTCCCACTCTGATTTCGGTGGATACACGTAGTCACTTGTCGACTACCCTTATTCTAGTTGTTTTAAGTTATGGGCCCAAACATAATGCACTTTGTAAAAAAATCAAGAAATATATTTACTCCCTTAACAAGAGGATTGCTGAAGCTAGAGATTTTTTGTCAGGGATGTAACATTATTTTATCAAGATTCAATAGAATACCCAAAATTAGTTCTGAATTTTTCTAATTTTATAAGCTATTAGTATAAATATAAAATTAGTACCTTAAATTTTGCCAAAATTTGACAATGGCACGTTTGTTTCCTATGAGCACTGTTGATATAATTTTCATATCATGCACACATAAGGATTTCAGCTTTTTAGTTTAGAAAGCTGAAAGAAATTGGCCAAAAATTGTAGCTTTTATTAATGTTTTTATGAGAACATGTCAGACCTTAGCTCTCCCCAGCCCCTCTTGAGTCACCTGTATGTTGACCTTGTTGACCTTTCATAAAATTATGCACGCTAGACGTGAGGCATACAGTGGGGCAGCCAAGCAGCTTATGGCCAGCCACAGTTGATCCAGGTGTCCAACCCAACTCATCTAGTAGTTTTAACTAACAACATAACAATAAACAATAAATAAATAAATTTTTATTGGTTTTTAATAACAAATTAAAGAAAGATGGAAAAGGAATTTGTTAGTTGATAATAACAGGAAATTAACTTGCAGTTACTGATGATTTAAGAATCTTGTATCGATTGATAGAATGTCACGTATTCCGAATAACACCATGCAGTCACCTATGGTATTTTTCAGTTCAATTTCAATGATAAAAAAATAAATCATATTATTCATTACTAATCATTAGGGATCATATGAAGGAAATTAATAATAGACAAAGATGCAGTTGATAATATTAATCTAGATTCCTGCTGTGTCTAGTGTGTACATTGATGTGAAATTAGTCCAAAATGAATATATTACATTTATTTTTTTTAATATGAATAAAAGCCATAAAACCAGGTACTTATGATCATTATTTAAATGTGTGAATTTTGTATATTCTGGATTCTCAACATCATTGTTTGGGGAACACTGAATAAATACCAGACATGGTGCGAATACTTTGCAAATGTGTTTGAATACAAATATGAATATATACTCCATTATAAAATTTCTTGCATAAGAATGGGAATTCAGGTAAAAAGAAAGTATATGAATACCAGTGCAAATACTTTCAAAATGTATTCATGAATGCATTCATGAATATATTCTTTGATATTATTTTAATAATCATTTCAGTTGTATTTTATTTTTAAAAAATCATACGATTCTCTTATTATTTTTAATAAAAATTATATTTGGGACAATTTGTAATTATTTTTAATAAATAGTTAAACTCTTATATTATATGTTCTGCTTATAAGTTATAACTTATATGGCCAAGTCAAAATCTGTGTGACAATAGCACTCCTTTTGTTAATAAAATAAATGAAATCAATCCTCTTCCCCGTCTCCAAAGATACTATCAAAATCATACATAAGCTAAACACCCACAACTCATAATACAGCTTATATTTATTTCCACACAAAACAAGGATGTGCCGCATTTTAAATCATATTTTTTTATCATATATAACAGCTGAGCACCATGACCCATGGGTCTTTTGATTTTCTAATTGTGTTACTTATTTAGCCATTATGATTAGTATATGCTGTCTTTAAAAGAAAGTTTGTAATGTAGTATCTAAGTAATAATATAATCTGTATTTGAATTAAAGTTAAAGAATTGATAACCGGAATCGATTCTGTGAACTGGTTCAATTCCCAGGCCTAATTTTTACTAAGTCCTTTACATCATGTGTAAATTTATGTGTGTGCATTCATTCAGCCAATCCTAAGGCATCACATGTGGGGGAATCTATTGTGCATTAGACAGACCTTTCCAGTGTATTCATGATAATTCAACTGAAAAAGAATGGCAGCTGCATTGAAAATTTACATGAATCAGATATTTGTTATATTTCTGATTGATATCAGGGAAGTGTGTTTGTTTGAATAACACCATTTGCATGCATAAACTGCTGGTTTCCATTTTATTCATCCTCAACAGTGGGCATGAACACATGATTCATTAGACTTTTGATACAAAACCAGCAATATCTTGATAATTATTGCATGGATTGTCATGAATCTTGCTATGTTGACCATGACTAGTATTGTCAGTTCCCTAAAACTGGTTTCACCTCCTTTATCTCTTCTAATTTTGCAATTTTTTTTCTATTTTTGAGACTGTCTTCTGACAGCAGTCATGTCAGTTTCATACCTGACTGTGGTTTCATCTGATGTCCAAAAACTTGGTGTGTTTATTGATTATGAGCAGATGCCCTATAGTACTGTAATCAACCTGTCTGTCTGTTGGTCTTAGCATCTGTAAGTCCATCCATCTGTCCACAAATTTGTGTCTTGGTGATAAACCAAATTTGGATTTACATGTGGATTGCAAACTTGACTTAGATATGATGGCCGACCAATAAAGCAAGAACACTTTTGATTTAAAGTTCATGAGGTCTAAGGTCAAGGTCACATGACCCACATTTTTATAAAGCTTATAAAACAATTCAGCTGATCGTTGAGACCCATGGGTCAATAGTTTTCTGTTTGACTTGAGATGGAGTTGTCTGACTTGCAACCAGTTGTCCTTGTTGAATGTGTTTGGATTAAAAATGCATGGATTAAACAAGTACAGCCTGTGTGTGGCGGGATCTGTGTTTTCAAGCCTCCTTTTATAAATGGTTCAAGGATTCTCTTTTGTTAATAGATGTTAAATTTGGAAATAGGCTCTTTAAGATCAAAGGTTTTATATAAAGTACCTATTTTGAAGGACTGGCATTCATCTGTGTTTTCAATCAAGTACAGCAGTACCTGTCATGAGGGGACACCTATGGAATATAGCCAAACGACAGTTACTGCTGCAAAGAGACTGGCCTTGACCTTTAATATTTCCATATATTTCCTCTTATGATACCTCCAGTGTTGATAGCCATATGGATTTCATATGTGACTTATGAATGGCCAACCACTTAAGTAAGAACCTTATAGGGTCTAGGGTCATGAGGTCAGAGGTCAAGGTCACTGGACTCACATCTTTAAAGATATTGTGGATGCATTTTAAGCAAAAATTTCCATGCCAGATCTTCCATCTTAAAGATATAGCTCACTTGCCAATAATGGATGATCCATATCAATTTTGGGGTCACAAGGTCAAAGGTCAAGGCCACAGGAGCTATGTGTCAAAAAATTAGTTTCCATATGATAATTCCAGCTTTTTTTGATGTATGGATTTCAAACTTGAGTTATATATGTCCCATTAAAAAGCAAGATCCCAATTGATTTTGGGGTCACGAGGTCAAAGGTCAAGGTCACTGGACACATCTTTAAAAGATTATGGATGCATTTTCGGCTAAACTGTTCATCTGAGACATTTTATCTTGCACATATAGTGCACCAGCCGATAGAGGAAGACCCCTGTCTATTTTGAAGGCACAAGGTCAAAGGTCAAGGTCACAGGAGTCATCTATCCAAAAATTAGGTTCCAGGATGATAATTCCAGCTTGGATTGATATATTGATTTCTAACTTGATTTATATATGGCCCATCAATAAAGCAAGACTTCAACTGGTTTTGCAGTCAAAGGTCAAGGTCACAGAACAAATTTTTAAAAAGGTTTTGGATGCATTTTCAGCTAAACTTTTCATCTCAGACCTTTTATCTTGAACATATAGTTCATCAGCCAATAGAGGAAGACCCCTGTCCATTTTGAGGGCACAAGGTCAAAGGTAAAGGTCACAGGAGCCCTCTGTTCAAAAATTTGGTTCTGGGATGATAATTCCAGCTTGGATTGATATATGGATTTCAAATGTGACTTATATATGGCCCATCAATAAAGCAAGACCTCTGTTGATTTTGAGGTCAAGAGGTCAAAGTTCAAGGTCACATTACAGACATCTTTAAAAATATTGTGGATGTATTTTAAGCCAAACTTTATATTTCAGACCTTTTATCTTGAATTTATACTTCGCCTGCCAATATAGGAAGACCCTTTCCCATTTTGAGGGCACAAGGTCAAAGGTGAAGGTAACAGGAGCCACCTGTCCAAAAATTCATTTCCTGATGATAACTCGAGCTTGGATTGATAAATGGGTTTCAAAATTGACTTATATATGTCCATCCATCTTGGAAAGTTTTCTCATAAACCATACAGGTGGCGCCACCTGCCTTCCAGTTTTTGTAGAATAAATTAATACCCTTTTATGAGGGGTGATTTGCCCTATTGGCCTGAAAATGTGCATATCCATTAATCTTGGACTCCTACATTTTGTTCTCAAGACTGGTGGCACCATCAGCAATCGTTTTAGTGTGGCGTCAATCTGTACGTGTGCTTTGGGTGAAAATTGCTCATATCAATGGAGTGGATCAAGGTATTGGTCTTAAATTTGGCATGTCTATCCATCTTGGAAAATTTTCTTGAAAACCAGACAGGTGGCGCCACCTACCTTCCTGTTTCTTTAAAGTAAATTAATGCTCTTTTTTCAAGAGAGATTCAACATATTGGCCCCCATAAACAAAAAAATTGTTTCTCAAGTTGATAGATGGAAGAAACCATAGTCGCGTGCTAAGTGTCAGTATATGCTGCTGAAAATGGGGGGCCTGTTCTTAAGGGGGGGGGGGGGTTAGATTAATTGTCTTGGGATACTAAGGCACCTGCAGTGCCAAGAAATTTCTTGTTTAACTCTGGTGTATTGATTGAAAAATGGGCAGTTTGTGGTAGTTGAAATATTGTCAGAAATCATCAAATTTGTATTAACCATATAAAAAGTAAATAATCCCATAAAAGCTGATTTTGTTTTTATGTGCCTATCTATGACTGGAAATTTTATGGTAAACCCACTGTCAGTCGGTTAACTTTCAGTGTCACCGCAATAACTTGCAGGGAATTTGATGGATTATCATGAAACTCACCGTAACTACTTACCAATGGATTATCTCGACTGAGTTCTATAATGGGCAAAATTCTTGCATATTTAATGAGGTCACAGTCAACAGATATGCAACAGGCATATTATGCACCATTTGCAGTGCTCTTGTTTAACAAAAGGTTTGTTCTTTATGGTTGATTGAAGTGCTGAACCTGGCAGAAAAGATAAATTTGAGCACTCAATAGGTATTACTCGACACTATGAGAGAATATTTATCATGGATGTATCAGCCTGAAATTTTGCATGTTTATCTGGCTCTGACAGTTTTGTCATAAACCAGACATCTGGGGCCACCTACCATTCCATTTTCATAGAGTACATTGATGCCCTTTTAGCAGGAGTGGTTTCATGTATCCACCTGAAAGTTTGCATGTTCAGAATTTATTTTTCTCACGGCACTAGAAATTCCAAGGGAGTGTGTATTCTGTTTAAAAATAATTTTGAATACCTGGTACATCGGTGTCATACAGATAAGAACAGTAGATACATAATACTAGATGTTGAATCAGATGACTGCAGAATAACGTTAGCAAATATATATGGCCCGAATACGGATGATCCTGATTTTTTCTTGGAGTTAGGACATAAAATTGAAGTTGTTTCAAGTGATAAATGCTTAATAGGAGGAGATTTTAATGTAGTGATGAATAATAATATGGATAGAATAGGGGGAGGGAATTATAACGCAAAGGCACGTGTGCTTTTGGATTGGTGCTGTGATTGGGGACTTATTGATATATGGTGTAAAATGAACCCTGCAATGAAACGGTTTACTTGGCAAAGACAAAATCCTTTCAGAATGGGGTCTCGTTTAGATTATATAATGGTTTCAGAGTGTTTAGTCCAAAATGTTAGAAATGTTGAAAAATTGACAGGATATAAAAGTGACCATGACGCAGTAAAATTAGAATTACAGGTTGCAGATTATAAGTGAGGAAAGGGCTTTTGGAAATTGAATGTCTCTTTAATGGAAGATGAGGGATATGTAAAACTTATTCAAGAAACAATAGAACAAACAGAGAAAGAAAATCAAAATGCTTCAGCGGGCGTTGTTTGGGAAATGAATAGGTGTAATTGTAGAGGCCTTACAATTAGGTTCAGTAGTGAAAAGAAAAGAAAACAAGTTAAAGAATTAGAGGTCCTTGAAAAAAGATTAAATGAATTGCAACACATGGAAACGCAAAAGAAAGATGTGGAAAATTTAATCGAATCTGAGGATAGACAGTCAAATATTTGTACAATAAAAAGGGAGTTAGGTAAACTGATTGAGAATAAAACTAAAAGAGCACTGATAAGGAGTAAGGTAAGAATTTAGAAAAAACGAAATTTTAATTGAAAAATGTATACATATGTTGAAGGAGAGCAATGGAAACATTATTAAAAATCCAAAGGACATATTGAAAACACTAAACAAATTCTATATGAGTCTATATACATCTGAAGGGGTGAAAAAGAGTTCTATGGATTTTTTCAGTAGTATAAAATTGAAGAAAGCTTTAAATGCATGTGAAAAAAGAGATTTAGAAGGGCAGATTACGGAGAGTGAAATTTACAATGTGCTCAAATCGTATAAAGAAAAAAATCGCCTGGGACAGATGGTTTTTCAGCGGAGTTTTATCTGAAATTTTGGCCTCACCTGAAGGAAACATATTTGAAGATGATTAAAGAGTCTGTTGAAATAGGGAGGCTACCTTTTTCTACAAGACAAGGTATAATTACGGTAATCCTGAAAATTGGGAAAGACAAGCTCTATGTAAAGAACTGGCAACCTATATCGCTGCTAAACATAGATTACAAAATTATCACAAAAACAATAGCGAATAGGTTGAAAAAATACCTCGCCAATCTAATTGACAGTGATCAAACACGTTTTGTGCTGAACAGATTTATAGGGGAAGGAATAAATAAATTAATGATAATATTAGATTTATTAAAGGAAAAAAGAGAAAAAGATTTTTTTGTTTCAATAGATTTTGAAAAAGCATATGATTTTTTAGAACATTCATTTATATGGGAAAAGTTAGAATCTTTCAATGTTGGTCCGAAAATGTTAAAATGGATAAAAATGATGTATAAAGACATAACTTCTTGTGTGATAAATCGGGGAAGTTTCTCAGAATTTTTTAAAATATCAAGAGGTGTTCGACATTGTGGCTTAGGAATGAAGGTTAACAATATCTTTTGGACAAATGTGTTACAAAGTTGGACTGACTTAAACTTTAAGGAATCAATGTCTAAATTAGAATTTGCGGAGCAAAATATATGGTTTAGCTCCTGTACAAAGATTAGTAGAGAACGTGGTCTTATCAATTTGATGTATAGTAGAGGTGTTAGACAAGTTAAAGATCTGATCCAAGAGGGTTCAGATAAGTATGAAGTTTTAACATTTCAAAAGTTTAAGTACAAGTATACGGAAGGTATTGATTATTTAACATATCACAGAATTGCAAATGCCATTTCAATGAGAATGAAACTACTGTGTGTAAGATCCGAGGTACAAGAGGAAGAAAGTAAAGGTGTCTCTTTACAAATATTGAGGAATCTGAGGAAAGCAACTAGATACATTTATGATATTCTAATTCAAAGACAATATGAAACTCCTGAACGAGTGTGTAAAAAATGTGCACCTGATATAAACGAAGCATCAGTAGAAAGGGTCCTGAATGCATTTAGCGAATTATACAGGAATACTATCGATACAAAAATAAGAATGTTTCAGTGTAGAATTTTACACAGGTGTTTAAATTTGAATCTGGTTTTGGAAAAAATAGGAATAAAAAGTAATGATAAATGTACATTTTGCAAGACAGAAAAAGAGACAATCTATCATATTATGTGGGAATGCACACATGTAGACAAATTATGGAAGGATATCACAAAATGTTGTTAAGAAAAAGGATGTAAAATAGGACCTTTATCACTGAGTAATGTTATATTTAATGATGCCTCAGCAGTTTTAGAAAATTCTATAGTACTGGTAATAAAAAGATATATCTATGTGTGTAGATGCAAAGAGGAGTTGCCGGTTGCACAAAGGGCAATAGAATTCATTAAACATGTGCATGTTTTTTTAGAAAAAAGTCTCTAAAAATAGAGGAAAATTGGAAGAGCATAAAAGAAATGGATGCAATTTGGAGAGTTTTTAGAGAAGTAAAAAAAATAGTAAATGAATATTTTTATATTTTTTTCAGATATCACGAAATGACAGTTTTTATGTAAAATCTTGTTAAAAATCACACAGTGTTATTGAATGTGAATCTGTAACATTGTTTTGTGTTGTAATGTCTGTATTGTTTTGTTTTGTAATGTCTGTATTGATTTGTTTTGTAATAAAAAAAAAAAAAAAAAAGTTTGCATGTTCACAGATCTTGGATACTTCCATCTTGTACACAAGCCTGGTGGCACCACTTGCAGTCATTGTGGCCATCCATGAATGTTTTGGTGAAAATTGCACAAAACTCAGGAGTGTATAGATGTATCACCGTGATATTTTGCACATTTATCCATCTTGAACAGCTTCGTCGCAGACCAGATAGGTGGTTCCACCTACTGTTGTGTTTCATTGGAATCCATTTATTTTCATTTTCTAAGGAGTGGTTTGATATATCCACCTGATTTGCATGTCCATAGATCATGGAATGGTTTATCTTGTGCACAAGACTGGTGATGCCACCTGCAATCAATTACATCTGGCATCCATCGGTAGGTCTGTTTTAGGAAAAAATCACACATATCTCAGGAGTTGTTCATTGAAATGGCCTGAAATGTTGCATGTCCATCCATCTTGGGTAGATTTCTCGAACACAAGATTGGTGGCACCACGTAGAATCATGCATTTGTAGAATACTATCAGGCATTAACTTAGGAGTGGTTTGATACGTATCTGCATGTAGATTTTGCATGTCCATCCATCTTGGATAGCGTTCTCATACACAAGACAGTTGGTGCTACCTACAATCATATATTTGTAAAATACATAAGTATTTGCATCTGTCTCAGGAGTGTTTTGATGTATGTCCACGGATCTGGGATGGCATTATCTTGTACACATGCCTAGAGGAACCTACCTTTAGTTATGTCTGTCCCTGTGTCTTTGGATACTTCGGCATCTCTGATGCCACAGATTTAGAGGGCTGTCAATTTAGGAGATATTCCATGCCTCTTGTTATCCATACCTCTGTGACTTGGTGGATATCTGTAGTCGCTTGAGGAATACCTGTATTCTAGTTCTTAATTGTAAATGTAATTGTGGATATTACTTTTATTAGTGTCACAGTTGATGTTTATTAATCTGTTGTATGTCAGGGGTCTCCTGTTATCTCTTAAAATAAAGAAAAAAAGTAGAATGAGGAGACTTAATTTAATTTCATTGTTTTTTTGTCATTTTGTTTAAGTTAAAGTTATTGTCTTACTAGATCATTTATTTTATACAAGAACACTTCAAACTGTTTTCTTTATCTGGTAGTTCTGATGTTTAACTGACTGACTCTGGATGAATAGAGCAGTGTTTATTAAATAGCAAGACTGCATACATAATATACTATATGGTATATTTGGATACTGCATACATCGTTGATATCCTTAGGGCCTTCTGTAAGATAATTGAGAATAACACCTTACTTTGCTGGGCTTCTCTGTGCGTCTTCTAGTTCTGTGTCCATGTATGCTAGCTGTGCTGTGGCTTCTGTCGTGCGTGATAGGCAAACTGTCCTTGTGCAGGAAGATTATAGACTGGCTCCCTGCCTATAAATGGCCACATGTTTCAATATTCAACATATTTACAGTTTCATATGTCTTATAGTTCAGACTTTAGTTCATTTGACATAAAAAGAGGGTACTCAGTGGAGCACAAATTACCTCAAAGGCCACATGTAAAAAAAAGTACAAACTTTGCTTAAAGCAAGCTTTTCACTCACATTTTCTTTAGAATTTATTGAATATATCAATATGAAAATTATAAATGTTTAGACTTAATGTTTAAGCAAGGAAGGTTTTATTATAGTTCAGTGATGATGTAGACATGTGCAACTTTATTTTCAGTCCCAGGTAATTTGTACACCAGTTTGATTCTTACATACAGAGATATCTTTACCTATAATGTGCCAAGTCAAAAGGTATTGATATCCCTTGTTTTCACAAGCCTCAGACGAGTACGGCTTATATTGTATCTTTAAATGGTCCCATGCTATACCCTGTCTGGCCTGCTCTGGTCTTTTTATAGTATGTATGCTTAAAATGCATGAAAATCAATGAAGTGGACTGTCAGTTGTCCCACCTGAGGTTTTCCTACTTAGCCAACCAGAACCAACCAAAACATTTGCTGCGAGCCACAGGCACAAAGTTCATAGACCTGGTGTCTGTTGCTGGAAGGTTTTTAAATGCCAGCTGTCTTGTGATATCTGCCAGTCATTCATCCAGAGGACATTCACTGCAGTCTATCAACCGTCACATAGACTGCCCCTGTTAAAAACACACAGAGACATTTTACCTATCAGTTCAGAAAAATTGGGGTAGCGTCTTTAAATTTGAGGTTTCACATTCAGACGCAGTTAGCATGGTTAGTAATTTTGTTGCTCTCAAACAGTGTCAGAGTTACCTATGGAGTGGCAGAACCCATAAAAGTTATACATATCCACAGAAGAGCTCTGGTTATCCAAATACTGAGCATCTGAAGTTACATATAACTAAATTGAAAATAACAATGGCTTTCATCCTGTGTAATTTTTAGCAAATGCTTGTTTATCTGAAAGACAAGTATTTGAGCATATCAGTAGTCCTCAAAACTCTCTTCCGCTTCCTTTCATAAAATATCAGTCAAGGTGAGCCTGATAACCTCCCTCCAAATTTATTTGAGTAAGTTGCTAACAGACAATCCAACCAAATCACCAACCTACCAAAAGATAAAAACATAATACTTCTTACTTGAGGGGTAACATAAACGGGAATATTTTACGCTTATCTAAGTTTGTGCTGGAGTATTAATTTTATTTTTCATATTGACTGAATGAAAACAGTCATGTTCATAAAGATATGGTTATAGGTACTGAAAATCAAATACTACAGCTTCCTTTTATTTTACTGATTGGTCATGAACTGAGTACAGAATTGGGTAGCAGCATGCACAATACAGCAACCATTGTTCTATTTATAAATAGTCAGGCACAATTTAAATATGTATTTGCGTACAGGGAACAATTCACTTTCTTTTCATACAGGATCTTTCTCTTTACCGTACCATATTGGCATTAGTAGTTTTATTAGTAGAATTTACACAGGAGACCTTTGATTCTGTACATTGCATTAGATATGTCATGTACAGTGTCATGTCATGTACATGTACAAACTTGTACAGTGAAACAAATTTGTATGAATCACAGATGTGCATAACATACACTGTCATACAGCAGACTAAGTAAAAAATTTATTTACATCTATCTACATACACACTAGTGATTTGCCAATTATTTTATTATATCGATGATCGGTCATTTCATTCATAATTGTATCTGCCAAAACAGAGTTTTGCGGATACTATGTTTTCAGTTGCACGCCGCACCGCATATGTTTCCGGAGAACTCCTCCGTAACCCCTGGGCAGAATTTTTTAAAATCCAGAATTATGATCGGGTCACATGTGAAATGCTGCGCCCTCATTTTTGGTTGACCTCTGACCTTTCTTTTCTGCTCAGCGTCCATTTGTGCGTCTGTTTCCATACATAAACCCACATATCTCTGGAACTGTTTGAATGATTGGGTTGAAATTTTGTATGTTTGTAGCTCTTTGATAGCTTTATATTATACAAAAAAACTGATGGCACCACCTGCAACCATTTTTGCACAGCGTCCGTCTGTTTGTCTGCCATGGGATAAAATCACTCATATCTGGGCAGTGGTTTGACTTATCTGCCTAAAATTTTGCATGTATATACATCTTGGATAACATTCTTGATTTTGTGGCAGGTGGCGCCACCTACATTCACATTGAGGCTGCAGACATCCAGGCTTATATCTCAGGACTGGTTTAATGTATCCTCCTGAAATTTTGCACGCGTATAGATCTCACATAGCTTTTTATCATACACAAAACTGGTGGCGCAACCTGCAACCATTTTTGCATGGCGGTTGCCTGTTTGTCTGTGGTGGGATAAAATCACTAATATCTTGGCAGTGGTTTGACTCATCTGCCTAAAATTTTGCATTTGTTTACAACTTGGATAACTTTCAGGATTTTGTGGCAGATGGTGCCACCTACAGACACGTTTCGGCTGCAGATATCCATGGTATTATGCAACACACCTCACTCTATTTCCCCTTGCCACTCAATCCATGCATATACAAATTTCGGCATATACACGTAGTCGCTTGTCAACTACCCGTATTCTAGTTCATTAAAACGATTGCATTTTTATAAGCCCATCATATATGACAGGAGTATTATGGTATACCCAATGTCTGTCAGTCTGTTATCTTTTGTGTCGCAGCGATAACTTTATGGGGCTTTGATGGTTTTTTACCAAACTTGCCATAACTACTTACAACCATAATATCTCACCCGAGTTTGATTATCTGCGAAATCCATTGGTCACTAGGCTTCTTTGTGCTTCGCAGTGATAACGTGAAGAATATGAAGATATTTGAAAAAAAATTATTGGAAATGTTAATCAATAAAATATCTCGCCTAAGTTTGATTTCTAGCAAAATCCATGCATATTTAATGAGGTCAGAGGTCATCACCTTTGAAGGCACCGTGGTGTCTTAACAAAACTCCTTTGGATTTTCATGAAACTCAATATACATATTTACCAATAGAGTTTTTCACCTCAATAAAATTCTCAGCAGATTTCTCACATATTTAATGAGGTCAGAGGTTACCAGGCTGCTGTGTAATGTCATTATGATAGCTGCTTTGTGCTGTCACTGGGATAACTTACAAAGAATATAAAGGATTTTGATAAAACTCATCAGAAAAATTCATTAAAAATATCTTGCCTAAGTATGATTTCCAGCAACATCCATGCATATTTAATGAGGTCAGAGGGCACAGCACTTTGGAGGCACTGTGGTGACATAATAAAATTTTATTGATTTTGAAACTCAATATACTTATTGTATCTATCCCCAGACAAAGTCGGGGGATATTATGTTTTCATACCGGTCCCGCCGCCGCCGCCGCCGCATATAAATCTTGTTGGCGCGATAACCCAAAAAATATTTCACGGAACTTTACCAAACTTGGTATATGTATAGATATGGGTAAGAGGACGACGCCTATTCAAAATGAGGTCATGACCTTTACTAGGAGAGTGTCCTTGACCTTAAATAGGTCCAATTTTGGGGAAAATCACACAAATTCTTTAATATCTCAAGAAATCTTGCATGGATTTATCCCAAAATCAAATTGATGGAAGATCATGGATAGGGTTGTCATGTTCCAGAAACTGGTGGCGCCACCTATTATTCTTTACTTGTTTTCTTGCCATTTAATACCCCCAAAATTGCCACCTTACAGTACTGTGAGCATTATAAGTCAAAAACTAATGGACAGATTTCTTTTATATTATGCATATACATAGGTATGGGTTATGGGATGATGTTTATTTAAATTGGGGTCATGACCTTTCCTATGATAGTGGCCTTGACCTTGAATATTGCCATATATGGTGAAAATCACACACCTCTTATATTATCTCCAGTGTTGATAGCCATCTGGATTTCAAACATGACTTATGTATGGCCCACCACTAAAGTAAGAACCCTATAGGTTCTAGGGTCATAAGGTCAAAGGTCAAGGTCACTGGACTGGCATTTTAAAAGATACTGTGGATGCATTTTAAGCTAAACTTTCATCCTAGGTCTTCCATCTTGGATATATAGCTCACTTGCCAATAGTGGATGATCCATATAAATTTTGGGGTCACAAGGTCAAAGGTCAAGGCCACAGGAGCTATGTGTCCAAAAATTAGTTTCTGGATGATAATTCCTGCTTTTATATGTGTCCCATTGAAAAAGCAAGACTCCAATTGATTTTGGGGTCATGAGGTCAAAGGTCAAGGTCACAGGACACATCTTTAAAAAGATTGTGGATGCATTTTCAGCCAAACATTTCATCTCAGATCTTTCATCTTGCACCTATAAGTCATCTGCCAATAGAGGAAGACCCCTATCAGTTTTGAGGTCACAAGGTCAAAGGTGAAGGTCACAGGAGCCATCTGTCCAAAAATTAGTTTCTGGATGATAATTCCTGCTCTGCTTTTATTGATGTATGGATTTCAAACTTGACTTGTATATGTCCCATTGGAAAAGCAAGACCAAAATTGATTTTGGGGTCATGAGGTCAAAGGTCAAGGTCACAGGACACATCTTTAAAAAGATTGTGGATGCATTTTCAGCCAAACATTTCATCTCAGATCTTTCATCTTGCACATATAGTTCACCTACCAAGAGAGGAAGAACCGTATCAATTTTGAGGTCACAAGGTCAAAGGTGAAGGTCACAGGAGCCATCTGTCCAAAAATTAGTTTCTGGATGATAATTCCTGCTTTTATTGATGTATGGATTTCAAACATGACTTGTCTATGACCCATTGGAAAAGCAAGACCCAAATTGATTTTGGGGTCATGAGGTCAAAGGTCAAGGTCATAGGAAACCTCTTTAAAAAGATTGTGGATGCATTTTCAGCCAAACAATTCATCTCAAATCTTTCATCTTGCACATATAGTTCACCTGCCAAGAGTGGAAGACCCCTATCAATTTTGAGGTCATAAGGTCAAAGGTGAAGGTCACAGGAGCCATCTGTCCAAAAATTAGTTTCTGGATGATAATTCCTGCTTTTATTGATGTATGGATTTCAAACTTGACTTGTATATGTCCCATTGGAAAAGCAAGACCAAAATTGATTTTGGGGTCATGAGGTCAAAGGTCAAGGTCACAGGACACATCTTTAAAAAGATGTGGATGCATTTTCAGCCAAACATTTCATCTCAGATCTTTCATCTTGCACATATAGTTCGTCTACCAAGAGAGGAAGAACACTATCAATTTTCAGGTCACAAGGTCAAAGGTGAAGGTCACAGGAGCCATCTGTCCAAAAATTAGTTTCTGGATGATAATTCCTGCTTTTATTGATGTATAGATATCAAACTTGACTTGCATATGTCCCATTGGAAAAGCAAGACCCGAATTGATTTTGGGGTCATGAGGTCAACGGTCAAGGTCACAGGACACATCTTTAAAAAGATCAAGGTCACAGGACCAACATCTTCAACAAGATTGTGGATTGTTAGATGGAAGAAACAATAAATATGCCAAGTGTCAGTATATGCTGCTAAAAATGGGGGTCCATTCTTAAAGGGGGGGGGGGGGCCTACTATGTCTGGGGATACTCTGCCGGTGCCAAGAAATGTCTAGTTTACCAATAAACTTTCTCACCTGAATACCGTCCCATCAGATTTCACGCTTATATACACAACAGGTGTATTATGCATGTTAGCAGTGTTCTTGAAGCTTAAAAGATCATAAAGAATTATGTATGCACATCAAAAGAATACTTATTATCTTAATTAAATATTCTTATTCAGGCAGAGATATAAGAAATGCGGGGCAAAAATTAGCAAACAGCATTCATATTTAACCTTTTGCAACAAATTAAAACCTGGCTATGACCTTGATCTTTCTGCATGAGGTACAAGTTTGACTGGATTCACTCAGTCAATATAAGTTATAATTATATACAGCTTATTTCATGTTGATTTAGATGGTATGTAAATGAATCAATTAATAATTGATCATCAGTTGTTTTTTATCTTTCAGTAATCAAATATGATTTTTACTAGCGATTCCTACCACTTTTACACTCACACACACACACACACACACACACACACACACACACACACACACAAGCAGGTATGGCTTCATTCAACTCCTGTAACTAAATACCACTTATTCCTAGTGTGAAGTGCCAATTAGTCCATCAAATCTCATTTGGACAAATGTACAGGTATACCACTCAGTAATTATCTTATCTTTCAAGACTTGGGGCTTTCATGTGTACTCTTTTATTGGTAAATAGGGAATTTCATGTAAAACACACATCAGAAATAAGGCCTAAAGAAAAGGCATATGATAGTCCCTGCAAAAACTGGTAAAAATGTCACTTTGGAAAGTAAAGGTGCCAGGATATAATTTTTACCACCTTTCTGTTTGTCAGAGTACACCTCAACAGCATAAGTTGCATGTTATAAGGTGTGTTGTATGTAACATGAGGACTTATGTAATCCACATCAGAAATTACAGATATACACAAGTACACACACACAAGCAGCAAAGGGGGAAATGGTAGCAGAATATCCGAAGTATGTATGGTAGCTCCTGTTGTAGTAGTGAAATAAACAGCTCAGCAAACCAGTATAAAACTTGCATACAGACTTGTGCCTGAGGCAAAAGTATGTGACTAATTTATTACATCAGCTTTAGGTTAGATACTGGGCAGAATACACACAGATCAAGGGCATATGACTGGAATATATATATATATATATATATATATATATATATATATATATATATATAGAGAGAGAGAGAGAGAGAGAGAGAGAGAGAGAGAGAGAGAGAGAGAGGGTTATGTGCAAGTGTAAAAGAAAGAATAAAAGAAGAAAGAAAATAAAATAAGAGAGTGTGTGCATGTGTGTGTATGTAAATGTGAGAGAAAGAAAATGAATGAGAGAGAGAGAGAAAGATGGAGAGAGAGACCATTACAGGCAGTTTCTTATGGTGGATACCCTGTATTCCAGACAAATAGGGCAGTTCCTAGGAAAGGTAGATCCTGATTTTCTAAACCGTTAACCTTATTTCATTCATAATCTCATATCTTATCAGTTTCTGTGATTAGAAGACTCTGTTGTATATCATATAATTTTGTGTCTGTCTGTCAGTCAATCTGTCTGATCTGTTTTTTTGTACAGGAAATGCTTAGAATGTGTCTCAAGGGGGGGGGGGTGGAAGTGCTGGAAGGAATGGACAATAAAATTTTGGAGTTTATTCAGATCCAGATTGATCCCACTGATCCAGTTGTATCAGTATTTAAGTGTCGTCCGTCTGTCCATCTGTCAGCTTTTTTTGTACGATACATCTCAGTTTGACATGGATAGATGTCATTGGTATTTTAGGGAGAGATCAATTGATTGAATTTTAAGCTTGATATATGTTTAGGCATCTAATATTAACAGAGGCATGTGCTGTTTGAGTGTTTTTGTTATTGCAGGTTATTAAGGATACACAGGGTGGACCAGCTACATTTATAATTGTGCATGCACTAGTAGTTACGTAACCCCACCGTTACACAGCACACACAGGATGTTCAAAGTTCACATTAATTGTACACATACAGCTGTGAATAAGCTGATGACAATGCCCAGCTCCATTGTTATGATTTATTGGGCTGATACTGTAACAGCTATAGGTGATGAATTATTTACCATGAATACAGACTGGACATGCAATGCTGGGGAGAAGATCTGTGAATTGTCTGCAGCAGGACTTTCATAATTTGTAAACACTCTCACTGTTCAGCAGTACATCAGAGATTTAGGTGTAAAAAAGGTGGAAATCTGGATTAAAAAAAGTGATTACTGGTATCAGCAATTCCATTATCTGTGTCTGAACATTAAAAACTTTATTATCACCCTCTTTTTCCTGCTTCCCTTTCTTTCTGTGACTTTCTTTCTTCTTTTTCATTCTCTCTTTCTTTTGTCCTTGTACCCTTTTCTCTCTGTCTATTCTTCTGTCTCTCTCTCTCTCATTTATTTCCTTCTGTCTGTCTTACTCTGCCTATGCATCTGTGTGTCTGTCTGTCTGTCTCTCTCTATAAATGATTAAAATTTCAGATCTCAGTTTTTAATTTCAGATAAACAAGTTTAAGGTAAGCAGTGTTCGGATAAACAAGGCTCCACCGTATTAATTACCATATGTCTTCAGGTATTTGACATGGAAAAAAATTAAAGGTGTCTAAAGCAAGGGAAGGACCTTACTTTAAAGATGGAGAAGAAACTACTGTCATTTCTACAACATAAATACATCAGCTGTGTAAAATACATCAGACAGAGAATGTAGTACAAAGCATTAGTTTACAGTATTTACACGTAGGTACAGCCCTTGGAGCTATCAGGATTCCTGGAGTCTGATTAATAGATACAATAACTGCAAGACCCATACTATGGGGAGGGCTTATGGTAAACAGAGTCATCAAATCAGGCCAAATGTCTCGTTACATTAAGTTTTAACCAAGAAATCAGGAAGTCCAAGTACTATTTGAAACAGTCACAACATCAAAACCAACATTAATATTAAAGAGTAGCTTCGTGTTTATCTCAGAGGGAAAGAGAACAGGAAGGGACTAGAACAGTGAAATGATCCAGGGTGGTCTGCTGATAAACAGAAACTCAAAGATGTTGGTTTTGGAGTGACTAAATTAGTGATAATCAACATAGAAAACAGTTGGTGATCACAGCCTTTAGGTGATTACAAGATGTATACGTTGGAGAAATATGATTAGAATCACTTACTTCTCAATGTATGCCTTGTCTTTATTACCATTTTAAATTAATACCCACTCTACAGCATGCACTGATGTGCACTGTGGAATACCTGTTGTGCACTGTTATACCTGATGTGCACTTTGTAATACCTGTTGTGCACTGTGTAATATTTACCTGATGTGCACTGTGTAATACCTGATGTGCACTGAATAAATCCTGGTGTGCACTGTATAATACCTGATGTGCACTTGGTAAATCCTGAAGTGCACTTAATAATACCTGATTTACTCTGAATAAATCCTGGTGTGTTCTTTGAAACACTAATTGTTTCAACCATGTTCTTTGAAGAATAAAGAAACTGGTGACCTTGACCTAGATCTTCAAGTTCAAATCAGCCAAAATACAAATCATATGTGAATGCTATAACTTTTAAACTACTCAGTATAGTTTCATGAAATTTAAAAAGTAAAATGTTTCAACCAAATCTTGGAAGTGTTCACTGGTGAACTGGTGACCTTGACCTTCATCTTCAAGGTCAGATCAGCTAGAATAGAAATTTTTTGTGATTGTTGTGACTTTTGAAGTAGTCTGTATATCTGGGGGTGGGAGGCCTATAGAGAGGGGAGACATGTCTGTTTTTGCGATGCAAAAACAGCCTCATTCAGGTTTTACAGCTCTTGTTAGACTGCAGCTATAATACCTGAAGTCCAGTACTATGATTGTTCAGTCTATGAGAGACAACAACAGTTGTGCTTCTCCAGCTTAGAACCTCTAATTGTGATTAGTCTAATGACAAGTCTAGACCTTTATTAATGACAGGGATAGTTTCTTTGATGCATGATTATGTCTGTTTCAATAGTTACCAAAGCTTTCATGTGTCAAGCGAGACACTTGCAAACAGGAAATAAGACCAGACAAAGCTTTAGAAATTAAGCACAAGTTGATCTGTTTTGTAACCTATATATAACTTGTGTTTTCTGTTATATGTTTGGTATATGTTATTCTGATAGTAGATAGATGCTGAACATGCACTGGTGGCATCTTCATACTACCAAGTCTGTTGCTACGCTTTCACAGACCTTGATTCAGGGACCCACTTTGGTGTCTTTATCAAGCCTGCCAGTTTTCATTCATAAATCAAACTTCCAAACAAATGCAATAGACAAAAGGTCATCAATACACTGTTCACCTCCTGTCTGAAGGCTGTACAAAAACACATGGACCAGGAATATAACAAGCTTATATTGCTTTATTTGATAGAGTAGGTTACTGATGCCTGCACCAGTTATCCACGTAGAACAAGTGTACAAAAGTCATTTGATAGGTTCCGTTGTCTTGTTCATTATAGACATTGAGCAGGACACTGAATCAAGGTCTGTGATCATGTACCCACAGACTTGATGGTATGAAGATGAGTAAACAATACATGGAATGAATTAAATCCTGTCAGCCAAGGTGTGGATATAAAGCATAATATATCATCTTCATTTATTCTATCCAAGTATGAATGCTAATTGTCAGCACAGTACTATGGTTGGCTTCATATCTGTGGGGTTAAACAATCTGGTTCAGTGACACAGCCCATGGCAACAACATAATCTGATAGACGTGTGTGCTGTCACCCATACCTGGCTTCATTACCAGAGAGAGACTATTAAGTTTATTAATTATAAGTTCTGCTTATTATGCCATTAGCAAACTGCTGTTACATAATAAAGGTACTTAATCATGTACATTTAGCATGTTGCATTAACATAAAAAAATAGCATCTTCTCTTTGAAATAAAATGGTATCTGCCAAAAAATTGTACATAAGTTTTAAAAAAAGTGGCTCTGGCATGATCCCCAGTTCAAACATAAATACAGCGTGAATGCCACCTGTGTTTTTATTAGCTCAGCTGACTTTCAGTCATGCTGGGCTATAGCAATGGGTCTTTGTCCGTCGTCCTTCCGTCCGGCCGGCCGGCCGGCCGGCCGTCCGTTAGCAGGGCACAACTCCTAACCGTAGGGGCTAGGGCCATGAACCCTATGCAGTCTTAGAGGTTCTAAAAAGATCTCCTTGCAAACCTGAATTTAGGTCACTGCGACCTATATTCTCGAAGTTATGGGGTGTGTTTGCACCCCCCAGAAATATTTCTTTTAGCCAAAATTTTCATCCGAAACCTTCCATCTTTCACATACAGCTCACCTACCAACAGGGGAAGAACCATAATTATTTTGAGGTCACAAGGTCAAAGGTCAAGGTCACAGAACCAACTTCTTTGAAAAGCCTGTGGATGCATTTTAAGCCAAACCTTTCATCCCAATTCTTTGATCTTTCACATATACCTCACCTACTAAGTGGGAGAAGAATCCTATAGATGTTGAGGTCACAAGGTCAAAGGTCAGGGTCACATGATCCACTTCTTTGAAAAGGTTGTGGACACATTTCAAGCTAGACCTTTCATTCCAAACCTTTCAGCACTGATATCGCTTCTCTGCCAACAGGGGAAAAGATCTGTTGATTTTGAGGTCAAAGGTCAAGTTCACAGCACCCTCTTCTTGCGTGGAGTCATTTTCAGGCAAACTTTTCAATCTATACTTTCCATCTGTCATATATGGCTTACCTACCAATAGGGGAAGAAGCCTATTGATATTGAGTTCAAAAGGTCAAAGGTCAATGTCACAATATTGTTCTAAATGCTTGTGAACATATTTCAGGTGAATCTGTTCAACCCAGACCTTCAGTCTTTCACATATGCCACATCTATGCATCACTCAATGTGATTCAAACTTCATATTTATGGGTCTTTTTGCATGAAGAAATAACTAATTGATTTTGAGGTCAGCTGGTCAGGAGGTTAAAGGTTGCAGGTCTAAGTTATTCACTCATTGGTTGCCAAGTAATTACACCCGGCCAGATGTAATTGGTTAGTAGTTACCCATCATTTAGAAAGAATCCAGTTGATATGTGGGCAAAAGGCCAAGGTCATAGATCAGGTCAACTTATTTGTAGACCATCTCTCTTTTTCTTGTATATATAAGCTTGCACTCCATCTGGTACATCTCACCGTGTGGCTGTAATTGTGAGTGACACTGGTGACATATGACTCCCTTTTGTATCAGGCTATTAAGTGATAAGGCTGAGTGATAAGTACCTCGTTACTGCATAACAAAACACTGTTGTTGGAATATTTCAGCCAGGAATTAACACTATGAGAGTATAGTATTAAGGTTTAGCTACTGATTTATTAGATGATAGGAACATTTTGCAGTTTATTTAATGGAATCATAGCAATAAACATAGTTTCCTAAATATCTGAATATTTATATAAATCACCACATATAGAAGCAAGTGTTTGTTCTCATAATATGTGGATGTGTACTTGATTTAGGATGGCTTTATTTTATTACAAGACTCTTAATCATGCTTTCTGCATTTCTTTTCTTTCAGGTTTTTCAGTTTACCAATCCTGCTGACCCCATTGAAAAGCAGAGTGATAATAAAAAATATTGGACCTACACTTTTACATTTGCATATCTATAAATCTGATATGAGCGCCTGAACATGCCTTTTGAATTGTTTTGGACATTCATTACTGTAACATCATTTGGAGAATTTGCCCCAAGTTTGGTCCCTTATTGGAGGATGTGTGATATCAAATGTCAGACTTGTCAGAAATCCATTTTGTCTGCCAGTTAGCCACCTTAGAAATCCTTTTTTCAGTGCAGTTTCAGTAATTTTCCTTCAGTTTTTGGTCCAATTTAGAGAATGGTTGTTATCTGATTTCAGACCTGTCAGAAGTCCAAAATGGCCACCAGGCAACCATCTTTAAACTCCTTTTGATCATATTATCTCAAGAACTGTTAAAGTGAAGGCAGTCGGATGTATATTAATGTAATCTTGCAAAGGATTGGGTCAAATATTTCTTAATAAATATTATCATCATATATGAAAGTGCAGTACAGTTGGCTTGTATTGAATAAAAATTCATACAGAAGCACCTGTGTCTCAATAATTCTTGCATGGATTTCCTTGATTTTTTGCTATATATTTTCATCTTATATTTGCCCTTTGTGGTGTTCCTTTTGAGACTGACAGGTATCAAGTAAGCTATGGGAATAGTTCTGGATACCTTAACAATCATACATTTTCCTCAGACCATCAATTCACTGTGTTTTAACCAGACATAGGTGATATATATTTCTGTTGTCATAGAAAATTTCAACAAATTGGCAAATTGGTTCTTCAAAATTTGACTGGAAGTTGTGAATCTCAGCCCATGATGTCGCAGGTCATGCTTGGCAGCTGAGCGTCATGACCCATGGGTCACTTGTTTTCTTATCAGGCTTACAGCCAGTGTTTCACAACTCTGCACATTCATGTTTGGACTACTCCTTGTTTGGGATATGTCACATGGCCTTGTTATGGTAAAGAGACACATGTGGACTGTGTTTACTCACATGCAAAACCATAATAAGGTATTAAGCAGCCGAAGGGGAAGTACTGAAGCCGTGTGCTGGGAAGGATTTGCTGGTGAAACTCTTGTATTAAGCAAAACTGAACTGTTAGTGTGAAAGAAAAGGCACAATATTGCTCCCTGTAGATCCCTTTAATAAATGACAGAAGAACATTGTTGGACATTTGCTTTGGTCCCAGTTTTAGGCTATATTTTGTCACCAAAGTGACTTGGTAACAATGTTGATCAATGTTTAATCATGAAGAGAAATGGTACATTAACAAAGCTTTATCATAATATGAGGTTTCCTCATGTCTAATTTAAGTAGTATGACTGGCTTTGTGTACAAAGTTGCCATCACTCCATGCCGTGAAGTAGGCTTTGCTTATCAAAAGTAAACTGCACTGCACTGAGAGACCAAGGTGCACTCAGTGACCTGCTGGTTGGATTTCAGCCTGCAAGTAAACACACTTGGTAATAACAGTTTTTCCAAACTACTTTTACGGGATTATTACTTGGCAGATTGATTTTTCTCATCCATCAGTTGCCAGGAGATGTAAGGTTTCTGCCAATTTCTTTATATTTTATTAGTTTTGTAAGAATTGAAATAATTGTTAGCTTAGGGGTAAAGATAACCAGCAAATTCTGGATGAGATATGTTCAAACCGCATGTGACATGTTGACAAATAACAGTATCTGCACTAAGTGACCCTCACATTCCTTGAGTGCAGTGTTTTCCTCCGCCCAGACCATGGCCCCTCCCTAAAAAGGTGAATTGTGAGAAGAAACCCACAAATTCACTCAGATGCCTTTATTACAGGCTCTGACTGCCAGACAATTCATAGAAAACTTCAGGGATCTAATAATTATGTTATTTTTGTCTTATTTGTTATGTTCCTCGTCATTTAATAGAAGGTGCTACCTTCAGGGCATGGGCCATTAAACAAAAAATTTTACATTTGTAACATTATCAGGGGCTGATCCATGGTTTTGGAAATGGAGGAGTCTAACCCAGGAAGACCATAAAAATAACCTTAAAAGGGCATTCAGTTCGAGAAAATTAGAAGGGGAGGCTCAAGGCTTCATAATTGGTCTGAAGTTTGCAGCAGCTGTAAAGTAGGGATCCAGACCCCCAGCCCCCCTACCCACCCCTACCCCCTGATCTGTTTCTTAGTATTAAACAGGGCTTTCAGGAACGGTTTACCAGTTTCCAAATGAACCCATCAGTGATGTAAACACCGTGCTGATAACTGAGGCTTAATTACATTTAGCTACAAGTAAATATATGATGACATGATATCTAATCAGATAATGATATATAGTATATAGTATGTATATACAAATATTTGATATTTGTCACCCTCAAGTACTCTATATTTTATTCAAAAATTGTTTCAACCAAGTTGTTGGTGGGAGTTTGAAAACTGGTGACCTCGATTTCCATGATAAAATCTGGACATATCAATATATGTACTGAAAAAAAGGGGCCTGTTTTAAAAGAGGGTATGCCCAGAGTCTGATTATTCTAACAGCATCTCTAATGCAAGAAATGTCTAATTTATTGAATTAACTGCTTGTATATACAGAATCATGCCAATTATGAAAATTGCAGCAACACTAGTACCACAGCCACACATACATAAGGAGATTGACCTTGCAGCAACCACATACCGTAATTACTTGCACTGTGGCCACAACCATGAAAAGGAAATAATAGTTTAAATCATTCCTGAATGGTGTGACACATTTGATCTTTTTTATCTTTGGGTTTTTGATGTGTGACGTTTCTACTTCCATGGTCATGTCAAGACCTGAAAGCTGATGTCTCCCTCGTCAAAGACCCAGCTGTGACTCACGTAACCGTTGACAACACTTCATTGGTATTATGAGAGGCCCAGGTGCGACATTATAGGAGCATCGTTCTTTTGAAAGGTGCCTTCATGTCAAAACCTGGTGCAGCTTTCAGAGGAAAATCATCATTTACCTTGCTACTTTGTTCAGCAGTGAAGTAGTCTGAACGGAAGTCTGGGCATGAGTCCACTTTTTCAGGAACTTGGACTTCAGGATCTTGGACTCAGACTTGTACTCATACTCAGAGTTAAGGACCCAAGAAATAAGGCCAAGTTCATCTGAAGTCCAAAAGAAAGAAAGCATTATTCAGACTTATGTTCATGTGCGAACTATAAACAGAATAGAACAAAATAGGAACACTTTCTATGCCAGCATCAGACACTATAAATATAATTAACCATTATAGGCCTAGCAAAAGAATGTGTGAACTATAACTTACAGATTTGCAGGATTATCTGAAATATCTTAAATTGCTATTTTAGGATATTTATATTGGACTCTAACTTAGATTCGGATCCCAAATGACTCAAACTCAAAGAAGGTGGACTTGGATTCAGACCTCAAAGAGTTGCATGAACTGGCATGAACTTTGATTTGCACTCGTACTTGGGTGGTGTGTACTCGACTACGTCACTTTAATACAATTTAGAACTTGTGAATTCTCATTTGATTACCACTTTTAATAACAAACATCACACTTGTTAGTGTCCAACTGCAAATAGGAGATTATTGTATATGATTCACTGTAAAACCAACATGCTATTATATATACATGCATTGCTGATTTTAAGTGCCTCCTTTCCATAAAATTAATTTTTGCCTTTGTTCTTTACTTCTTTACTTGAACACATACA
This sequence comes from Sipunculus nudus, assembly GCA_026874595.1. Classification (NCBI taxonomy): domain Eukaryota; kingdom Metazoa; phylum Annelida; class Sipuncula; order Golfingiida; family Sipunculidae; genus Sipunculus; species Sipunculus nudus. The sequence goes on along the minus strand of CM049317.1, from coordinate 60,859,324 downwards.
TGGTATGAGATAATACTGTAATTTTTTCATTTCTTCAAAATCAGTACAAGACTAATAATCTTGGCTCAGTTGACTTTACATCAACTGAGCTACAGTGATAACCTTTTGTCTGTTGTCCTACTTTTTTACAGAGCACAAATAAAAACTAAAAAGGTACAGACCTGAAATTTGGACACTGTTGTGTAGGAGCAAATTCTCCTACCATTCCTGAAACTATCCTAAAACTAGGTCATTGTGCCAGTACCTGATTTCTTTAAACAACAGAATGAACATCAAGTAAATATTCAAGATTGCTTTATATGAATACTGGATTGAATTTCAAATTCAATTTCCTAATGCAGATTGAATGTGCTGAAACTGAATTTGAAATTTAAGCCAGTATTCATATAATACAGAACTGGTATGTGGTAAAATCTGTTTGGTCATTTCCACTGTTGATATGAAGTCAGAATCACTTAAAGGGAACAAAAAGGTATTGATTACTCAGAATTTTATATAAAAAAATTGTTTCTTTTACTGTGTTTTCCAGTTGTCCCAGAGTTCCATGGATGGGAGCTTCTCGTCAGATGATGCCTTGATCAACAGAAAGCTGCCAAAAGAACTACTTCTCAGGTATGAAAGTCGTGTTTATTGTTTTAGCTGTGATGATTACCTGTGCTAAACATTGTGAGACAATAGTCCCAATTACACAAAATCTAGACCACTCTTAAGGGCAGATGTCCAAGCCAGTAAGAAAACTTAAGAAAGGTCCTTTTATCCAGAAAGGGAGGGGGGATGTCCAGCCCACAAAATCTGGTTTTAACCTCTCGAAAAAATGTTGTGGTTTAAAGGTAATGACTCCTACACCCCCCCCCCCCCCCAGCATCTGCCACTGACTCTGTTCCTAAAATGTGCTAGATCTTGGCCAAAAGTGGTAGACTGATGTTTGGAGCTGTTAAAACTAGACTGGCAGTTTCAGGTGGGAAGAGATTTTAATGTAGAACAGACTGCAATTGGAGCTTGCAGAATTTTGTGTGTAAGGTGAACTTAAGTGAACAGGCTAGATCTGGAGTGACCCACTCTAGAGAGGATGGGTGCTCTCAGATTGCGCAAATTTGTGTGTAAATGAGATGTGCTTTGGATCAAGCTTTACACTTATCTTTTGTAAGATTATATATTTATTTCATGACCCTCACACTGTTTCTAATAACAACTGTGTAAAAATGCTGAAAGTGTATTTTGTTTTGTAGGATATTTTCCTACCTGGATGTAGTGACACTCTGCAGATGTGCCCAAGTATCAAAGGTAGCTTCTTAAATCCAGTTTACAGTCAACAGTCAAACTTGACACTTAACTCATCAGCTGAATGATGTTAACTTGAAACATTCCATCATCTTCATGCAACCAAGTCTGTGGCAGTTACACTTTCACAGGCCTTTCTTCAGCTACTGTTTCATTTCATGAATAATTAAAAAGCCTTTTGTTCAGACCAAAATCAAAACTGCCAAATTCAACAATCAACAGGTGAACAGTACACTGTTCACACACCGTCTGAAACACTTGTCAGATAAGGGATGTGTTTATATAACTTTATTTGATCGGTCAAATTCTGGATGGCCCAGCAAATTTAAAAATTTGGTCTAGAACAAGCACCAGACATGCTTGAACAGCTGTGTAAAACAAGTTACAAGAGTCATTTGATTGGTTCATTTGCCTTGTTCATTAGTCATGAAATAGATGCCAGAACAGCTTGTTGAATCAAGGTCTGTGAAAGCATGCCTGCCAGAGACTTAATAGTGTGAAGATAGGGTACATATGTTTTAAGCACTTTGCACTATGCACATTTTCATGCAAAAGCATTAGTTAATATTGTTTGGATCACCACACTATGGTATTTCCCACTCATGTCCAAATAACTGTTCAGACTTTGAAGGGTTTCCAGTCTTTTTGTAGAGAAAATATTATTGTAAGAATATCATTTTCATATTTTTAGTTTCAACCTCAATTGCTGTTGGCCTTGAAATTACAGTAGAGCATCATTTATCGGAAAAGTTGGGGGACAGTGTTTTTTGTTCAGATAACAGTCTTTCAGACAAATGATTCCGCATGATTGCTAACCTTCCACTGAGCAAAGGACTTAACCAAAGATTACAGACATGAATTTATGGAACTAGTCTAAAAAAAACGTTTTCAACAGCATTTTGTTAGTTTTTCTATTAATTTAATCAATTTATCATGAAAAGCACATTTGGAGTATTGCTCATTGGCCCTTGGTAATCAGAATTGAATTCATTGCTGAATATGAAAGTTGTGGCAGAAATCTTACAATATGGAATATTTACACAGAATGGTTAAATTCAATCAATAGCAAGTATGTGAATCACCAACTTACCATTGATAATATATGTGAGTCATGGTTAGTGTGAGTGCATGAATAAGTGAAGTAAAGTGTGAAACCTGTAACCGTGACAGCAATTCACATTCACTCTATTTTGATTCACATACAGTTTACATTAACCTTCAGAGTGAGGGAGTGGTTGGGGACAGTCAATTTAAGAACAGAATGCCCTGGGTTTAACACAAGTTATTGCCAGGTTAACAGAAAAATACCTGTGTACCTGTTTCTCATCTGAATAAGTTAATGGCCTGATTTTTAGGTAGTATTACCCCATATATATTGAAAAAAAACAAGCTGAAAAAAGTATATGGTTATTCCAATGTCAGAATCAGGACAATCTTGGGTATAAGGTCAAGGTAAAAAAATTCAAATAAAAAAACTTGTCATGGTTTCAAAAGGAAGCAGGGTTGTGATTCAAAAGTATTCCAGGTACAGGATCCAGGCAAGAATCTATCTGCAGAGAAAGTTTAGTCACAAGTAGACTTACATCAGCAACTATAACAGTGGAATAATGCTTTTTTGGACCAGACCTTAGTCCTCAAAATATAACAATTCGTTTATGAGAAAGATTATGTTATAGGTGGACAGTTTCCAAGACCGAGAGAGTATACAGGTGATTGAAAGAGTATACAGGTAACTGAGAGAATACAGGTGACTGACAGAGTGTATAGGTGACTGAAAGAGCATACATGTGACTGAGAGAGTTTGGATGTGACCGAGAGAGTATACAGGTGACTGAGAGAGTATACAGGTGACAGAGAGTATACAGGTGACTGACAGAGTGTATAGGTGACTGAAAGAGCATACATGTGACTGAGAGAGTTTGGATGTGACCGAGAGAGTATACAGGTGACTGAGAGAGTATACAGGTGACTGAGAGAATACAGGTGACTGACAGAGTGTATAGGTGACTGAAAGAGCATACATGTGACTGAGAGAGTTTGGATGTGACCAAGAGAGTATACAGGTGACTGAGAGAGTATACAGATGACTTAGAGAGCAAACAATTGACTTAGAGAGCATACAGGTGACTGAGAGAGTATACAGGTGACTGAGAGAATACAGGTGACTGACAAAGTATACAGGTGACTGAGAGAGTATACAGATGACTTAGAGAGTATACAGGTGACTGAGAGAGCATACAGGTGACTGAGAGAGTATACAGGTGACTGAGAGAGTATACAGATGACTTAGAGAGTATACAGGTGACTGACAGAGTGTATAGGTGACTGAAAGAGCATACATGTGACTGAGAGAGTTTGGATGTGACCGAGAGAGTATACAGGTGACTGAGAGAGTATACAGGTGACTGAGAGAATACAGGTGACTGACAGAGTGTATAGGTGACTGAAAGAGCATACATGTGACTGAGAGAGTTTGGATGTGACCAAGAGAGTATACAGGTGACTGAGAGAGTATACAGATGACTTAGAGAGCAAACAATTGACTTAGAGAGCATACAGGTGACTGAGAGAGTATACAGGTGACTGAGAGAATACAGGTGACTGACAAAGTATACAGGTGACTGAGAGAGTATACAGATGACTTAGAGAGTATACAGGTGACTGAGAGAGCATACAGGTGACTGAGAGAGTATACAGGTGACTGAGAGAGTATACAGATGACTTAGAGAGTATACAGGTGACTGAGAGAGTATACAGGTGACTGAGAGAGTATACAGGTGACTGAGAGAGTATACAGATGACTTAGAGAGTATACAGATGACTGAGAGAATACAGGTGACTGACAAAGTATACAGGTGTCTGACAAAGTATACAGGTGACTGAGAGAGTATACTGGTGACTGACAGAGTGTACAGGTGACTGAGAGAGTATACAGATGACTGAGAGAATACAGGTGACTGACAAAGTATACAGGTGTCTGACAAAGTATACTGGTGACTGAGAGAGTAAACTGGTGACTAGGAGCGATTGGAGATGACCGAGAGAGTATTCAGGTGACCAAGAGAGTATACAGGTGATGACAGAGTATACAGGTGACTGAGAGAGTATATAGGTGGCTGACAGAGTATACAGGTGACCGAGAGAGTATACAGGTGACTGAGAGTATATAGGTAACCAAGAGAGTATACAGGTGACTGAGAGAGTATACAGGTGACTGAGAGAGTATATAGGTGACTGAAAGAGCATACATGTGACTGAGAGAGTTTGAGTGCGACCGAGAGAGTATACAGGTAACTGAGAGAGTATACAGGTGACTGACAGAGTATACAGGTGACTGAGAGTATGTAGGTGACTAATCAGAGTTTACAGGTGACCGAGAGAGTATACAGGTATCTGAGAGAGTATACAGGTGACTGAGAGAGTATACAGGTGACTGAGAGAGTATACAGGTGACAGAGAGTATACAGGTGACTGAGAGAGTATACAGGTGACTGAGAGAGTATACAGGTGACTGAGAGAGTATACAGGTGACTGACAGAGCAAACATGTGACTGAGAGAGTTTGAATGTGACCGAGAGAGTATACAGGTAACTGAGAGAGTATACAGGTGACTGACAGAGTATACAGGTGACTGGGAGTATGATGGTGACTAACAGAGTTTACAGGTGACCAAGGGTACATAGGTGACTGAGAGAGTATACAGGTGACTGAGAGAGTATACAGGTGACTGAGAGAGTATACAGGTGACTGAGAGAGTATACAGGTGACTGAGAGAGTATACAGGTGACTGAGAGAGTATACAGGTGACTGAGAGTGTATACAGGTGACTGACAGAGCATACATGTGACTGACAGAGCACATGAGACAGTATACAATGAGCAAGTGACTGACGGTATGCAAGTGACTTACATAATATGCAAGTGACTTACATAATATACAAGTGACTGACTAAGTATACAAAGAAATGGGAATAACTGAAAGAATGAATTAATTACTTTCACAATATATAAATAAATGGTGGTTAAAGTATATGGATAAAAGGTAAGGTAACAAGTGAGTATTCAGATGCAAGTATATGCAAGTGACTTACAGATGTTCAAATGACTGACAGAATATGTTGTTAATATCAACAGAGGATTTGACTGATTGACAGGTCATGTATGATGGACAGTTGGTGACTGAGAATAAATTACTTTTATTAGTTTCACTAGAACTTTGAGTGGGATCTTGTCAGGGCTTTCTGTATTGTAAACATCCTAGTTGTGATATGCCTTATTCAGGGTTACTAAGGGCTGTTTTGTTTCATTGACAGCACTGGAATATGCTGGCTCTGGATGGCAGCAACTGGCAGCGAGTGGATCTGTTTGATTTCCAGATTGACGTCAAGGTAATCTCCCATGTCCCATATTTGTTTACCTTGTCCACAGCTGTGGCGTTAATGTAAAAAATTTAACTCAGGGTTTGAAATTTTTAAGTGTCCACTTGCCATGGTATATATTTAGATCCTGGCTATATATTATCATTTTGTAATTATGTGCTCAATGAGGTAAAAAAATGTGCCTCAGTCTGAATGTGCTACTGTCTAGTGAATCCTTGGTTTGGAGGGTCTCTTTAATAAATATGTCATTTTTAGGTACAATCCTATAAGTTTAGGGAAAAAATCATCTACAGCTTTATTTAGATGCTTTAAAAATTCAAACATTAATAATTTTATAAAAAAAATATATTATCATTTAACAAAGACACATACGGTAATATGGATTCCCAGTATGGAGTATTTTATATCTTTAAATGTTTAATTGATTTCAAACCCTGGTTATGCCTTTTCAGTGCTTGGTGTATTGAACATTATACCATAACAATAAAAAGCCAGACCTGTGTACAGTGTTTACTGATATGTACTGTTATTATTTCAGGTAGCTTTAAAAGTGTCTGTGCTAGGTTGGTGTTCTTGTTTAAACAATTTGCAGAAATAAAAAAATATTAGGCTAATACTTGTGAAATAAAATTTTGCAGACATAAAAAATATATTAATGATACTTCTCAAATAAAAAATACACTTTTTTCTCACTTTTTGTGCTAGGAGATTTGGCCTTTAATCTAAATGCATATGATTTAAATACCTGATAAAAATATAGGAATGGTTAGTAAAAAAGAGTAAGGGTGTGATGTCTACTGCTAAATATTACCACTCTTTTTTTAGTTCAAGAATTATAAAAGATCTTTAACTGAATGCTGATGCTTTAACTAAGAATGTACATGGACAGAAATAATTTTCTTGAAAATATTAATTATCTTGCCCCACTCCCTTTAATTATTTTACCATCTCATGGTGATAAAATATTCTAGGGGGAAAGGCAAGAAAATATTTCTTGTTTTGGTAAAGAAATATTTATCTTAAATTAAGAATTTTTTTCCTCTGATTAGATAAATTAATCGTCCTGATATCAGAAAAATCTTTGGATATTATGATGAAGGATATCTTTCTTGCATTGTGATAAGATAACGTATCACATGTAAAAAAAATTTATATATATTTTCTTGAATTTTAAAATAACCATGCTGCCTTTAAATCAAGAAAAAGTATATTGAGGATTTCTTGTCAACAGTAAAATTTTCTTTGGATAAAAAATATGATCTATTCAGTAAAATTATTTTGGGCAGTGTACTAGATCAGTGTTCTTTTTCTGTTTATTTTCAGGGGGAGGTGGTTGAGAACATATCCAAACGATGTCGAGGCTTCCTGAAATCACTCAGTCTGAAGGGCTGTAAAAATGTTCTAGACGGTGCTTTAAAGTGAGTATTAACTCTACCAATACCCGCTCTCACATTACTCTGTTTATGGTAGTGTCTGAATGGAACTGTTTCCATGTTGCTGCACTCCTCACTCAATGATTATACACTGCAGTCATCCCATGCATCCTTCAGTGTAACTGCTGCTTTATGTAGCAAGGTTCTCTGGGCTAGAACACCAGGGGTAGCACAGAGCAAAGAATTGTAATTGGACAAATGAGAGTGTGCATTGTGCATCCAGCCAAAATGTTAAACATGCGACACCCACTCTCGTTGGTTTAATTACACCAGGACACAAGCTCTCATTCTAATTCTCAGCCATATGCTAGAACAGATCTTATCAGACCAACAAGAGTCGGTGTCACAGGATTAAAATATGATTGATTGTTATGTATTGATTTATTGGACAGTACAGACAAACCAGGATGACAATTAATGGCTCCATCAGGTATTGATACTATAAAAAAGAGCAACCTTAAATAGCACAACTGACAAAAGTAGTTTTATTTTATTTTAAATCTCTATTGTATGGTAGCATTGCAAAATAGTTATTAATAGTACACATTAGTATTTCAGGGGAAATTAAATGCAGTGTAAACAGTGTAAACGCTTCCTGGAATGGGGGACATTGATTTAGGTTTGTATGTCTCCCTATCCCTCAACTGTCTGTCAGTCAGGTATTCATTTCTGTGCAATAACTTTCCTAAATATTATCTAATTTAATTCAAATTTGGTTCAGTGATTGGTTTTGGAGTGTCTGTATCACAAGATAATAATACAATATGATATTTCATTTTTGATATGATGAATCAGCACATTTAGTTTCACTAATCACCAACAGGTGTCGCTAGCAGTGGACTTAAATTACCTGAATTTTTCGCAGTAACTGCCAGGTGCTGCCATCTGTTGAGCATGGTTTAAACTATTTGCACTTAGTCACCACAGACTTTAAAATCATCCCGGACTTGAAGGAAGAAGCGGAGGACAAAAAAAACCATTGAATTTGATTGTTTTATTTATCATTGATTATATGACAGAGATGACATCTTTTGTTTGTTACAGAACCTTTGCTCAGCAGTGTAAGAATATAGATGAACTTAATTTGAATGGCTGTAAACATATAACAGATGGGTAAGTTAACATTTTGTTTATATCAGTGATTATTAATCTGAATATTTGCCAACTATTCATGGGGTAGCCAGGATTTACGGAAATGGGGGCGCAGGAAGGGGGGGGGGGGAGAGGGCCTTGAGGGGGGTTCACCTGACCAAGGAGTGTGTGTAAATATATATATATATATATATATAATATATAATATATAATATATAATATAATATATAATATAAAATATATAATATATAATATATAATATATAATATAATGTATAATCAGCCAACTTCAATATCCTTAAACCATTTTAAGACTGAAAACAGTAGGAAACTTTTGTTACCTGCATATGAATGTGTACAGTAATGAAACTTGAAGAAACATGACTGATGACTTATATTTTCATATTATTATATCAACTTTATACTTAAATTTTCTTGGTAGATATTACTGTCTGGAAGGTTTTCCATCAATATATGCAAAGTTGGATTAAGGGGGGGGGGATGGCCCCCTGCGGCATCCCCCCCCCCACCCCCAGATATGCCCCTGCTTTTATCTTTAATAAGCAACTGAAAACACATACATAAGAATGTTCATTACTTTATTCAGTAATAATTGCAGTACATCATTTTTTTTATGTCATGATCCTTTAGCTTATAAAAATGTAAAAACTATTAATATAGAAAATAAATGGTAATAAATGTACTATATGTATTAATTATTATCAGCAGTGTTTTATCTTCATCTTTTGCTAAATAGCAAATATTAGTTAGGTATAATTATGTGCTGCTAGAAAGGCACAGTGTTTAACATTATATGTATAATATGCACAGAAAAGTAAATGGTATTTAGTAGTGAAACTCATATTGTCATCTATGATCTGATCTCCAGGTTCGGTAATTCTCTGCATATTATGGTATCACGTGTATGATTTGTGGGTGGTGTTATTACAGGACATGTCAAGCCCTGGGGAAGTTTTGTGCCAAGCTGGCCACCCTGGACTTGGAATCATGTGACTGTATTACAGATAGCTCCATGTCAGCTTTAGGGTATGTAAAATATCCTTAGTTTTACATCTGTGATGCTTTCTGAATACATACATATAAATATCATCTGTAAAACCTCAAAACTACTTCCACCAAGTAAACCTCAGTAAAGTGGTCACATTTTTCAGGACTGTGAAAAAGTGGTTGTTATTTTGAAGTGGTCGATAAACTAAAACGGTCATTTGATGAGGTATAAACAAATACTTATGCTTACCGGTCATTTACTTAACCTCACAATTATCTTGGTTTACATGATCACCATATTATAATTGCTATTCACTTTCATATAGGCCAAACATGCAACCTGCTTTTGTTCCAAATGGTGTCATGAATGTGTGTAATGTAAGCAGAGCTATTTATCAGTATATCATATATACATTATTTCAATATTTCCTCATTGAACCAGTTTTTCATCCAGGAAAATTTGTTCACTTGATTCAAACCTATACCTCTGGCAGCCTTTATTCACTTGATGTGTTCAGGCAAAGATACAGATAACTTCATATTAACCATTCACACACTTAAAGGTTGAATCACCTAATTACCATGGAAAAAATTACAGAACACATACAAAGTTTTCAACATTAATACAAACAAAATAGTACCTTTGAAGTACTACTGGTACATCACACTATAATTTGAGGATTTGAGAACAGTCACCAAAAAAGCGATTTTCAGGTCTAAATTTGCCAATTCAAGTTCCTTGCCATTTTTTCTCTCTGCAGATAGATTTTTATCTGGCAGGGCCCGACATTTATGGTCAACCGCTTGCCTGGGGCAAGTGAAAGTTCCAGAAAATAGTGGGAGGGCAACTAAAAGTCACCTCCTACTTGCCCAACTGGTCCAACACAAACCTTTACCCAAAGGCTTGAAAAAGGATGTGTTCTTAAATACAATCAATGATTTTTGTAGGGCAAGTAAAAATTCATGTAAGGCAAGTAAAAGCTAGATGTTACTTGCCTAGTCAGCAAGTACTTTCAAAAGTTAATGTCGAGCCCTGTCTGGATCCTGTCCTCTGAGTACTTTTGTGTCACATCCCAGCAGCCTTGTTGAATCATGACAGGTTTATTTCTGACAATTTCTCAAAACTGCTTAAGGGGGGCTGCTGTTTTGCATTATACTCTGACACCCAGATGTCACAGGCCATATGTCAAAACCATGGAGATATCATGAATACACTGGAGGAGAGCTTGGTCTTTATATCTGTACCTTATTATATAATTAAAAATGCTGCATTGCTGACAATGCCATATGGTGGAGGTTTGCGTTCTTCGAGTGCTTTTCTAATTACAGGGTGTTATGTTATCTTGTGGTTTCAGAGATGGCTGTCCGGGCCTGGAACACATCACAATCTCTTGGTGTACTCAAATTACAAATGAGGGAATCAAAGCACTAGCACTGGGCTGCAAAAAACTTAAAGTTTTTATATCAAATGGGTGCCCACAGGTCAGTATAGGGCAAATTGTTGCATGTATTTATAACGTAATATTTAGTATCTCATATGTTTTCAGGAATCACTGAGAGAATTACTTAAGGCTTGAACATGAAATGTATAATTTTAACAACCATTTCGATGTATAACACACATACATTACAGTGTAACCTGTCTGAAAGACCACATGTCTATTTAAAACCACCCTTGAGTGAACCCAAAGCATTCACATTGGTTATAACTAATCTGTCTAATAAAGACCACCTGTGAATTAAAACCACTACTGGCCAGTCCCATGGGTGGTCTCATGACACAGGTTTTACTGTAATTAAATGCTTAGTTACACTTTTATGTATTTTGCAGTTTTAAATTTCATTGATTTAGAATATTAAATATCTAGCTTAACTGTAATCTGTGTATTTACGAAAATCTGTAGATGAAATGACATTGGTCCATACATGTGTGGTGGTAACTTATGTTCAAACATGTTTATATATTTTTAAATTACAGTATAAGCACACATGTTGTTTGCATACTTTTATTCATATTTTCATGAAGTGAAATTGCTTGAGTTCAAAATTCACTGAGATATACATAATAGAATGATTATTAATTTGGATAATTTTGATACTTTTTTCAATCAAGGTTAACTTATGATTTAATATATTAGTTTTGAATGCTATGTGGCTATATGGCCTGATATTATCAGCCATGCTAATGTAAACTTCTGTCATATTTAGCTTATGTCACTTCAGATAACAGATATAGGAATCAGGGAACTAGCATCAAATTGTACCCAGATGAGAACACTCAAACTACAAGGCTGTTATGTAAGTAGTTTGCCAGACCGGTATGAAATATTTAAGTATTCATTGAACTGTGCCATCTGTTGTTTCACTCCTGAGACTTGAGACTTTCAGAATATTTATTTTCACCTTAAGGTAAAGTCACCACCTTTACATTTTGGGCCACTTACTATCTTGTTTAATCATAGTCACAAAAATTGTGTATGGTTGTGAGAGAAACCACAATGTCACCTGCTACAATGCTATGAGGATTAAATTAAGCATGGTGGATGTATAACCTCTGATGACTGATGCAGACCTTTCTATGACCTTCAAGCAGATTAACCATGATTGAGAAATATTCTCTTATATTCACTGTCCAGCTGATTTACCAAACCAAGATCAGATTTGCTCAACATCATTCTGACTGTATGGTTCATCCTCGTTCAATAGACAGTGCCACCAACAGGCTTTGGGTCCTGTGATCTACCCATAGACCACAGAAGCCAGTTGATGTGGAGGATACCTGAGAAATGTTACCTTCTTAAATTGTGTTTCAAGGTCATTAGGACTGTTCAAAAGTGGAGTCATTAGAGTAGACTTCAAGGCAGGGAATCAAAATTTGACAATGAATTTGGTCTTGTTAGAGGGTGAGGCTACTGATGTGGGCTAACCATAAAAAGAAACTCTACTGTATAAATATAAACATAAAATGCATAACATTGGTTTTGTTTTGCTTGCAGCACATCACAGATGAATCGGTCCATAGTATTAGTGACAATTGTCACGATCTTCAAGCACTCTGTATATCTGGCTGTTCACACGTTACGGATGCAGCGTTAGTTTCACTTAGCCAAGGATGTCATGATCTGAAGTAAGTTAAACTTACTATAAAAAATTGTTGCTATGTAAACTGCGAAAAAAAATTTAATATAGGATAGAAGAATTATGGACCTAATTTTAAACTAAGGAATTAAACATTTAGCTCACACACAGTATTTAAGAACAGAATAATTTCAAAATGTGAGAAATCAGTCTACATTTTACAACATATCAGACCCACTTATGGTACTCAAGGTCATTGGTCACATACAAAACAGCTTCATTTGACAGCTGCTGATTGCATATGTCGTGTGAATACTCCAAAAATATGACCAGCCTAAACAAAGATAGCTTTTCCTGCAGTGACACATCTGATCTGTCACATCATTGGAAAGAATAAAAAAGTTAAGAAACATAAACTTGAGAGTTATTTTAAAATTCTTTCTTGCCATATTAGGTTTTCACTTCCATAGACAGCTCTCGAGGTAATTATTGAAAAAAAATGAAATTTTAGAAAAAGATCTCTAAAAAACAGATGGAAACAGGTCCGGAGAAACAGTTTAACTAGGCAGCAACAAATCAGTGGGAGAGAAATGCATTTTTAGCTCAGCTGACTGAAAGTCATCTGAGCTATAGCGATCACTCTTTGTCCGTCGTCCGTCTGTCCGTCCGTTAACCAGGCACAAATCGTAACCGCTGAACCTAGAACCTTGTTACTTGGGATTCTGAGAGGTCCATGAAAAATCTCCGTGGAAACCATAAATTAGATCTCTGTTACCCATATCCTTCGAGCTATGGGGCCCCAAAGTACCCCCCAGAAAAGTAAAAAATTTCATACAAAAACTTCAATATCTCATTAACTACTTGACTGATGGTCATGATTTTTGGCATACATATTGATCATGAGATGTTCCATCACTTCCTGCAGACTGGTGGCGCCACCTGTAGTTTTCGAATTTTTACAAATTTTTATCTCTATTTTTGAGATCTTTAAAAATGTGAACATCTGTTAACAAGGCACAAATCGTAAAGCCTAGACCTAGAATCTTAATTCTTGATACACTGAGAGGTCCATGAAAAATCTCCTTGGAAACCAGAAATTAGGTCTCTGTTACCCATATCCTTCGAGCTATGGGGCCCCAAAGTACCCCCCAGAATAGTAAAAAATTTAATACAAAAACTTCAATATCTAATTAACTACTTGACTGATGGTCATGATTTTTGGCATACATATTGATCATGAGATGTTCCATCACTTCCTGCAGACTGGTGGCGCCACCTGTATTTTTCGATTTTTTACAAATTTAAAAATGTGAACAGCTGTTAACAGGGCACAAATCATAAAGACTGGACCTAGAATCTTCATTCTTGACACACTGAGAGGTCCATAAAAAGTCTGCATGGAAACCTGAAATAAGGTCTCTGTTACCCATATCCTTTGAGCTATGGGGGGCTCCCAATAACCCCCCAGAATAATGGAAAATTTGATAAAAACAAACTGCAACATCTCAATAACTACAACACTGATGGTCATGATTTATGGCATACATATTGATCAAGAGGTGTTTCATCAGTACCTGCAGACTGGTGGTGCCACCTGTATTTTTTCAAATTTTCACAATTGTTTTTTCTCTATTTTCGAGACCTTTCAGGATGTAGTTATCTGTCAACAGGGTACAAATCGTAAGGACTAGACCTAGAATCTTCATTGTTGACACACAGGGAGACCCATGATAAGTCTCCATGGACACCTGAAATTAGGTCTCTGTTACCCATATCCTTTGAGCTATGGCACTCCAAAGTACAGCTCAGAATTATGGAAAATTTGATACAAAAGCTGAAGTATCTGAACAACTAATGCAGAGATCACCATAATTGTTTTCATGGATATTGATCATGGAGTGTTTCATCAGTTTCTGCAGACTGGTGGCACCACCTGTATTTGTTCGGGTTTTTTTACGAATTTTTTCTCTATTTTTGAGACCTTTAAAGTAATGAACATCTGTTAACAGGGCACAAATCATTAAAACTGGACCTAGAATCTTCATTCTTGACACACAGGGAGACCCATGAAAAGTCTCCATGGAAACCTGAAATTAGGTCTCTGTTACCCATATTCTTTAAGCTGTATGGCTCCAAATTACCCCCCAGAATAATGGAAAATTTGATACAAAAACTGCAGTATCTCAATAACTACAACACTGATGGTCATGATTTTCGGCATACATATTGATCATGACCTGTTCCATCAGTTTCTGCAGTCTGGGTGCGCCACCTCTATTTTTTTCAAATTTTTAAGATTTTTTTCTCTTTTTTTGATACCTTTAAAGATGTGGTTATCTGTCAACAGGGTACAAATCGCAACAACTGGACCTAGAATCTTCATTCTTGTCATCCAAGAAGGCCCATGAAAAGTGCCTGTGGAAACTTAAAATTAGGTCTCTGTTACCCATATCCTTCAAGCTATAGGACTCCGAAGTATCCCTCAGAATAATGGAGAATTTGATACAAAAGCTGAAGTATCTGAACAACTAATGGGGAGATCACCATGATTCTTTGCATGGATATTGATGTTTGTAAGTGTTTTTATTAGTTTCTGCAGACTGGTGGAGCCACCTGTATTTTTGTACCCGCCAAAACGAAGTTTTGTGGATACTATGTTTTTGACCCGGTTCCTCCGCCGTTGCCGCGTTTGTTTCCAGAGAGCTCCTCTGGGACTTGATTTTATCAGCTTTCCAAGCTCATATCTCGGGAACCGTTTGACTGATCAGGAAATAAAATTTATACTAATGTAGCCCTTGGATAGCTCTATAACATACACAAAAAATGGTGGCGCCACCTGTAACCATGTTTGCACAGTGTCCATCTGTTCATCTGCCATTGGTTAAAATCACTCATATCTCTGCAGTGAATTGACTAATTCACCTAAAATTCGGCATGCGTATACATCCTGGATAGCTTTCTTGATTTTATGACAGGTGGCGCCACCTACATTCTCATTCACACTGATGACATCCAAGCTCATATTTCGGGAACCGTTTGACCGATCGGGCCAAAATTTTGCATGTAAATAGATCTAACATAGCTCTTTATCATACGCTAAACTGGTGGCGCCACCTGCAACCATTTTTGCACAGCGTCTGTCTGTTTGTCTGCCGTGCAATAATGTCACTCATATCTCGGCAGTGGTTTGACATATCTGCCTAAAATTTTGCAGTTTTATACATCCTGGATAGCTTTCTTGATTTTATGACAGGTGGCACCACCTACATTCACGTTCACGCTGATGACATCCAAGCTCATATCTCGGGAACCGTTTAACCGATCGGGCCAAAATTTTGCATGTTAATAGATCTAACATAGCTCTTTATCATACGCTAAACTGGTGGCGCCACCTGCAACAATTTTTGCACAGCGTCTGTCTGTTTGTCTGCCGTGCAATAAAGTCACTCACATCTTGGCAGTGGTTTGACATATCTGCCTAAAATTTTGCAGTTTTATACATCCTGGATAGCTTTCTTGATTTTATGACAGGTGGCGCCACCTTTATTCTAGTTTATGCTGCAGACATCCAAGCTCATATCTCGGGAACCGTTTGAACGATTGGGCCAAAATTTTGCATGTGTATAGATCTCACGTAGGTCTTTATCATACACAAAACTGGAGGGGCCACCTGCAACCATTTTTGCACATTTTGCACAGCGTCTGTCTGTTGGTCTGCCGTGACCTAAAATCACTCATTTCTCTGTAGTGGTTTGACATAACTGCCTAAAATTTTGCAGGTTTATTCATCCTGGATAGCTTTCTTGATTTTATGACAGGTGGGGCCACCTACATTCTAGTTAACGCTGCACACATCCAAGCTAATATCTCAGGAACCATTTGACCGATTGGGCCAAAATTGTGCTTGTGTTTAGATCTCACATAGGTCTTTATCATACACAAAACTGCAACCATTTTTGCACAGCGTCTGTCTGTTTGTCTGCCGTGGGCTAAAATCACTCATATCCATGTAGTGGTTTGACTTTTCTGCCTAAAATTTTGCATATGTATACAACTTGGACAGCTTTCTTGATTTGTGGTCGGTTGCACAACCTACATACACATTTAGGCTGCAGACATCCATGCTAATATGCAACATACCTCACTCTGTTTCCCCTTGCCACTCAATCCATGCCTCACTTCACTCTGATTTTGGCAGATACACGTAGTCACTTGTCAGCTACCTGTATTCTAGTTTTTAAAGTTTACACATTTTTTCTCTATTTTTCAGATATATAAATACAGACTAAATCTTGGCCTGTTGGTTAATCTGATTGATGCTTCAGTTGAATGGGTATCTACCATTCCGATGATAAAATTTCCTTTTGTGAATCTCTTCCCAGTCAGCTGAGCGTCATGACCCATGGGTCACTTGTTTTACTCATGGTTTGAGATTAAGGAGTGTTTCATGGAAATGGCTAGTTAACATTTAGGTAGTCATTAAAATGTTGACCAGTTGAACTAGACATTTAGCATGGTTTATTAAGCACATCAATTGATATGGGTTAGAGGACATGGCCTTCTGTAAATGAGGGTCCTACAAAGTCTAGTGTCTAGTTTGGATTTAGTGCTAATTGTTATCCTGCTATTATATTCTGCATTTGCATGGCATTAATTGATGGGTCAGTGACTGGTTTAAATTAATGATCAGTTGGTTGAGTAAGAGGATTTGATCATGGATCTTTGCCAGGCCATAATTGTATCCGCCAGAATGAAGTTTTGCGGATACTATGTTTTTGACCGGGTTCCGCCGCCGCCGCCACATTCGTTTCCGGAGAACTCCTCTGAGACTACTGGATGGATTTTTCCAAAACTTACACCAATTATCGGGTCACATGTGAACTGGTGCCTAACCAATTGGCGTTGACCTCTGACCTTTCCTCTCTGCCCAGCATCCCTTTGTGCATCTGTTTCCACACATAAACCCACATATCTTGGGAACCGTTTGACTGATCAGGAAAAAAAATTTTGTACAAATGTAGCCCTTGCATAGATTTATAATATACACAAAAAATGGTGGTGCAACCTGCAACCATGATGGCAAAGTGTCCATCTGTTCATCTGCCCTTGGGTTAAAATCACTCATATCTCTGCAGTGGTTTGACTAATTCACTTGAAATTCGGCATGCGTATACATCCTGGATAGTTTTCTTGATTTTATGACAGGTGGTGCCACCTACATTCATGTTCACGCTGCAGACATCCAAGCTCATATCTAGGGAACCGTTTGACAGATTGGGCCAAAATTTTGCAGTGTATAGATCTTACATAGCTCTTTATGATACACAAAACTGCTGGCGCCAACTGCAACCATTTTTGAACAGCATCCCTCTGTTGTCTGCCATGGGATAAAATCACTCATATCTCAGCAGTGGTTTGACATATCTGCCTAAAATTTTGCAGGTTTATACATCCTGGACAGCTCCCTTGATTTTATGACAGGGGGCGCCACCTACATTCTAGTTTACGCTGCAGACATCCAAGCTCATATCTAGGGAACCGTTTGACAGATTGGGCCAAAATTTTGCATGTGTATAGATCTTACATAGCTCTTTATGATACACAAAACTGGTGGCGCCAACTGCAACCATTTTTGAACAGCATCTGTCTGTTTGTCTGCTGTGGGATAAAATCACTCATATCTCAGCAGTGGTTTGACATATCTGCCTAAAATTTTGCAGGTTTATACATCCTGGATAGCTCTCTTGATTTTATGACAGGTTGCACCACCTACATTCTAGTTTACGCTGCAGACATTCAAGCTCATATCTCGGGAACCGTTTGACCGATCGGGCCAAAATTTTGCATGTAAATAGATCTAACATAGCTCTTTATGATACGTAAAACTGGTGGTGCCACCTGCAACCATTTTTGCACAGCATCTGTCTGTTTGTCTGCCATGGGCTAAAATCACTCATATACATGTAGTGGTTTGACTTATCTGCCTTGAATTTTGCATATGTATACAACTTGGACAGCTTTCTGGATTTTGTGGTAGGTGGCACAACCTACATACACATTTCGGCTGCAGACATCCATGCTAATACGCAACACTTCACTCTATTTCCCCTTGCCACTCAATCCATGCCTCACTTCACCCGTTCAACTCTGATTTTGGCGGATACACGTAGTCGCTTGTGGACTACCCATATTCTAGTTGATTACAAAGTTTTCACATAACACAGACTCTGTGATAAGGAAATGTGTGCTTTCATAAAATCCATGCCAGCGAACTCTAGAATGTTCTGCTTTCACATATAAGTTCATACCTGACTTTACTATATACACATGTAGTCTCGATTATTATTGCATATATAAGCCAAAATTTAGATCTATATATCAGTTAAGACTTTGTATATGGTCAGAAATTTCATTCTTCCAAACAACCAATTATTTCCAAATTTTGGTTTGTAGAGGTCACCTTATTTTTAATGATGATAATAATCATGAAATTACAGTCAATTCTCGTCACTAATAGCCAGGTTTTAAGTGTAAATGAGTGATGAAGTTACTGTGTTTTATTTTACAGAACATTAGAAGTTGCAAATTGTTCACAGCTGACAGACAGTGGTTTTCAAGCATTGGCGAGGGTAAGAAATGTAAAGTCACTCAATCTCCATATGCATTTAGTAGCACTGTAAAGGTTCTGGTCAAAAGATCCGTTTGAGCTCAGCGGAGGGGCTACCAGGACAGTTACAAAGCATCGCTGAAAAAACTATCCATCTACACCGATACATGGGAAAGTCTATCTAGTGCAGGATCAAACATCATATTTGTATCATGAAATGTCAGTGTATCAGTTTGTTGAAGATAATTGATCATCCAATGGCTAGGAAGTTTAGACATTAAAAAATAGTCTCTATGTTGTGCTTAAAGGGACCCAATCACCTGTTCGACCTTTATAAACTAAAAGTAATCCCTTGGAGCTTTTATAAAGATAGGCCAGAAAACATGGATATCGCCACAGACAAGCTTCTTGTTATGTTTATATCAGTGTGTTTATAATATGTGGGGGCCTGCCAAAATAAAATGAATTCAGCAAGGGCATCTGGCAGCAAGTTAGATAAGCCCGAGCTTCCCAAATGGCGTTTTGCAACAAGTGACCTTTCTACCTTCACATATATGCAAACTACCACCTCAGGTTACATGTTTTCCCTTTGTCAACATTGCTATGTTTGCAAACATATTGATAAAAGAGTTCATACTTCCTTCATGGAGGCCTCATAAGAACTTTTCATAAATAGAATTACCCTAAGATCATTAATACATACACAGAGGAAGCCAGAAATCACATAAATTCTTTTTTCAAAAGATAGGTGAACGTGATACTTCATTGGTAAGAAATTATTTGTAGGGCATCTTGTTGGCTAATTGCTTGGTGTTATGAAGGTGCATTTAAAAATTCTCAAATATGTATCAATATGTATATTGTATAGTGAATAAGGTATTGTGATACATATCATATCATGATACAATGTGTTGTTGTAGTCCTAACATTTGGCGTGAACATAATGGTTGGTATTGAAAATTTCATATGTCAAGCTGTCATTGGCAGACATGATGTTTTTTTCAAGTATTTTCTAGAATGATCATTTCTTGGCTTGGAAATGATAATTTCAGATAGATATTTCATGAACAACACCACAATAATGTTTTGTAAATATATTATAATTTCAAATAGATATTTAAAAAACAAAACAACAATTATGTTAATTAAAATTGTCAAAAATGCCATTTTGTATTTATAAATTGTTTTTTTCTCTTAGATATTTTTTGGTCTTTTGTTTCAGAGTTGCCACACTCTAGAAAGAATGGATTTAGAGGAGTGCAATTTAGTAAGTAATATCCTTCAGGCTACCCAAGGATTATATATGACATGAGAAAAAATATGACATGGATATATTGAAAATGAGATGGAATGTGTAGTCAGTTTGAGAGAAAGAGAGAGAGAGAGAAGTGATAAGAAATATGCCTTTACTTGAACTTCATTCATGTGAAGGGGCCCGGACAGCTGAGCAGAAAAACGCTTGGCCTTCTCTGCTGGCGACCTGGGTTCGTTCCCAGGTGCTTCCATGAGAATGGGTTGTAGTGGCCTGTCCAAGGTCGGTAGTTCTCTCTGGGTTCTCCGGCTTTCTCTACCTTACTCACTATGATCTTCAACTCTATCACTGTCTTCTACTTCTGCCTTAAATATCTAACTGTAAAAATCATCTCAATCTGTCAAACTTTGTCGTTGCTGAGGGAGCCAGTGCAGGCCTGATTTTCTGTAGACCTGTGACTGACTCAAGTCAGTCTGAACTTCATTCACTGAATCATTTGTTTAGCAACAGAAATTTGTGCTGGAGCTATTGAAATATTTGTTGATATGGGAACTGTTTCTCATTGAAATAATTCTGTTTTCAGATTACGGATGCTACTTTGGGGCACCTAGCACTACATTGTCCAAAATTATCTAAACTGGTAAGGAAACTAGTTTATTTTATTGTTTTAAATTTCTTTTAACATATATCACAGGGCTTCAAGAGCAGCTATTTCCAATCATTAAAATTTTGTGAATATGTGGTATATTTAGATGCATTTCTTCTGTTTCAGTTTTAAGTCAGATATATATATATATATATTTATTTTAATCAATGAATTAATATGCTTCTGCACAAGCAGTGGTTTCTTTCAGATGGGTTTTTATGTCTGTAGATGAAACAGTAGTAGTATTGAGTTAACATAAGTCTCAATATTATATGACACATTACATTGCAGCATAGTCATAACCAATAGGTCTCTTTTATATTTACAGAGCCTATCACACTGTGAGTTGATCACTGATGAAGGTATCCGTCACTTAGGTGGCAGTGTGTGTGCCATGGAAACTCTGACAGTGCTGGAGCTAGATAACTGTCCACTTATTACAGATGCGTCCCTGGAATATTTAATGGGCTGCCAGTGCTTAGAGAGAATAGAACTTTATGACTGTCAACTTATCACAAGAGCAGGAATCCGGAGACTGAGGGTTAGTGAATACATTTGCATATATCAACTAACATTTGTGTGTATTAACATATTTTTCTATGAGTATTTTTTTCATGCAATTTGATATATCAGAAATGTTTCCTGCCTTTATTAAAAATATCATCTAACATAAAAAAATGGAATTTGACTCAGATACCTATAAACTAGTCAAGCTGAATGAGACCACAATACTAAACACACTGTAATTAAGTCAATTCCATTGAGACTACAGTTTCTAACTTGTTTAGAAGTCAAATACAGTAAGATTCTATACTCTGTCATATGGAAAATACATAGTTCTAAATTCAGTTTTCACATTTTACAAATATGTGTACTGAAATAGTTTGCTTATTTTAGCTAAAAAAATATCTTTTGTAGTCTTGTATAGATATATCCAAAAAGTGCCCACAAACATCATATGGGATTTGAAAATATTTACCTATAAAGATCACTTAGTATATTTTACTCTCATGCTTCAGTAATACCATTTTTATTATCATTTATTATCAAATGTTTACCCATTGCTTTTCTTGTTTTCAGAGCCACTTAAATGATATAAAAGTTCATGCCTACTTTGCACCTGTGACACCACCGCCCTCTGTTGGTGGTGGCAGACAACGATACTGCAGATGTTGCGTAATTTTGTAGAACAGGTCCGGCTGTGACCCAACACAGCGCCACAGTCCGTCAAACACGGAACAGTTTGTCTGCAAATATGCCATCCAAAGACCACTATTGTACAGAGATGAAACAGAGGACTCTTTTTAGTGTGTCAAACACGTAGCAACAGTGGGTGTTGTCATGGCAATTTATTTGCATACATTTTGGCTATGGGGTGAGTGGAAGTCATTTGCATTCAGGCTTTGTAAGATAGAAGCCTGCCATGACAATTTGCTTCACCTGGATGGTAAGCATCTGTTTCTACTACTCCATTTGCCTGGACCATGTAACCTTAGCAACAGTTCAATGTTGCCAGTGGTAACTTTTGTGAATATTTGTTGTATCCATGGTGACATGTACATCGGACATGTAGGCTGCAGAGGGCTGGCTCTAACATTTGGGTGTTTACCAGTGGTAATGTTGGGTGCAGCTACCGCTGTTTTTGTGTGTCTGTGTTCGGTCACCATGGTAACCACCCTGGCCACCATGGCAATCAGCAAACTGGACATTGTACATGATGTGTTCCTTGTCCCAGCTTGAACAGCCTTGTATTGATAATATTTAATGGATGGTATGGTTGTCCCAAGCTCCTTCTCTTATTGAACTGAAGGTTTATTAAACTACTCTGTGTCAATAACTTCTACTGCTTTCATGAAATCTAACTGTTTCTCCCAAACAAACAGAACATGCCCCAGTGTGACAGTCAGGACAGCACCATTACAAAAAGGAATATCTGACTGAATACAGGTAAAATCTTGTATTCAGCATTATGGGAAGCATATTTGGAAGAGAAGGTTTGTTTTATATTGTTAGAGCATTCTGAAATTATTCTGGGATTAAATTAAGAAAAAAATCAATTATCAAATCCACAGCTGGAAATATTGGGATTTTGCACCTCTGCATAGCCAGTTGTAAACAAAGTGCATGGATATACTGTTATGGTCTGGATCACCAATAGTCAGGGCTGTATCCAGGATTTGTTAGCATATTGGGTGAGAGGAAGATTTTCTCAGCCACCTGGAGAGCATACAACCCAAGCCACAGTATGAGGTGCTAGAAGGTTGTTATTGTTCTACATTTGCCTGCCACCCATGACCAGTACCCATTCACTGCTGGGTGGAGAGGGATCACCTGTGTGAGTAAGTCCTTGGCCAAGGGCCTTAGCATTGATAGTCAGAACAGGACACTAACCCACAAACTTGCTGTTACAAGTCCAGCGCATTGATCATTATATTCCTGTGTCCTGTGCTTCAGTCCAGATTTCTTACTTAAGGAAGGGTTACTCTAGTACACCCATAAAGCAGTAACAAGTAGAATAATTCCTTAAGCAGTGTCAGGGATTGATACAGAACAGTTTCAGAGACCTCAGTTCTGAAGTATGTGGATAACTTGGATGGCCTGACCCTCCATTAGATGTAATCAATATCAAGGCTGTGTCCTGGGATGCTGTACCATGCCTTCACAGCTGGTAAGGCCATACAAAAGATTATTAATTGTTTTATGGGTTCGCTGCTCCAATTTTTTGTTTGGCAAATAAAGACCACATCCCTTGTAATATTGCTAACTTGAGATATGGCACAAATTCCTTAGAAGAACGATTGAAGGTATGGAAATGGGCTAAATATTGTGTTGATCACATTCAAAATTTCAACTTTTTTTTCTTCTCAAGCTGGAAAATTTTTACTCTGTCTCAACCATTAAAAAGAAAAGAAATAAAATTCGCCCACACACCATATATTTTGTCCCCAGCGTCCACAGAACAAAAATTTTTTTGTGTATGGCCTAATTAAATTCTCCTGCAGGTCAGCATATGAACCAGTGATTTGAAGATTAAAATAATAATAAATGTTTGTATTCATATTTTAATAGATGCAGTATTCCAGGTATATATAGCTGCTTATTTTTTTCATGTCAAGAATACCAGTTTATACCTTCTTGTGCCCCTGTCATATTTTTTGTGAGCTGGAACACTTCACCCCATTGTAAGTAATATATAAACGAGGGGAAAAGGATATTTTAATAGTGATTGGGTATGTTAGTAAGTCTGTAAAGTGTGATAGGGATAAAGATGATGTGAAAGTAATAATAGCTATGACAAGAATATATTTTTTTTACTTATAAAAGATTCAAGAGAAAATAAGCATTAAATCTGCTACATCATACATACATTTAACCTTGTATGTCATACATACATTGAATATCCCAGGTTGAACCCATCAATCTGTAGGTCTCTAATGACCCTCCAACCCCTGATTCCAGCCTTGTGCTCTGTAATAGGCATTTAAGTAAGTGTTGATTTATTCTGTTTCATCTCCTTCTGTCCACCTGTTTTTGTTTTTTTTTTCTGCTATCTTTTCTACCTTAAACTTTATTTAAGAAACAGAATTATTTAACAATATGAGAAATCAGACTTTATTTTACAAAATATCAGCCCAACTCATGGCAGTCAAGGTCATTTGTCACATGCAAAAACAGCCTCATTTGACAGCTGCTGATTTGATGATGTCAGGTATATAACCAGCTAAAACAAAGATATCTTATCATGCAGGGCAGATCATTGTAAAGAATCCCAAAAGTTGTTAAACGCAACCTGGAGACTTGCTGTGAAATCTTAATTGCCATGTAGACTGTCACTTCCAAATGTATATTTTTAAAGTAATTGTTAAAAAATATAAACTTTTAAGAAAATTATCTGAAAAAAAACAGGTGTACATAATTGGTGGAAGTATAGTAAGTATATATATATATATATATATAGTGATTTCAAGGACCTGTGATGGAGCTTGGCATAATTTTACTTGTAGGTAAATAGATTAAGTCCAAAAGAACAAAAGGATCACAATTTTCAGTTGAATTAAATTATCACTTTCATATGGTTATGTATGCACTCTTTATATTGATGGTGTTATGACAGATCAATTAATACTTTCTAATATTTTACAGGATAAATATTGTTATCATTACATCTGAATGGCATGTTTTGTGATATATAGTTACTGTTTTTTCTCATCTTCACATAGTCATGTACATAATAGGAATAGAAGATTGTACCTAGAAATGTACCTAGAAAAAAGGTTTCAGCTAGTGTTAATAGGCAACTCTAAACTGGAAGTTCTGTTTGGTAGATACTGTAACATGAAATGTGCCAGTTTAATTGGTAGAAAATGATCTTGTTTATTTTTCCAGCATAATTTCTAGAATAAAATTAGCTAAATTTTCTTAATACCATTTAATTATTTACAAGTTATTTCTGAGGTATACATTTAGGTTTATGTATAATAAGCAGGAAAATCAGTGAATTTTTTGTTTTTTTTTTGTTTATGTAAAACAAGACATTAATACTTCAGTGCTGACAGTGAAATCATTCTTCTTGGTACTTTATGGTAGATAATAGATAGACAAATAGATGGAGGTTGTATACTTTTCTTGGAGCCAAGGCTTTCCAGTGCATTAAAAGTCAGAAGATCAGGAGAAATGATGTTGGCTGGAAGGAGAACAGCTGTTGAACTGTGATCACATTTTTTGGTAGACTTTTTTTTGTCAACCAGCATTTTTGTCTATATCAGTTCTTAATTCTACCAGAGGAATGAAACTTGCTATATGAGGTTGATATTACATTTCTTATCCAGTATTATAATAATACTACATTAAGTTTTATTGAGCTGGTACAGAGGTTACTGATTCACAGGTTTTCATTAATGTATCAATGCATTTTCCCCAGATAGCAAGTCTATACAAAACCCCTGATAATTCCTCCAAGTCCCAGTCTGCAACTGTATGTGGGGCCCACATGGGCATATTTTGGATACAGAGCCACTTGTGGCCAGTCGGGCAAGGTTAAACAGGATAATCTTTTCACAAGGGAGACAACAGGTGTACAGACTTATCCTGGTGAATATGTTAGCTTGATATACCCAAATTAAATTTTGCAGATTTACCATTACAACCTGCTACAGTGATTGAGTTATGATTCATTCATAGGGCCCATCTCACAACCTACATTGGACCAAATGAAAAAAAAAATTATAATTTATTACAGACACATCTTCAGCTAGACATTCAGAATAAAATCACAGCTTTAAAAATAGCTTTTCCGTGTGTTTGCAGGGGCTGTAGCAAGACACGGGTGCGATGATACATCACAATACAAAGTCAAATCATATCTCTATATCAAAATGATGACTATATATATATGATCAAATGATGGAACATGGTGTCCAACCTTTTACAGTATATGCAGTGTCTCAGCTACCTTCTGAGGTGAGGCATCATTTATTATAGACAAAAAACAATGCAACTTAATTGCTTTCCCTTTAATAACAAATTTGTTTCTTGTTTGAAAAAAAAATTTAAATTTTATGAGGAATATTTTTCCCTTGAACAAGGAAGATAATTGGTTTAAAATATTAACTACAATATACTTCATATGTATCGCATCTAGTATCTTATTTTGAGGGAAGTACCAGAATATTAATGGTATCATGAGATCATTTAACAGCTTTAATATTTAAAGTTCTTTATAAAAGTTTGAAATGCCCAGTTAAGTAGTATTAATGGCATGAAATGTGATAGCCATAGCATAGGTTAATCTAATGATAGAGGCTTCTTGTTCAGTTAAACTGCATGAAAGCAGCTCAGTCAGAGAAACTCTGTCTTTTATAATCATGATATAATAATGTTAATATATAATAATATTCTGCAGTTTCAATATACACTTAGATTGTTTCAACCTTAGAAAATTCTTGGATTACAAAAACAAAAAATCTGATCAGATTTCTCATTTTAATAAATCATCAGAATAATTAGATGCAAATGTCAGTAGTTTCAAGAGATCTTTTAGAAACAATTTAAATGTTTTTCTAAAGATTTTTCTTTCCTCTAAGATAAGTGACGAGTTTTTTTTTTCATATATACAGTTGAAACTGAGGATATGTAAGAAATTCCTGTGCAGATTTCAGGCGAAATTATTTTTTCATTATTTTGATGATCAAACTGTTAATACAAAATGTGGAACTTGGGTCAGAGTCATGGGTTGAAGCCATTTCTGCAAGTAGGGATTTGTTTTTTCTTCTTTAAAAATATTTAAGGATTTTCTTATTTGGTTTAAATAAAATTTACAATAACAAGCATTTGAGCTTTCATTTTCATAGTTGTATAGTGTTTGTAAGTATTGATAAGGTAAATATAAGCTCTAGTAGCCCTTGTTTTGACCACTGTTCCACCTGCTTGTCAAAAATCCCTCCAAGGTTATAAAGTCGTACAGTTAAGGACAGTAGTCTACAGATATATCACGTCCCTCCAATTGTCATTACCCCCTATAGTACATGGTATTAAGTCATGAAGTTGTGGGCACATTAAAGTAATTGCACATTAATTAAGGTATTTATTAAGGGATAAAAATCGGTAAAACGTCCACCATCGTGTACTCGATGAAGCAAATATCCTCAAGGCATGTATATTAGTCATGACAACCTCAGATTTGTAGTTCCAGATTCACCACCAGATGTCTCTTGTCAGAAACAAATCTCCCATGCAGGGATTTGTTTTGCTGTACTATTATTAAAGTCTTGTCATCAGTGTCAGATGACGAGAAGGAAAAGATATGCTACAGCTACATTCTAATGTTTTGTCTATTTTTAAGAATTTTTAAAACTAAAAACAATTATTTATCAACATAAAACAGGGAATTAAACAAAATCCATTATGTGCTTATTTATGATTAAGTCAAATTATATCCAGGTCAAAAGAAAGCAGAGTTTGTTAATGTTGATAGTGATGAAATAAGTACAGACTGGAGAGACCTCTGGTGGAGAAAAAAACAACAAAATGCACATTTATCTGTACTCATAACTGGATCATTTCCCACTGTTTGGTACCAGAGCATGTATTAATTAAGGAGAGTAGATATGTGATATCAGGTGATGTTCATGAAGATTTGTGTTATAACATTCTTATGCATGGAAGAGTTTGTTAAGCTTGCTTGTTTTTCTTATCATTTACAAGTTACAAGTAATATAATTTTATATATATATATATATATATATATATATATATATATATTATATAGTGAAGCCTCCAAACAGTTGAAACTACTTTGGTTTTGGGTCATGTCCATAATATAGAGATTATATGGAGATGCCTATTTTAGAGAGGTAACTGAATACAGATTCTACATGTCAACATGTTCATTTTGAAGTTATGCCCATAATGAGAGGTTTCCCTGTTAATATAAATATATATAAAGTTGTTGGTGCTGGTTTTAAGGCCAAAGAGGAAAAGAATTTTAAGATCTGATACAATAATTTCCTATTGAATAGAAATTGTCTACACTTTGCTTTATTTCATTATTATCTTTAAGGGGCCAAGATATAAAGATGTTACCTGAATAAGTGCAAGAGCTTGAACTGACATATATTTTTTACATTATGTCCAGTAAGAATGTTGCTAGAAGAAATGTAAAAAAATCATGTTCAGTTAAGATTAACTCTTTTTTTTCTTGGAAAAAAGAATTATTCTTATTTGAAGGTATATGTGAATAAGTATTTGTTAAGTTACAAAATCTTAGTTTCTAATAATCTTGTAGCTTAATTTCTGTTTGGTTCCAGGTTGAACTTTAAGCCTTTCAGAGGCAGATGTGGGTATCATTTAATTAAGGGAACCAATGCTGTAGACTGGTTTCCTGCTCAATTTAGATCCTGGTGAGTCCAGGACAGGCAGCAAACCATGTTGACATAATACTTTGGCCGATACACAACATGATGCTGAAGGTCATTTCAGGATGGTGTCACCTGTCTGCTAGTTTAAGAGATCACCAGGTTTTTATTGAACAGGAACCAGTCAACTGGAGGCAACTGATGGTTTTGTGCATTCACCTTAACATTTTAAGGGCAAGGAACCAGTCTAGTGGTGACTCCTAAAGAATGCTGGATGTTCCTTTCTGTAAAATTCTGTGATCAGAGATTAAGTCATAAAATGAATGAAAACCGTCTGCAAAAGAAAATGACCTACAGTACTAATGTCCTTAAGAATTGAATTAAGAACTGATTGAACTTGCTGGATTTAGAATGAGTAATACCACAAAACAATCTGGTAAAAATGGCAAAATATAACATTGTTCATCAGCACAAAACACAAGATCTCTCTCAAAACTTCCTTTAAAGCACAAAGTGAGAGAATTAAGTATATTTATCATGATGAAGTCATCATGTTACCTTTAATAAAAACAAAAACAGTTCAGTTACACAAAATTATAGAAGCATTATGCTTCATGAACAGTGGTTTCCTTGGTTATTCTACCAGTTCATGACATTAGAGTGGAATTTATGTGAATTCATGTAGAAGAGATAGTGTAGATTTACACAACTGAAACATTTAATAGAAAATTGTTTTGATGCAGTTAGTATTGAACTAAACTTAGACAGCTTATAGGGTTACATTTTGAAGGTAATGTATGTTTGCTTTATCCTATACTGAAGCTAGCAAAGAGTATGTCTGTGTGGTACATATGTGTTTGCAGCTAGAAGGGAGATGTCTATGATTCAGTTAATATGTATGCTGTACGTATATGCAGCATAGCTGGATTTATAGTAAAGCCCTAAAGAAATATTTGGCATATTCTATCACTATCATTCTGTGCATATGCACTTTAATTGTGACAGTGAGCAATCGAAACATATGTACGTGTGTATGTATTTGCATACATTTTAATTGGATCATTCCAACGGAATATATTGTGTCTGTTTTCGACCTGCATGAGCAAGTACCGCATACATAATGCATGGGCATATAAGGAATGCCACCTTTATTATAACAATTTAATCTACTTTCAGTTTACTTTGTTCGATGGTGCACAGCTAGCAACCCCTTCAGTGTTTTCAGAATGATTGTCTTGATAGATTCCTTATTGTCAATACTTACATCTTTTAAAGTGCACCATTTATAATTCTTAAATCTTGTTTGGGTTAAATTGCTCCTTATGAGTGTAATTTTAGGCTTTTATTTCCATTCAGTAGGTGGATTTGCAAGGTAGTTTGCACATTATTCATATTCACACAGCATATAGTTGAGTTAAATTTTATGGTTAAGAAACCTAAGGCTGTCACTAAATATAGAGCAGTATTACATGTTTTCAAAGTAAAAGTGAACTGCTGATACAGTTCAAAATGGAGAGTGTTAATATTTTTTAATACACATTTTGTAAGCCTGTCATGATTTGAGAATGAAAGTATTTTGGAGAGGATTACATTATTGCTTTGGTGGTACTACATTTGCCAGCACCTTGAACCATTCCAAGGCGACAGGCATGTATAAACAAGCAGCCAATCAAATTGCAGCCATCAGTAAATTAGCCAATCGGATAACTACTAAAGCAACCCACATCCCACTTAGTGTGGAACAGATGGCTGAATTGGCAAACTATATGCTAACATGAAAATGTTATGAAAATAGCCATATAAATTTTTATTTCACATTATTTCAGAAAGTGTGAGTTACAAAAAGGTCATTTTAGGAGCTGCTATTTGAAAAAAAAAAATATGTCATTTAGCAACAGTGATCATAAAAGGGGTATGACCTCTATGTTTGACATTTCAAGTGATCATTTAGGAAGTGTTTAGGATACTTTAAACTGTGATAAAATAAGTGTAGCTGCAGAACTTTGTCCTCTTCTTATAATTTCTTTGAAAAAAGGGCTTGGAGCACTCAGTTTTCACTAAAATGTAGCACTGACTCCTCTTTCAAGGTAGGTTGTTTCTTGTTAAAGAAATTCATAGAATTTGAGTACGGATTCATAAATGTTAAGGGGTGGTTCTTCAGGTGGGATTGCATGATTTTATTTTTAAGAAACTGTTACTAAGTAATAATTGAGTAAACGTTCTAAAGAGGAATTTTAAGTAGATAATTCTAGAATAATGTATGTTTGTGACCATCCCCATGCCAAAAAAAAGATGGTTTTCTGAATGTTATTACCAGACCGCTATATCTGTGATCATTATTCATCAAATGCTAAATTGCCATTCTCAGCATGTTATGTTCCTGTCATTAATATTGCCACGTTAAGATCATGTTTATATATGTAAGTAGTAGCACAAACTAGACAGGTACCAATGTGTTAGAAGCAACCCATTTATGGCATTTATTTCCCTTTTATTTCATCCTGCTATAACTATATAGAAGTGATCTGGTTTTGCTTTAAGAATTTGAGGAGGAAGAGTATTAACCTATTTATGTGTCGCTTGTTGTATTCATGTCAAGGCAAAGCCTACTGATTTAAATTATGATAAATAAATTGAATGATGACTGGATGTTCAAGAATGTATCAGAAGACAACTGGTGTGACCAGAAAACCGGTATTGCTTCATGAATATGAGATGACCAACAAAAACATTCTGAGTTGGAACTCTTATATTTGTAGATAGGACTTTTTTTGACAGCATTGGAAGTTTTGTCACCATATTTCCATTGATCTTACAGTTTTAAAAGGACCTCCTCTGTTATTGCTTGCCAGTAAAGTATTTAGGAAATTACACATTTTATACTCTCGACCAGCTTTAACGCTTAAGATAAGCACACCTTTTCCCCTCCAGATACAGAAGAGTTAATTATGTATGAGATAATGATGTACATGATGTATACATAGTTAAATGATGTACATTCGGCTCTTCACTATTGGAGGAGAAAAATTTTGTTACCGTATTTCTTCTTTTTGAAACTGCACTTCCATTTAAAACTGCACCTAGTTTTTTTTGGAGTACTTCATCTTTATCATCAGTTGGCACAGAAGTACTTTATAAACTACATAATCATTGAAAGTACATTGTTGTAACTCTCATACTGTCCATTCAGTCTTTAAACATCTTTGGAGTGAAGCTAAACCCTTTATGCAGCAGTAATATACACTGTGGTTGTTAAAAATCTCCTTCGTTTTAACCATGGCTTTGTAAAGCAAGATTTTCTGGCTTTCACCACCAGGGCTGCCACAGAGCAAAGATTGCATTTGCATCCAGCTCTAAGTTTTAAACCTGTGACACCCACTCTCCTTTGTGTGATTCTTGGCCCTGTGGCAAAACTGGTGTAATCAGACCAACAAGAGCTGGGTGTCATAGGTTTAAAACTTGAGTTGGTTGCACAATGCGATACCACGTTCCTGATAACAATTCTTTGCCCTTGCTATACAAAGCAGTGGTTACACATAGATCTGGGACGACTGTAGTGTATAACCTCTGGGTGAGAAGCGTAGAGGGAAATGGGTCGGGGGAAATAACTTAGGATGCAGTTATAAATGAACAGTCTGTGCACAAGAGTGATACTGCATTGTCATTGATATCGTAACAAAGGTCTTTCAGTGTGAGAGAGGAAGAAACTATGAAACATGGATCAAATTAACTGTGTACTGTGATAACAAAAGTTTCATCAGAAAAGTCTTTTATTAATACCCCCAGAAATGGATCTTGCCAGGTGCATACTATGCCCATTATTGATGGCTATTTGTGGTTCACTGTGGTTAAATGACCATGTAGATTAGGTATGGATACTGTTAAAGTGAATCTTATTGTATACATGTTTACAGAACATAATTGCCTATGGTGTTTAAGCAAAAAACATTTGATAGAAAATAGTAAATAGCATTTAAGGGAAGCCACTTTCAATTATATGACATATATAAGAAATGAATATTTATTTTTGCTTATGACTTACAAAAAGAATAGAAATTGATGCATATAAGTGATGTACATTGTCACATATATTAACAATGAAAGAAAACATGATCACATTAAAAGTGATCATCAGATAGTACCATGTACTTAAAATAGAAAATTAATTTCAGTTTTATGTTAATAAAATCTAATAATTTTCATGATTGCCCATATACTGTAGAATAGAAGTTGATTGAATTTTTATCTGAATACTAATAGAAAGAGAGAGGATTAAAAGAGAGAGGATTAACCATACATGTTTCTGATGATGAATTTTAATTTACTTTATTCTCAAATCTGTTGAGTGATGATCTCCCCCCCCCCCCCCCCCCCCCCTTCTCTCTCTCTCTCTGGTAGTTGACTGTGGAATAAAACATATTATGCTTTCTGAATATATATTTTGTATGATACAAGAATAATTAAACTTTTACATGTTCCTTGATATGAAATGCTAGGCATCAGGAAGATTAAGAATTTCAAGAATTGTCTAGTTATAATTGAACAGTGGTTGTTCAAATCTCACATTTTATACTTAGAACTAATTTATCGTATGTGCACTCGAGAGAAGTGTGTTTGGGACACCTCTGTCCATCCTGTTCTGTATGTGGGGCTACACAGGCTTCAGTTACTGTCAAATAATGTGGTAGCACATATAAAAATACTGTTTTGCATTTATGTAATAAAGATATAACTATATATATTTATGTTTTGTATTGCCAAGTGTATAATAACTATGCATGCATGCATACATAAAGAGCACGCAACATTTTGTGTACGAATGCTGTCACTTTCCTATTAAAGAATGTATCAAGAACCTGTGAGAAATTGTTGTTGTCTAAAAGTTTAAAATATGGCTTTTTCTCTGTAAAGGCAATCAGACACCACGATAGTATATATTAAATAAAGTTGATTTAACAATGAAAAATTCAAATATCTGATGTCTATTAAATATGGATAATTCATTAGAACTTTAATCAATGCAAAACACACTGATTGCACAGGCTGACAGTTTTGTTTACATCCACATGTTTATGATACTGTGGTTTGCTTTATGTTCAGGAGGCTGCAATTGCGCGATTTCTTCATTTTGAAAGTTTTGCGAAGGTTTCATTTTTCGCGATTGCTCCAGAATCTATGAAATCGAAGTACGATTAATATTTATTTGTAAAAAAAATAAATCCCACAATACCTCACTCATAACCATTATAGTAATTGTATTATAATCTGTATCACAGTCAATGTTTTGACAATTATTATTGCCATGTTTTTGGAGGTGTGATAACTTATTCATTTGTGTAGATGCATCATACAGTATTGTGCAACTTCAGTAAAAGGGCAGCTTATTCCCAACGGTTTCATATTCGAGATCATATCCCATTCGCAAATATCAGGAAAATTAAACCCTCGTAAACAAAAAGGCAACCACAGTATGGGGGGGAAATGTGTTGTGCCCAACAAAATGGCAAACATTCACTTTTGTGAGTGTTTTTTAAACAGAAAGACTGTCAAAGTTCATATCTTTCACAATATCAAATGAAGAAAAAACTAGGATTTGGAGTGCCCTTTATTCTCAATAAAGAATTGGTTGATCTTCCATAGGTATCTCTCACTGCCTACAATCCTCTGTGAACATACATGAAGCATAAAAACATGACCGTCTGTTAATAAGAGAAGTACAGTTTATGGCACTTAACCAGTACTGAATTGTGGCAGAACTGGCATTCAAGTATACCCTTTGGTTAACAGTAATGATTAAAGTCATTAAACATTATACTTATTCTGTAAAATTACATTAGTGAAATAATAAAATATTCTTTTGGCTTCATATCAAAGTTTTCTGTATTGCTGGCCACCTCTCCATTGCAACATAAAAGAATGAAGATCTAATCTGAATGAGATCCAAGCATTACTTACTAGTATTAATTGTTAGTTCTTGTATCTTAGTATGTGGGTATTACTTATGACAGTACACCAGTTTGCATGACTTGTCACAACAGTATGAGTTGCATCTGATGTTACAAATGGATTACACCTAGGAAATACCATTGCAGCAGGGCACATATGAGTCACTTTGTCACTCAAGAAACACTCGGGTCCTTGGATTTACAATACAAATTCCTGGTCTAGTGCAAGGTATGAGTCACAGAATTTTCTTTGCATAAGCCACAAAAGATAAAGTTGTTTATTGCAGTTTCTTCACAGATCATACATTAGATACACAAAAGTATGTGCCACAAATGACCTTCGAATATCATCTATCAGTTTGCAAGAACCGCTTTTACAGCATAGTCTTAAGAAAAGCAAAAGCTGAAAAACTTGGTCGATATTTACATCTTGACAGACTTGGCTGAAATAAACTTTGTGTTACAAGGTCGTCCAGATATTACTTGAGCCATCTGTCTAAATTCTGACTTTTTTAAATAGTACCCTGAATAGTCTCCATCTTTCTGAGAGATTAAACTGGGTCAGCCAACACTATGTGTGAATCCTGAATCTAAAATGTAGAATCTTCTATTGATGATAATAGTAATAACTGACACAGATCATAAACTGAGCAGGATATGATGACTTCTAGGTAACAGGAGTGATCTCTCAGGTGTTAAATATTTCAAAAAATAAACAAACATAAGGCTTAAAGGCCTGCCAAAAGTAAATTTATAACCCCCCCCCCCCCACACACACACACACACACACAATTTAAAATAAAAAGTATGTGCTCAAGATGAAAACAGCAGCTTCTTTGTGAAGAAATTTACAGTAAAAACAGTATGATCAGAGCTCTTGTGTGGTACCACAGGTACAAAACCTGTTTGAAAACAATCTGGTTACCTTGTATTGAAAATTCTTGGCCCTGGGCCAACTTTCCACACTCTGCCATAGAAAGGAGTGGTTAAGTTGAAGGAGTTGTAGAACAAATGTATCATGACCACTTCTTATTGAGTGTAATATGACTTGTGCTTATTTTAATGCTGGTTTGCACACATCTGAAACCTCAACATAAAACAGATGGTACCAGAATGTGCTTAATGGGGTTTCAATGAAGTCATCTGTGCACCACACAACAGAATGAAGATCAGTTATCTTCCTAAAAGCACAACTCCTGCTATTAGGTATATATGCTTCGTTAGGGTAAGGAATACTTGGCTGTATCCTAATTATTAAGGCGTTGGGCTTAGGATCTGAAGGTCCCCAGTTCAAACCCCATCCTCAGTGGCATAACAGTGAAATATCATTAGATCCTCATTGAGCAAATAAAGGTTATCCTAACCCTGTGCATAAAAACCTGAAAGCCAGAAAGCTTAATAATAACATAATCATTGTTATCATATTTATACCTTTATTTTCATTCAGTATATAGTGGCACAAACAGGTCATGGACCTAACCTATAGGTAAGGAAAAAAGCTCCACTGCTCTGCTATTGGCAACTAAGTCCTCTATTTCATGAATTATGAACAAGACAATAGAACCAATACAGTGAATCATGTACGCTCCCTGCACTCACCAATCAAAACAACTCTGTTACTATTTTTAGACCAGTGGTATAGCCATTCCGAAACATCATTGGGAAACTAACCAGAAAAGAGCTTGTAAACCTATCCTGTTTCTGGTACATGTGTTCTTGTTATTACTTCATGTGGACAGTTTTAACAAATTTCTACTGTTCACCTTTTTACATTCAATTTAATTGGCTGTTATGGCCTCATCATGTGAGCTTGCCCATAATATATGACTGTTGATAAAGGAGTCATACAGAGCAAAGTCTCAATATGGAGAGTGGGCCATGCTTATAGGAAGATGTGCTTACATTCCATTGAATTCTTCAAAGACTTGGTTGTGGCTTCATAAGACCCGAAGTCATAAAGTAAATTGCTCTTCCATTTATTCTTTTTTTATTCCCATTGATTTTGGTTTCCCAATAAAACTGGTATGGAAAACCCAGGTGGAAAGTGGTAGTAGACTGTAGGATATGTAAAATTCATGCATTGGGAGAAACAGAAATGTATCAAGAGATGCTTTATAGAACTTAATTATTAATAAGAAGAACCATTTAAAATTCTTATACACTTGTTTATTCTATTGTAACATATACACAACAATTCATACAAAAAAAATTAATGATCTTGTCCACAACTTTTTCTAATAAGCTCTGAAGTCCTATATTTATCTTATGTTCATCAAAACAGAAGTCATGTGACATTTCTTTGACCCTTTACCTTGACTCGTGCAAAATACAGTATTTACAAAGACATTATTTACATTACTCATTTAACAAACTATAAACAAAGAATTGTACATAATGTGTACAGTAATCCAACAAAAAGCAACAGATATTTTCTTTACAAAGTAGATTTTCTGCGATAAATGGACATGTGATTGATGCAGGTATCCAAATATGTATATCATTAAAAAAAATTGTTTATCAGAAACTATCAAATGCCACAATGCCATGGTTGTATCATCTTCCCACTTGACAGCCTCAGACTTAAACATATCAAATGCAAGCAGATATTCATAAAAATATCATAACTTTCATGAGATCCTTTTCAAAGTAAAAAAAAAAAACTTTGTTTATATTTGTGACAAAATGGCATATGACATCCCACAACAGTCAATATAAAACATGAAATGAACTCCAGAAAACTTATATAATGGTTAGACTAGTGTGACCTCCCACAGACAGAGGGCTCTGAATGAAATAAGAATCTATTCTGAATTCCACGCAGCACACTGCAAAGAGATTACAGTATTGTGTGTATAATACAAATATCCTCAGTTTATACAGTGGTCTTACCAATAGACCAAAGTAATTAAATAAGACTTTAATTAGATCCTTTGTGTTTAATCT
The DNA here is from genome assembly GCA_026874595.1 of Sipunculus nudus. Classification (NCBI taxonomy): domain Eukaryota; kingdom Metazoa; phylum Annelida; class Sipuncula; order Golfingiida; family Sipunculidae; genus Sipunculus; species Sipunculus nudus. The sequence continues at coordinate 60,821,809 of CM049317.1, read as the reverse complement.
ATATCAATGCAGATCTTATATTAATAATCTGAAAGATCTGGCACAGGCCTTGTATTCACTGTTAACACTTGTGTAAATACCCCATACTCACTTTTGTGTACTACTTGTGAGTGCCAGGGTATTTAAATGAGTGTTATTAGTGATTTCAAGGGCCTGTGGATTTGGTTTGTTATAATTAATACTGAGATGATCTCTTTTCCATATTAAATTATAATATTATTTCTTCACGGAAATTTTACTGCATACCTCCAAAACAAAATGTGCTGATATAATTTATCGAAAATTCCTTGCCTATGTCCAATTTTTTTATTTGGTGGTGGGGGGGGGGGGGGGGGGGGGGGTTAGAAACAAAGCTACCCCCCAAATTTCCTTTAAAAAAAGTTAAATTTAAAAAATTATTTTTATATGTCTGGTTTCAATTTATTGTGTTGAGACTATGACAATGTGGAAAAAAAGACCCAACAGCTGGGACTAGAGGGATATAGTGGACACTGATTAAAAAAAAAAAATTAACTGGTTCCCTTGATCAGTTACTCAGGGTAAAGTATATTTTTAACTGTACACAGTAAATATAAGCAGGGTATGAGTCTACAAACTTGAAGCAGTATGTTTGTTCCTGAAGTAGTTTTTACTATTGCTGCTTGAAAATTCAATTTCAACTAATTATACATTTTATTTTTGTCTTCTGTTACATTTTATGTATGCTCATATGTATGGCTTTGATACATAGCAGTTAAACATATAACACAACTGTCTACACAGTTCAAACTTTTTTTTACTCTCTTAACCTCAGCTACTGCCCAAATTGTTCATAAACCAAAAAGTGAAAAAAAAGTATGGAATTTTGACCAAGCTTCTTTGTTATTGTGAATTTGGTATTATCACGTGACTTTCTATATGATCAGGTTACATTAATCAGAGCAATACATATTACTTATTTAAGTTACCCTGCAGTCTCTTAGTCTCTAGTACAAACAAAGCTGAGGTCAAAAGAAGGCTGGTTTCTCAGGAACGGTATAACAATTTTGCTCTCGTAACCTCTTTAAACTTTTATTGGTGATGGTAAAAACTGAGATTTGTTTGAAAACAGAGAGCTATTCATTGAATGAAAAATAACTTGCATAGCTCACACTGAGCCTTTCTTCAGCCATTGTAAAACTACAGCGATTCTTTACAAAATCAATACTGAACTCATTTTGGCATACATGTTTATTTTAGTTATTTTCTTAAATACACAAACATTTATTGCAACAATATACTGTGGAATCATCACTGTTACCAAATACAAATTCCTCACAGTGATTAGTAATGTTCAACTTACATACATATACTAATTATACCAGTGCTGCGGTATCAACTTATCAAAGTTATAATGGTTTTGCGACAATTCACATGACCTGATCAGATGATGCAGAGAGGGTGCAATTATTTTGTACATGTATTGACATGATTAGCACTGTCTGAAGGAAACGTCCATATTTAAATCTCAGGGTTGGAATCTGAAATCCTTCAAAATATTTTTATTATATATTTGCTTCCATTACCTTTCAAAATAGGCATGTAAATGGTAGCAGACTGAACTGTACTTTCTTACTGGCCACAATATAATTTTGTTATACATTTAGAACAATAAGATATGGATGATTTGAATGATGAGATTCTTGAAGCTGCTTATAAACAACTAAAACAAGGATACAGAGAGAAAAGGGGCTTAAAATTACACAAAACTTAAAATTACAGAAAGCTTAAGAAATCTTAAATCATTACCCTCTGGTATAAATGCAGAAAAGTGAATCATAAGCTGAAGCTGAAATTTACCTTCTGAAATACAATGTTGCACCTAGTATGAAACATGTATATAATTATAAATAAGTTTTGATATCAATTTACTATAAAGTTCACACAATGGTATAAAGATAGAATAATGTTTCATATGAATTTATTAGAGTTCCATGAGGCATGTACAAATCAGATCTGATATACAATGACACAAGAGGTCAACATTTTCACACAAGATGATGGAATCTCACTTTAATACAATGATATATATATATATATATATATATATATATATATATATATATATATATATATATATATATATGAGCAATGAGACAATCAAGATTATTTATCCCATATTTTACTTATCCTTTCATCTGTGAGAGCTCAGTCAATGTGACCTTGAGGAGACCTGTCATTTACAAACATGTATGTGTGTGTAATATCTGTAGACTCCAGAGGAGGGTAGTCATGCCTATATTTTATATACACTAATCAATATTCAAACTCAAGATAGATTTCTTGGCCTTGTGCTAGAACTGGTATAATCAGACAAACAAGAGCAGGTTGTCCAGGGTTTAAATCTTGGGAGCTGGATGCACAATGTGAAACCACCCACTCATTGGTCTAATTTTAATTATTTTCTCTGTGTCAGCCCTGAATATGAAACCAAGAGAATCTTTCTATACAAAGCAAAGGTAGTCTGGAACAACTACATTGTAACTGCGTAAGGATAGTGTTTGTTTTTTTTGTGCCCCATCTTTCTTGTATGTTTGACAGAATTAGAATACATGACAGCTTTGGATGTGCATTCATAATCGTTTGTGAACAAATATACAAAAAAGTAACCAATCTAAGAGATCATGAAAGTAAATGACTAATGATCACTGTAATCAATTAACTGGCAAACCAATAATCTAATTTATTTAACGACCATTTGTAGTGTACAGAGAACAAGCTGCAATATTGAGTATTATACTTTGACTCGCTTATTGTATTTTGTGTTACACAAATATATATTTAGACAACCACTTAATGTCTTGGGTATTGCATCTAGCATAAGAGTATTTCATAGTGCATGATCACACCAACATTAATACAATGTTATTTACTTGAGCCTCTGTAAACGTTTTTCTTCTTAGTGAAACAGTACAGATTAATTTATCCCAATCTCAGTTATCTAACAATGCATTTATCTGAAAATCAAACTGCAGTACTTTTCTTATTTTTATATAGATAATAAACATATCTGACATCTCATAACTGAACATATAATGCATGAAACACAGATTTAAAGAGAAAACGCCACCTTCACCAGACATGATACATATTCACTACCAATGAATAGTAGTGCTTTTCCTGTAGATACAAGTTTAAACCCATTATTAAGCACAGGTTTAAGTGATCCATAACCTTTTTTTAATCAAGATGTTTTTGTACTTTTTATATACTGAGCTACTCATACTTAACAATGCTACAAGGTAATTTTTTCTTGGAATAATAATATCAATATTGTATCAACAATCTCTAGCCAATAATCAACATTAACATAGTACTAAAATACTGTAGAGATGAATAATGAAGAAATGATACTATCAAAAGCTGAGTAAGTGAAGTTGAAAGTGCAAAAGTTTCAAACAACAACAAATATCTGGCCATAATAATTTATATAGCCTACGCACAGTAGAAAATATTTACATTTTTATGTTTTTTCAAAAACAACTTTCTGGTTCTTGATTCTTGATTAATACTGGACTAATACTGGACATTGGAAAATTAGGATCAATATCAGTATTCATTAAACCCCAACACTTTGAATATGGACTAATATGTTGGCTTTATTACGTTTTTAAAGTTAGTGCAGACTGTCAAAAACACAATTTCTGATTTCATAAAACTCTAGTGACCTGTGGGCAATGACACTATACTGATCCAATCTGACACAACAAGCCTTGATGAAATTCATCTGCAGTACATATTAAAGTTTATCACTTATATATATAGTTGTACATACTTACAATTTTTAATTATCAGGTGCCTATTTCTTGAAACTATATATTTATATCTTTATTAGTACCAAGGTACACACAAATTGTGTTAATATAAACAGAAAAGAAGTGCTGTAAATGTACTCACAAATAATATAAATAAAGTAATAACTAAATGACACAAGGAACCATTATCTATGTTACAGCATGGCAAGTAGACAGATAGTTAATGATTTCCAATAAATCATCATAAGAGCATCCATCTAACTCCATCTGACCGTCTCGACAATTTATCAGTTCTTTCAGAAACTGAACGTTGTTATTCACACATATAACTTTCGATTTCAAGTTATTCCTCTCCACATATCTAATATTAGCTCCTATGAATCCAGAACAGTCGTACTGCGCAATCTATGCAATAAAATTTACTACAGAATTCTTTACACAGGACATATTGGCATACATGTTTAAAAACCATTTTTGGAGTATATCAGCAATTGGTTTAAGGCCGCTAATCCCGTACACAATATCTGTATGTGAATTTCTGGGAAGTCCCCATACTCTACGTATAGCCATTCTGTACATTGTGGACATACGTTCTATTGACTTGTTATTAAGACACCACATTTGACATCCGTAAGAAGAACAACAAAAATTGTGGAATAGTACATTCAAAGAAACAGAAGAAAGAGTACCGAAATTCGCCATAAACTTATTAACCGTGAATATAAAATCACCCTTTTTCTAAATATATCTACGTCATCAGTTAAATCATAATTCAAATATACACCCAAATGACGAACATTTTCTTTCCATTTCAATTTTATATTATTTAACTCGAGTTCGGTTTACATTTTTTTATTAAATTATTAGTTAATTGTAATGATCATATAATGTCCTATTGTGTGTTTCATTATTTATAAAATAATATTTAAACTTAAAGTATTGCCACAGCCTTAACTTTTTGTAAGTGGAATCCTAACTTATTGTTAAAGCCAAGGTCCCTGTAAGGACCTCTAGTATGTCTCCAGTTTCATTTAGCAATATCTGCAATGCTGATTCCCTATACGTTAACACATCCGATAACTGTTGCACACCGTGCCCATGTTCATGAAAAACAATCTGTTAAAAGGGTTCATTAAGGCCAAAAAAAGGTAGGGTTCTCAAGAACCCCAGCTTCAAAAATTTTTATTTTCAATAGAAACTTTTATCTCCAGCCGCTCGGACATTTTTTTCAAGAAGATATAATGATACAATTTTGATAATATTTCCTGAGTGTCTGAGAACCAAACCATCTTTTTTGGCCTAATAGTGTCATCATCATATTACTTCTTATGATTTTCAAAAGAAAATATAAATTCAGTCACTAATAGCTATTAAAATGATATGACCTCTCTACTTCTTAGCTTTGACAAATATGTCGCTCTAACTTACTTTGACGGTTCTTAAATTTCCAATATATTATATCAGAAATCTTGAATATATTTCTTCCTCAATGTGCTGTGTTAACAGGTGCCCTTGTGAATGATGGACAGATTAGTTGAAAGAGTAGCACACTGATTAAAAAAATTAAATAGTGGCTACTTAAAATGTGAAAAAATATGAGGTAGCCCATTTACTGTACAATGTTGACAGAAAAAATAATTAGAATAAAAAGAAATGAAATATGCTTTAAGGAATCTATAGTACTAATAAAATATACACAATTATTCTGTGCACATAAATAAATTCATTTATTATGTGTTTACAAGTATATGTACATGTATGTACATGTTGATGTTATCAATATTATCAGTCTTATAACAGCAGAGAAGGTGCTGGATATGATAGCTGGTAAAATGACTTTGAATGTATATGACCATTGCTGGCCTTGCACCTTACCCCCTTGCATATTATCCTGATACACATTTGTAGTGCTAGTGCTCTATCCATAGCCATATCCATATTTATTATAAAAATCCAATCCCTTGAGGTTAATGCCCCTTCTTATGGCTAGGGCTGAAAGGAGTACTCGAGTACTCGAGTCCGGGTAATACTTACCGAGTACCCGAGTCCAAAATTCCGACTTGAGTACTCGTATATGTACATGCATATATGAATATTACGGCAAATTTACTGACAGTCTCGGCCTATTTATTCATTATCGAAGTAACAATCATACTGTACAGTTAACTTCTAAGAGATACACATTTATTATTTATATGCATTCGAATGGATTTTTCCACTCTGTTAAATTTTGGTATCTATATCTATTCCTTCATTAGGAGTCACAAAGTCAAATTTATGTATGTTTTGCATAATCAGATTTCCGTTTAACTTTACAGCGTTGCCATGGTAACGAGTACTCGAGTCTGATTAGGGAAATGCCTATAGGGTACTCGAGTCCAAAATTTTGTACCCGTTTCAGCCCTACTTATGGCTGATAAAAAACAGACCTAAACATTATTGGACTCTAATTAAACAATCACATACAACTTGTGCTGATTTACACTGAATCTCATTTGCGTTAGGGAGCTGTATGATTTCAAAATGCTATCACTTCACTAGAACTGTCATACTGTCATGCCATGTCAAATTTCATGTCTAAAGAATTACTGGCAGGTCCATCTAAGCTGATAATGGACCCTGTCATAGAATTTAAGCAAATAATGTTATGTTTAAATAAGTGCAACGACATAGCTGCCCTGCTCTGTTAGGTAAAAAGAAATGGAGCAAGAGGGGTTTTTAATCTGTTTATTGTCATGGAAACCCTCAAAGTGAAAGTTCTGTTTTGAAAAGTTTTTACTTTACCCCCTTTGAGTTTTTTTTAAGACTAAACAAGCTTGTTATTTGAAAATAAATCTAGATTTTTATAACCTTTCAAGCAAGCTCATAACATTTATCACAAATTATAGGAGTTAAATGCAGGTCTCCCAAACATGGAGGTAAATAAGGGAATGTCCAGTTCCTAGATTTGATTCAAAGCTGTAGAGAAAACCCAAGAACCAACTACTGTTTTCAGTTATATTATATTACATGTATATATGGAAACTTCCCTATACAGATGCCACCCTGTTGTAGATAACTATATTACGGACACTTGAGATAGTCCCAAGCTAAAAATATCCATAGGTCACAAAGCTTTCTATTAGCCAACTCTCTGTTATGGGCAAAAGCCTAGGTCCTGAAATGTTCACACTTAGGTTGATTACACTGTAATTATATGCAAACTACATTATCAACTGTTTGTGTGAGTAGCCAGTACATGACAAGTTGTGATACATATCATCAACAATCATCCATCTCCATGAGATAGTGAAACTCCACATATCACTTTCCCTTTTTTCAAATCCCTCTCAAGTAACAATAAAGTAACAAAGAAACAAATATCATTTGCAGTGTAATCATTGATGGACATGAATTAACCAAGTTCCAACTATCTTGATTTTTTACCATAGTAAGTGTCTTGATAAAAAATCATACTTCCCTGTTTTGGTTATTCTTATAATTATCCTAGCATTTTATATACAACAACTGAGTATTTCCTCATAAAAATGTTATCATTAAAGTCTTATTAATAACAACAAAATTCAAAACAAACAAATTCTATGAATTTATGTCCCTTGCTTCTGCCACTTGTTGTCCCCTGCTTGCCTTCTGAATATGTTTTAGTTTCATTTCCCCTGAAGATGTCTCCACATGTCATAAGTTTTGTTGTGAATTGGGGAACAAAAGGGAAAATTTTTTTGTTTATTTGGAGATGGTAATAATAAATTTTCAGACAGACACTCCAAAACTATTCCAAACCAAAGTATGCATGAGAGCAATCACTGAGCCAAATTGAATGAAATCAGATAACAAGTCATTATCGCACGAAAATGAAAACCTGACAGACAGGCAGACGGACAAACCCAAATCAATGTCCCCTGTTCGGCGGAAGCGGGGGAAAAAAACTGAACAAGTAAGTAGCCACCAAAAACTATGAGAAGAGCATTTAACACATCTCTCTGTCTACCGTTGGCTTTAGAATTCAGTCATTTTACTTGCATAGACAGGTGACCTGGGAAGAAAAAGATTTAAAGAACATCCTTCCTACACCATGATTAAGCTAAGATTCCATATGCACCAAATGAGGACCTGGAACGCGAATATAAATCAATATTGACTTAATAAGTAAAGTGAGATTCCATATGTGAGGAAAGAGCACACAGAATGCATATCTGGAAAAACAATCGCAACATGTAGCAAATTTTGATGGTTTCCCATGGTATTCTGAAGTGACACAGAAATTATACATGTTGCTATGCAAGTACATATGAAATCCCTCTATCAACAAGCATTCTACTTCTGTGCATATGGAATTGTACCTCTAGTCTGTCAGCTGAAACAAGAGCAGATACAATTAATTTACAATGCTCAACCACAGTGTGGTATGAAATATGACAATAGTGTAAAAATACACACACACATATATATATATATATATATATATATATATATATATATATATATATATATATTGGTTATGAATGTGACATTTTATTGTCCAAAAATTGTCATTTTCACACAACAAACACGAGGCAATGTGTTATACTCCTAATGTGAGGTGTTCTGAGGAGCATCTAAAAGAACCCAGGACATGTTGTTGTACACATCAGGTATACCTGATCAATTCTAAATGACAGGTAGACAGAGTAACCTTAATATGAAGACTCTGCATCTGTTGAGGATATGTTTTATTTTTTATCAGAGGAGCTTAACAAATACAAAAGCAAATAAAACATTTCCTTAACACATACAGATTCTGTAATAATCTCAAGTTCTGACTATAAATGAGTGTTTTATTTTCATTAATCAAAGCTACCAAAACTACCAAAGGACCCACATGACCCCCAACTACCACCACTCCAGCTCCCTGAGCTCCAGCTTCCGTGTCCCCATCCCATTCCTCCTCCCCAGCCTCCGAACATCCGACTGGCAGCATAACCTGCAATAGCTCCACCAGCAAGACCTGTAACATAAAATCTAGAATTAGTTACATTGTTATACTTTCAGACAACAAAGTACTATAAATAGAGAATGAGAAGATGAGACCAGACCTGAGTTTGGAATGAATATAACAGAATGAAGGAAAACTGAAATGGACTTTCTTGAATTGAAAATCATGACTGTGTATTTATTAGAATTTTTTCATGATTACACTTAAGGCAAAAAAAATAAAAGGTATAGTTCTCATGCATCGCCTGTGTCAATTTTAATCCCCCACATAAAAATTTTTTATTTTGTTCTTCTCTGACTTTTTTTAGAAGATAAAATAATACAATTTTAATAAGTTTTCCCTTGATATGTAGTGCTTTTACCAGTTAAGAAAACAAAATTGTGTTTTTAACATGCTTTTCCCTGTTCATATGACATTTTATCGAAACATACAAGAAAGGTCATAACAAAACCTTGCCTGCACTGATTTCTGAAAAAAAGTTCATGAGAACCATACCTTTTTTTTGGCAGAATAAGTTCAATTTTTTTAAATTATAAAATAAGCCATAACATTTTTTTTATTGATTCCTAGAAGGTAATACCAGCTTACTGACAAGAGAATGAAGGTTTCTAGTTAGGAACAATTATTTTGGTTTTTGTATGCTTTGCTTGGTTCTTACATATTATGGCTACCTGGCATAAGATCAGATATCAATTATAGCCAATAAGGAATTTGGGTGTCAAACAACTGCACTATGGCACAATTAAGTGAATAATACTGAGTAAATTAATAAACATATAATTATTGATTAGAAAATATTATTTAAACATTACATATACTTATTGAACAAACACACTGCACTGAAAGTACATGAAAAGCCAAGGAAGGGTCCCTGAAGTAATTTTTTGTTTGCACAAAACTGACTGTACCTGTCATCCAGAATTTAGCCATATGATTGCTCCACTCAATGCAAGCTGACTTCTCATTTTGATTTTAAACTTTATCAGAACCTTTTGACTAATCACACAGTTGAAATCTTTTAAGTGTGTACTAATAATGTGTTCTGTGTTTTTATTGTTCTGTCTAATCTCACTGTATAAGCTATGTGCAGATGAAATCATTACACAAGTCTCGTAGTCTAACAAGATTTACAGATTTATGCATGAAGAGATTGAAAATATTCACACTTGAAAAAAGTATGAAAAGAATAATTCCAGTGTTTCTTCTTATCAAAAGTATAATAATATAAAAAGATATAAACTGGCAATAGAACAAGTATATTACGAGTAACACTTTCAGATTGGTTATAACATTAAGGCTTACGTTAGAGCCTTCTGTTCTTGAATATTTCAACTGACACCTTTAAAGACCTACCTGCAGCCATTTTGCCGTAACCTTTGCCTTTCTTTTTCTTCTGTTTAACGACCACTGTTTGTCCTGGGGCACCTGGGTAGGCACCCGCTGGTTGCTGGTAGTAACCCTGTGGAGGGTGTGCTACTCCAGGCTGAGGTGTGTAGGCTGAAAAAAACCCAACTAAACAGATAAAAGTTAGTCCCTACTCAAAAATACGAAAATACAAAACCAGTTGTGGTTCTGAGAAAACATTCACTTTATAAAAGTTAAACCAAACCATCTTAAGAGCAGGTTTTGGTTTTGCCTTTGCCAAAACCTACCACTTGATAATTATACTGGCATGATGGTGACACTGGACCTAAGTAGAGCAATTTTGTCGTTTTGTTCTTAATTGGTTTGCTGATGTTTGTTAGCTTTAAATCATTAATATGGATTTATAAACAATCGTTACACAGTGTTTTAAATTTAATATTCCATGCTATAGCCATGTATAGCTAAAGATAAGATATAATGATATTTCATAATTATTTCATTTAATTTTACTAATTAATTTTCAATATTATGTATACATTTTCTAATAAAACAAAACCCTTCCACTTGTAAATAAAAGGTAGACCATGCAGAACCATTTTTTCTACAACTGAAACTACTTTCATATTTCCAAGTAAGGCCTGTCCAAAATAAAGACCTAACATGTAAATCTCCCCATGTAGGTGGCATCATCTACTGACCGAGAACAAATATAACCAGGGTTATAGCTAGACAAGTTTGAGAGTCGGCTACATTTATGGACATTGGCAAAGCACTGAGACCCTAACTCCGCAATTAGGCAATCACAGAGGAGATGCCAGAGTATTCAAAATTTCATCACATAAATTATAATGTCAGGTATTTTAACTATGTACACATATTTGGTTTTGAAATATGTAAGCTTCATCTTTGCATTGTTCTATCTGTTAGGCCCAAAAAAATGTATGGTTCTCAGGCACTTTTTTTCAGAATTCAGTGAAGGTAGGCTATTTTTTGTTTCCCCTTTTTTTTATGTTTCGATAAAAATGTCATATGATCAGGGAAAACATAATAAAAACAGCTGTTTTATTTCTAAACAGGTAAAAAGCACTACATAACAAAGGAAATCTTATCAAAATTGTATAATATTACAAAAGGTCAATGTAGGTGGTGCAACAAAAACTTAATTTCAACATTTTCACAAAACTTGGTGATGCTAGCTTCTGTCATTTCTGAAAATGTTTTTGTTTTGCTTTCTTTGCCAAATGACTATAAGTTCAAATTCCTAAAACTGGGCCAAAATTCATCAAATCCAAAACATTTGAACAATCTTGAGAGAGCTCATCTCTGGGATCATTTCTGTAAAATACTGATCAATTTGGCTGGATGATTTTGAAGAAGAAGATATTCAAAGGTTTTCAAGCTTTTCCCCCATAAATGTTGATGCAGGTGGCCACACAAAAAGCTCAATCCTATAATATTTGATATGTGACTGATTTAAGGGGGAAATTTGGGGATGCTAGCTCCTGCTGTTCCTAAGAGATTACTGGTTAATGTATTGATGACTGATGAACCCCGTATATAAAAGGTTGATGTAGATGGCACCACCAATACCTTTATTTCAAATATGATTCATTTGACCAACATTTGCATAAATTTGGTGATGATAGCTTGAGCCCTTTCTGAGATTGTAATTTTTTTGGCAAAATGACAAAGCTCAGCTTCCTGTATATGGGCCAAAAATCCTGGGATATAATTTCTGTGAAATACTGGACTATTTTACAGCAAGGGCTTTTTAGCTTTATCCGTACAAAAGTCTTGAATTGCAGATAGCAAAAAATATAAGCAAAATCCAACAGTTTTTTAGATGACTGATTTTTTGCAGAAAATTTTGTGATGCTAAGTACATCTGCAGAATTCTATTCCGGACTACATGACAGGGGCTAACACGCGATAATTCTGGCGTCAACCAAGCTCGGTGTATCACTCCTGCAGGTCCTGGGTGTGTCATTCCTATTGCTGCGTCACAGCACTCAATAACCCTGAAAGGTGCACACTTTGTGAGTGTAACACGACTTTAGGGCACAGTCTCCCAATTAAGCCTACAGAGTCCTCACCCTGGGTGGGGGCTATCCTAAAAAAATATCTCAGTGCTCAACCTGGATGGGGGCAATCCTAAAAAAATATCTCACCACCTTGGCTGAGATTCAAACTCACAATCTTCCAGTTTTGAGCCCTGTGCTCTACCCCTGAGCCAAGGAAAATGGTTCAGAGTATACACTTATTTAGTATGAATGGCTTACACACACAATATGTGTTATACTGAAATAACACATGATGCTGCTGAGCTGCACAAGTGCTAGTACTGTCATTAATAATTCTTACCTCCTGCCTGAGCGTACGGTTGTGCATATGGCTGTTGTGCATAAGGTTGTTGAGGGTATGGTTGCTGCGGGTATGGCTGTTGTGGATATGGTTGCTGTGGATACGCAGCTGGTGGTTGCTGTGGATATGCAACTGGTGGTTGCTGTGGATACGCTGCTGGTGGTTGCTGTGGATACGGTGCAGGTGGTTGCTGTGGATACCCAGGAGCTGGCGCAGAATAAGGTGGGGGCGGTCCTGCTGGGGGTGCTGCTCCTAAAACACAAAGAAACATATTTAAAATAAAATTGAATTTTGTATGATGGATCCTGTCCTTGGAGATTCCATAATATATCGGTAAATAAAAGCTCTCCTCCCAAGGGCTTGAGTTTTTATAGCTGTAGCTTTCCACTCTATCACATGACCACATGGCCTTGAACTCCTACTGATTTACAACCACTTGTTGTCACATGATCACAGTGTTCATGTGACAACCCCGAAGCCATTGTCAAGCATGACAATGTGATTACTGGATAACCACAGCTACAAAAAAAGAAAGCCCCTCAGTTGAGAATTTTTTTCTAAAATCATATATTAAAATCATGTCATATTTTTTACTACTTTTACACAGAAACTGGTTCTTAGATATTTTGGGGCAAAGACAATTCATGGGCACGATGACAAATCACTTCTGGCATTTACATTTGTCATATGTGTGACAGATTGGTACTTTCACTAGCCAGTATTTGTAATAATTATATTTCAAATTAAAGTATTTCAGTGAAACCCATTTCAGATTTTAATCTGTTAACTTATCAATAAAATTGCACAAAACCATTAATATTCCAAAAGCAGCCACCACAAGGAGGGCGATGGTTTTATAATCTTTTTGTTTTTCTTTTATTTTCTCAAAAAAAGACTGATAATCAAATCTCATGAAAAATCAATGAAATGATTGAGATGATTTTTCATTCAATTACTCAAACCTATAATTAGAATTTAAAAACAGTTATTATCATGATACTTTATCTTTCTGATACCTGAGAATCCTATCCCTCCAGCAACGGGTGCTTGTGGTGCATGAGGGGGTGGGGCGCCTACTGGAGGTGCTGCTGGGTAAGGCGCTGGTGCCCCCGCTTTACTGCCAGTAGGTGCTCCTGGTGCAGATGGCTGTTTAGGCTGAGGTGGTGGCGGCAGCTATCAAAGATGTGTGTAGCATAAAATATAGTTACCAATTTACTAGTATCTCATAAGTTTAATTAAGGTTTACAGCATAGTACTTTCATTAAGAAAAGGTTTCCCAAAAAAAGTAAAAAATTAGAAGAAGGTAGTGAAATTGCAAATATGTATGAAAAATATAAATTTGAACCTTAAAATATCTTCTAATTATGTGTTTCTGAAGGAACAAGTTTTATTAAATTTGAATTACATGTGTGAAATACATCATGAAAATATAAATATTTGATAAACATGTAAACTTCTTATCACAAACAATACATTGTTTATACTGATCGATACCTTTCAGCCATTTTCAGATGTTTGATAGATACAACAAAGAAATTCAAGATTTATCTGATAATATAAATTACACCTATGTAATTCCTCTCATTATACATGTTATAAGAATAAGTACTGTGTGACTCTCAGGTAAAATATGAAAGGAGTCACAACCTGTGAACTGCTTGTACACCATATCTATACAGCTGTTCCAACATCCCCGTCCATCTAAATATTTCATGTGATTTCATGAGTATCACTTATTGGTGAATAATAACCATATTAGCCTGATTTCATCCAGGGCTAAAGAGGTAAGCTTAAGTGCATTTTACAAATAAAATATCTAAAAACAGATGTACAGAGGTAGTGGAATGGAGTATAATGACAAAAATTGCAATTGCAATTGAATCATATTGAATGTTCAAACTAGTCACAAATCTTACTTACTGTGCTGCATATTGCACTCATCCATTCACTGGAAAGAATAAAAAAATACACATTTTAATAAAACAAAATAATGTGCTAATAATATCCATTCATGTTTGAAATCATGTACTTAAAGATAAAATCAAATTATTTCAAGATGATATTCTAAACAATTTAAATTTGAATTTAAAATAATGGAGAAAATAACAGAAATTTTAAATTAAACTCAAGAACACACTAAGACACTGCAACTAAACTCTATAATTTAATAAATTATGCAAAAGGTAGCAACACAGATACTCGCTGACCAGTGAGATAAAAACATGACACTCACTGAAGTTCTTGTTCACTGTTACACAGGAACCAGTTGACTTTGGCGTCCTTTCGAGGCTCCTGGGGTATCGCTATGAGCTGGTCTACCTTGCTGCCAGGCGGAAGATCAGGACTGTTGGGAACAGCTCTGGTGTACGCTCCGACAGCCAAGAATTTACATACACCCTGGAAACAGAGAGGTCAGAGTCTTGAGAGGGACCATGTGAACCAATACTAATGAATACTATTGTGGCACAGATTGGTTTATATTGATTATATAATTTATAAGATTATATTGATGACTGGTTGATCTTCTTTATAATGCACATAATTATCATTCTCAGAAGTCATTTAAAAGGGAAAGCCAATAAGACACATATGGAAAGTAAAAAGTAGTGACAACATTTACATTCCCCAAGTAGGGAGTGGCCAGAACTGCGTAGAGTTTTCTTGGCTATTCATGCCACATTTGTCTGATCCAACTATATAAACAGACCATGCGGAGAAACAGATGCCCATCTGACAGAGATTCAATGGTTCAGTAAACAGTTGCTGTTGTTCTGTTATGTTAACCAGCAGTTATATGAACCAGCACAAAGGGCTTCGACTCCTTGATTATGGTCCCAATATGCTGCAGGAACACCAAATTGAATTATGTACAGCAATTGCTTGTATGGTTCTTGAGATAATGTGATAATTGCCTGGATGCCATAGAAGATTTCAATAGGCCTAAGATTTGATAGCACACACTTTCTCACAGGAGACAATCTTCAGTAAAACTAGAATGAAGTTGTTTTTGCACAAATGTCTCTCCTCCCTATGGGCCTCCCACAGATGAAGGTCAAGGTCGCTGGTTACTGAACACTGTGATTTATCCAGAAACATTTCACATATAAAATTTCAGAGGAAAATATGCAGCCCTTAAAAAAGTTTATGTGTTCACAAGATAACCTACAGACAACGAAGGCACTGAAAACATTATCTCCCCTGGAGGGGGGGGGGGGGGGGGGGGGGAGAGACATAATTACTTAAAAAGTTCTTGAGATAATGCATGCAAACAGCATGAAGGATGAACAGAAACATGGACGGGAGTCCTGATTACCTAACAGGCATGCAACTAGGAGGGGTACTAATAAAGCTGATCTTCACCTACAAATACAACAGGATATCTGTTACACGAGACCCAGAATAATTCAGATTTCTCACCTTCAGCAGAACATTGCCTTTAGATGTGGGGTCCTGTTTTTCTTTGTACCAGAACAAACCACTGTCCTTGTATAACCTCAAGAAGACTCGCTTCCATTTGTCACTGAGGAACCCCTCTGGAAATAACAGGAGAGAATTTGTGTATTTGGCATTACAGATAACTACACTGCATGTTGTTATCCTACTCACAGATTTTTTTCAGTATTTCTTTAAGTATTTCTAGAAATGTTTTTAACCTAAACCACTGTTGTTAAAAGACCCTTTCAGAGTTTCTGACAAGGTGCATTTTTATACAAGCCAGGTGCACCAAACTAACTCAAAGAAAAGTATAACTTTTAAAACAAACAGTTAACTACTAGTATAATGAAACAGCTGAAAAAAACTCTCCATGATACATGAGCTGGGGTGGTAAATTCAATATAGTCATTCAATATAAATGTGGACATGTATACGTGTAAAAGTATTACTGATCAAATGCAGACAAAAGAATCACAGAAAAAAAATTGCATCATCCAAACAAGGGTTCTGAGGAAATATTTATGGTGAATGAGTGAGGGTTGAAAAAAAATAATTGTATAAAAATTTATTTCAAAATGAAATACTCACGACTATATTTCTGTAGATACCCCTCTTTTACTATTTCTGTCGACATCTGGAAATACTTCTAAATATTCCTTAGAATAAAGATCTGCAACACAACAAAAAACATATTATTATTTTTTAATTCATTCATTGGATCTGCCAAAACAAAGTTTTGCAGATACTATGTTTTTGACCGGGTTCCGCAGCACCCCTGCCTTCGTTTGCTAAGAACTCCTCTGAGACTACTGAACCCATTTTTCCAAAACTTACATCAATTATCAGGTCACATGTGAACTGGTGCCTAACCATTTTGTGTTGACCTCTGACCTTTCCTCTTTCCAATGCGTCCATATGTGCATCTGTTTTGACACATTAACCCACATATTTTTGGACTAATTTGACCAATCAGGAAAAAATTATACAAATGTAGCCATTGGATAGCTTTATTACATACACAAAAATGGTGGCACCACCTTCAGCCATTTTTGCACAGTGCCCATCTGTTCGTCTGCCTTGGGTTAAAATCACTCATATCTCTTCAGTGATTTGACTTATTCACCTGAAATTTGGCATGCCTATACATCCTGGATAGCTTTCTTGAATTTATGACAGGTGGAGTCACCTTCATTCACCTTCACTCTGCAGACATCCATGCTTACATCTCCGGACTAGTTTGACGTATTTTCATGAAAATTTTCATGTGTTTAGATCTCACATAGCCTTTATCATACAAGAAACTGGTGGCGCCACCTGCAACCATTTTTGCACAGCATCCATCAGTTCAGTGGACTTGGGTTAAATTAATCATATCTCAGCAGTGGTTGGACTTGTTCACCAGAAATATTGCATGCGTATACATCCTGGATAGCGTTCTTGATTTTATGAAAGGTGGCGCCACCTACATTCACGTTCATGCTGCAGACATCCATGCTTATATCTCCGGACTAGTTTGAAGTATTTTCCTGAAAATTTGCATGTGTTTAGATCCCACATAGCTCTTTATCATACAAGAAACTGGTGGCGCCACCTGCAACCATTTTTACACAGCATCCATCAGTTTAGTGGACTTGGATTAAATCACTAATACCTCAGCAGTGGTTTGACTTATTCACCTGAAATATTGCATGTGTATACATCCTGGATAGCTTTCTTGATTTAAAGACAGGTGGTGCCACCTACATTCACGTTCATGCTGCAGATATCCATGCTAATATCTCTGGACAGGTTTGACATATCTACCTGAAGTGGTGCATTTGTTTTGATCTCACATAGCTCTTTATCATACAAGAAACTGGTGGTGCCACCTGCAACCATTTTTGCACAGAGTCTATCGGTTTGTCTGCTGTGAGATAAAATCACTCATATCTCGGCAGTGGTGTGACTTTTTCACCTGAAATTTTGCATGTGTATACATCCTGGATAGCTTTCTTGATTTAAAGACAGGTGGCGCCACCTACATTCACGTTCATGCTGCAGATATCCATGCTAATATCTCTGGACTGGTTTGACATATCTACCTGAAGTGGTGCATTTGTTTGGATCTCACATAGCTCTTTATTATACAAGAAACTGGTGGTGCCACCTGCAACCATTTTTGCACAGAGTCTATCGGTTTGTCTGCTGTGAGATAAAATCACTCATATCTCGGCAGTGGTGCGACTTTTCCACCTGAAATTTTGCATGTGTATATATCTTTGATAGTTTCTCGTTCAAATAACAGGTAGCGCCACCTACAGTCATGTTTACATGGCAGACATCCATGCTGATATGTAACACATCTAACTCTTTTTCCCCTTGCCTCTCAATCAATGCCTCACTTCACCCGTCCTACTCTGATTTTGGCGGATCCCATACATGTAGTCACTTGTCAACTACCAGTATTCTAGTTAAAATTAAAATGCACCCACAGTAGACACAACAGCCAAATTATCAAAAGGCTTGTTTGCAAATGAAAAACAACTGACCCATGGGTCATGACGCTCAGCTGAATTTTTTTAATTTTATGCAAATGGAAAATATACTTAATATCTCCACCAATCCATAGGTGTCAAAGCAAATAAAGCAAGGTCTTTCGTTTATTGCCATTACTACTTGACTAAATAAGGACATTATATCAAAGTCATAAGAAATGTTCCAAAAGCCAAACATTGAGGCCAAAGAGTGTCTGTTAGTGGGGGTAATTTTAACTACTGGACAGACAAAAAGTGTCTGTTGTCCTGAATAGCTGGGTGATAAAAATGTTGTCATCCACAGGGTGTCCTCCCCATAGGGTTGTCCGCAGCCCTTGGTTTCATTGTATAGGTTTTTGAGATACTGTGTTGCATATGAACAGAATGTATATATTCAAATACTTGGCATAAGAATAGAGCTCTATAATAGGTCCATTTAAAGTTGGAGTCCTTCATTTTAAGACAGATTTACCTGGAATCCTCATATACAGAAACTTTTTTCGAGCAATGACTTAATAATTTGAATTTGGTTTATTTCATTTTCATAGTGCTTAAACATACGCGAAAAATACCTGATTCACAAATGCCACACCCCTTTTCACATTCACTGATTCAGCTGTCAGCTTATATTGGCTAGAAATTTAAAATGATAGAAACACAACTGTCTCTTGTATCACACACATGAAATACTGGTCTTTTACCAAAATATAATACCATACCACAGAATATTTCATATGAATTTTATTATCAGATCTGACAGTTTATGAAATATATATATTTACACATTTAGCTGAAAAACTTGGCAAGAAGTTCTCAAATTAACCAAACCACTAAGCTGATAAAGGATACCATATGGGTTTGTCTGCTAACCTGCTGTTGTAAAATCAAGTGATGTTAGTTTTCCGGGTGTTCCGGGAGCTTTGCATCATACACTACACGTCAACCACTCTCAGATACAGTGGTAATTACCACTGATTACCAATGCTTGTTCTACACGTTTCTATCAGTCTAAGAAATTGCTCAAATGAAAACTCTTTCAAATGCCTGGAGCTTGTTGGGAGGCATTCATACTATTATATATTGTGTAAACAAACATATGGTCAATAAAACAGAAACATACAAACCCGTATACCGAGTTTATAAGGCGGAACTTGGAACTGATTATTAGATATGACTGTTCCTTCCCAGTTGTGACAACATTCATGACATTCACCTCATTCGGGTCAAGGCCATCCCGACCTGCCGCGACCTCTGGTGTGCATAAAATAAACTGTAGGCCATAATCCCCACAAACGGACACGGAGCTGAGCTTGTTTACACAATTTCAGCTGCTGCGATTAGCGGGCTAAACCTGTACCTTGCATTCAATAGTGGAAGTAATCTATCAATAACCAGGTTCATATACCCATTGGTGTGATTGCTGTCAAAAACTGACGCAAAACTCAGCTTGTTGCCGTGGGTTTGTGGTGTAAAACCGGGGGATAAAATTGGAGCACCCCAGTGCGCTGACCCTGGCCTGTGTCAATCTGTGAGTATTACATTTATCAAGCCCACAACAATTCAGTGAAAAAAGCAGAACCATTTGTGTGATATTTATAGTTATGCAGTTGTGTGGTTAGATTTAGGGAGAACCCCCAGTAATTTAATCAGTGTGAAATCTCACCAATTTCTTTATGTAAAAAGTATGTTATCAGTGGTTATTGTAAATTTTTATTTATTGAAAGTGGTTGCCATAAGGCATAATTTGAAATGAGCAAGTTGAGGGTTGTGATATTTGATACTTGCATTTAGGTAGAGAGCAATATCAGTTTTAAATTTACATCAGCCATTGTTAAATTTGCAATGCAATACCACAAATTATACATAGATAGTTTCATTCAGGCAGTCAACATATATATATATATATATATATATATATATATATATTATATATATATACGTACTGATGCATAAAATGATCAAATAATGCAAATGCAATGACACTGTTATACTTATACATTACAAATTATATACATGTGTTAAAGTACATTATACATATAATGATATATCCCCCACATGCACCCTGAATAACACGTAGAAGTTAAAACACTTATTTCTATTAAGGTCCATATATTATTGTCAAGATGATATCATAAGCAAGGAGCAAATCTACAAATATTAATAATAATGATAAACCAGATTTATATGATTTAGTATGATACCCTGCCTCATTAAGAGAAAATCTTTCTAAATGTATATATATAAGGTGACGCATAACAAGATTATATATAATTTTAGTATGAGGAGAATGCAAGATTTTATAAAATTATTCTAGTATGAGGAGTATACATAAAGAAATTAGATAAATAAAGCTGACCAGTTAAAAAGTATCACACAGAGTTATTCTAAATAGACAATATGATTAGTAATTACACTGTGTATTATTTTGTCCTGATTAAACTACACAGTATTTCAAATCATAAAAATTCTCAACAAGTTAATGTAATTAATGAAATGTACTTATTCTTTCACAGATCACAGGATCGGATTTTAAGTCTGAAATATCAGTTCATCATAATATTTATCACATATGATCTTTAGCTGATAGTGCTCTCAAGTTCGCAAAAGTGGAATTAATCACTGATTGTTGATTAAACAATTACACTAATTAACTGAGAAGTGTAGTCAGACAACCTCCACCTCTAGGCGATATATTCAAACCACAACAAGCCATTGATGAGAGATGTAAGTATAATTATGTATCTGACCTATCTGACCATATATTAAAGGCCGTTGCTTTAGATCGGTACCTAGACACCAATCATACATGCTTAAGTTCCAGCACTTCTGATGAGCATGCGCACTGACACTTGCAAACACATCTATGGGAGCTATTTCTCCGGCACCCACTGACGGACCTACCAGAATTTTGGTATTAGTCCAGCATTCAGTGTGTCAAATATAAATTTATTTAATTTTGATTGTAGCACTGTATGTAGGATTTTCTACAACTTGGTGAATATGCATAGACCCAGAGATCCACAAAATTACCAAAGAATTTTCATAAAATGTGAGACCAACCAGCTGCTCGATTTTATATTGGCCATTCACTTACCAAGTTTAAAATATTTGGACTCAAAGGTTAATGTTTAAAAATAGACCTATATAAATATATGTTCACTGTTTATAGGTCTGAGATGAAGTCCATATGATTTTAATGAAAATATAATTACTCCCAAGTTTAACGTGTTAAGAAATGAATGAAAATTTATTCATGTAAATTGCTTAATAATTTCCATTTGCATGAAGGCCTGTAATTTTAAAGTTTATCCATAAAGTGCACAGAGTATTACTCTAGATATATTATGGCAATGTCAGTATACATGTATATATATATAGCTCTTCACTTAATTGCATAAATGTGAAGCAGAAATAGTACGGACCTTTAGCTCTGGGGCAATGTGTCCAGGTCCAGAGCTCTGGACACTTTATAGGTACAAAGTCAGATCTGTGGGTTCACAGCTATTGTCATGGTTAGTTTTAACAAAGTTCTTTTACTGTTTCAGTAATTGAGCACTGATTTAGTTGTAATTATGTCAACAATACACTGTGACACTGTCACTGACAAATCACACACACATATATATAATTATCTATACTATTTCCCCATTTCTTTAATTATGTTTGGTCACTTAGGTATACTAAAATTCAAAAGTCATGTATATTAGAATTTAAAAGTCAGATAAGTGAGAAAATTTTAAGTAGAAATTATCTAAGCATAATATTTGATTTTATTGTCAGAATAATGTTTATGGAAATTTGTATTGTAATCTGAAAACCATTTTTAAGAGGTCTAATATATAAGGATTAGAAAAATCCCATCAACATTTCATAAAACAAGCACACTGGTATATAACATGTTTTGCACAGTTTTTATTTTGTAAAATTTGTAAATTTATAAATGAAACTGGAGTTACAATATTTTATATTGTTACGAGTATACAACATGCAAAATGTTAAATAAAGTTGACATAACCAGAATTTGGTTTTGACTATATAGATATTTCAGTGTTAATTATCACTGATTAGTATTTCTGTGCCTTCCTGGAAATTAAGGAAAAACCTGGAAATTGTTAGGAGTTCTCCTTTTTCCAGTCAGGAAAATGTTTCCTGAATTTCAGAAAAATGCCTCAAATCAGGGAAACATTAGAGAATTTGATTGACCCATAATAGACATTGGACACTCTGTAATATTTTGTCCTATGTACAGACATTATATCCACAGGATGGTTGCCGATTGTGCCTCTAAATATAAAGATAGGGCAGAAAAATAACTCGTGAATTAGGAAAATTCATCAGGAAAAAAGTGAAGGTTTATTCTGTAAATTCAAGGAACCCTGTTATATTCTTATATATGTGTTATAACCAGGGTAGGTATAATTTAAATCACTTGATTTCAAATATGATTTAAATCATTACTTATTATTGTATCCCCAGACAAAGTCGGGGGATACTATGTTTTCATACCGGTCCCGCCCCCGCCGCTGCCGCATATAAATCTTGTTGGCGCGATAGCTCAAAAAATATTTCACAAATCTTTACCAAACTTGGTATATGTATAGATATGGGTAAGAGGACGACGCCTATTTAAAATGAGGTCATGACCTTTATTGGAGAGTGTCCTTGACCTTGAATAGGTCCTATTTTGGGGAAAATCACACAAATTCTTTAATATCTCAAGAAATCTTGCATGGATTAATCCCAAAATCAAGTTGATGGAAGATCACAGATAGGGTTGTCATGTTCCAGAAACTGGTGGCGCCACCTATTATTCTTAACTTGTTTTTGTGCCGTTTAATACCCCCAAAATTTCCACCTTACAGTACTGTGAGCATTATAAGTAAAAAACTAATGGACAGATTTCTTCCATATTATGCATATACATATGTATGGGTTATGGGATGATGTTTATTAAAATTGGGGTCATGACCTTTCCTATGAGAGTGGCCTTGACCTTGAATATTGCCATATATGGTGAAAATCACACACCTCTTATGATATCTCCAGTGTTGATAGCCATATGGATTTCAAACATGACTTATGTATGGCCCACTACTAAAGTAAGAACCCTATAGGTTCTAGGGTCATGAGGTCAAAGGTCAAGGTCACTGGACTGGCATCTTAAAAGATACTGTGGATGCATTTTAAGCCAAACTTTCATCCCAGGGCTTCCATCTTGAATATATTAGGCCATGGGCTAGTGGGGGTCATAGTGCACCCCCCTTGTGATTTACTTTAATAGGTATTTTCATGTAGCCCTAGGTCTAACAATTCAGAAAATTGATGTTGCCACAAAAAAAACTGGGATGGAAGATACCTCCCATGGACTTTTTAACCACGCCTACTTTTACAGCTGGAGGCAGATAATTAGGGGTATGGAAAATCCAAACAACCCTAACTTTGCAACTCTTGACCAAAATATTTCAAATGACTACTTAAAATGTTTTCCTTGTCAAGATCTACCAGTTCATGCAAATGATATGCAAATTTATTTTGTGAAAGGTCACTAGAGGTCAAAAGGTCACAAACTTTGACCTTTACCTATAATTTCTCGCATTATCAGGGTTTATTTATCGCCAAGACCATATAAAGTTTTTTCTTTATTAATGATAAATTAAATGAAGGTTAACATGTGCTTTTTAATACTTGGAGTCAAAAAGTTTGAAAAGAAGTAGTGATTACCCCGCTGTTTGTAAGATATATTTGTGCACTTTTACATACTTCTTGTACGTATTGCTGGATGTGTCGAATAGTAGTTAGGCAAAATCTAACAATGGTACTTTGAAATCTTTCATTGAATCTGTGCAAATGACCACAAAAGGTTATATTTGTGTGTTACTATAAAATAAAACATAAATTATGCAAATATTTTATCGAAGCGTTTGTTGGAGTCAAAAGTAAACAAAGGTTGACCTCACCAACACCATAGCTGTTTGTTACACAGATTAGTTATGAAGCCTGCCACGAAATTTTAATATTGAAACAAATGTATGTTACTTTCTTTCTTTCAATTAACACATTTCCTGTTAACATTCATCCTAATTTTTACCAGTTTGTATCTTATTTTATGACAGTTACATATGTTCTTAGATAGTTGTCACTGGTTCATTGATCTCTGTTAACAACAAATCCCTAATTTTAATTTGACTAGTAACAGCCAATGTATTATTTGTTGCATAAATACATGTACCCTTATATCACATATATCAATTTCTATTACTAGTGGAAAATATATTAGTTATTATAATTCATATTATAATTGATAATTAATTCTCTAATTAATTACATATGATTAATATTATATCTCACCTGGATATATTACTGAGTTTGTCAAAGTATAATAATTGTGATAATTGATTAAAGATTGCAGTTTTATTAATGAAGCCATTTTTTTATACTGATACATTAATGGCCTGCCTCCGTGCATTTTGGCGACTTTGGTAGTCTATTTTATTTTATATATGGACCTCTGTCAGTCATTTTTTTACTTATGACTGTCTGTAAGTCTATTCGTTCGCATGTCATGTCTATTGACTATCATCTTGAACGAAAAAACTCTCTAACAGGCTGGCTTACTATCTAACCGGTACACCTGTTTCTCATTTTGACTCTGATCAAATGACTCTCTCTCCTGTGGTACATCATACTTTCTGTTTAAGTTAATGTCTATCTCTCTGACTAAATGTCTGACTGACAGACAGTTTGTGTTTTTAGTAATCGAAAAACTGAATAGTCCATAAAAATACAGAAACACTGCCATTTGGATTGGTAGTAAGTCAGATTATCACACATAGTCAGTAGATAGTCAGATATGACAGTCAGACCAGCTATATCTCTGGGAGGATATTTGCCTGATAGTCAGGTTGATGACTATAGGTCTAGCGGTTTTCAGTCTGTTTGATAAATTAGCTAACACTCTGGTTGTCCAGCTGTCTTTATACCAATGTTTCTGGTCGACAGGTGGTCAGTTATTTTCTGACTACCAGACTGGTAATCCACAAGACGGTGTCCCCTTTGTTCAACGATACATGCATGCTAGAGCCAGAGCTTTAGTCATCAGTCTGACTATCAGGTATATATCCTTCCAGAGAACTAGCTAACTAATCGTCTAGGAGACAACACACCAGATAAATAATAAAATACAGGCTGGCCTTTAGAGAGCAGGTCAGTCAGAAAGACCATGACAGATGAACAACTAGAGTCATAGCCAGGTGGTGGAAATTGTTTGCCACCAGAGCTAGTCAAAATCAAATCAGATATCAGTGACTGCCTGAAAAATCTGTGTAGGTTTATCTGACTGTCCCTTCTGACTATCTACTGACTATCCATGGTAGCCTGACTGACTGGCAACCCCACAGGCAGTGTTTCTGTATTTTTCAATGGACTATGCAGTTGCTCGAATACTGTTACGAAGACAATTTTTTAGGGGAAAATTCTGGACCGATCCGGGATTCTAACCCATGTCGGTGGGGCACATGCCCGGCGTTCCAATCGCTTCGCTAGAAAAGCAAGCTTTATGTGAACCTGTAACACATCCCCTCTTAAGAACGTTCTGCTATCAGCATAAGATTAATTATCCCAGGAGTCACACTTTGGTGAGCTTATTCCCTGGGCCATAAATATAAAGATTGCTTTATTTCTAAAATTGCAATTTTAATCAATTATCACAATTATCATACTATCGTCATTGTCTGTGTCATATTTTGTGAATGCGATAACATTTAAACGACTCAATAATTTTTTCTTGAAATTCAAAATTTAAATTGTTTCTACCAAAATCTCGGAGGAGTTCAAAAACCGGTGACCTTATCCTTCATTATCCCCCATAATTTTGAAGTATTGTATATTTTTTTCCTAAAATTTGAAACACTTATTGTTTAAATCAAGTTCCTTAAAGAGTTTGAAACCTGGTGACCTTGGCCTGGATCTTCAAGGTCAAATCAAACAGAATAGAAAGTATTTGTGAACATTATTACTTTTGAACCACCCAATATATTTTCATGGAATTTGACTTGTGGAATGTCTCTGCCAAAATCTCGGACAAGTTCGAAAACTGGTGACCTTGACCTTCAACATCATGGTCAAATAGGCTGAAATAGAATTATTTGTGAACCCGATAACTTTAGAAGAAGCGCATATTTTTTCCTCAAATTTGAAACACCAGTGATTTAATTAAGTCCCTTGAATAGCTCGATCACTGATGACCTTGATCTGGATATTCAAGGTCAAATCAGCAAGAACAGAAATTATTTTGAACGCTATAACTTTTTAATCACTTGATATATTTTCATGAAATTCAACTTGTGAAATGTCTCTACCTGTATCTCGGACCAGTTAAAAATCTGGTGACCTTGACCTTCATCATCAAGGTTATATTGGATGAAATAAAAAAAATTGTGAATCCGATACCTTTTGAAGTATCACATATTTTCCCTCAAATTTGAAACACTATTTATTAATAGAGTTTCTTGAGGAGCTTGATAACTGGTGACCTTGAACTGAATCTTCAAGGTTAAATCAACCAGAATAAAAAATAAAATCTCAGATCAGATCATAACTTGGTCACCTTGATCATCATCATACAAGGTTAAATCTTTAGAAATGCAGGATTTAAGTTAACACCAAACTTTTGAAGGGGTCCATTTTTCCCTCAAATTTGGGAAAGTGAGGCCCGTAGTGAGGGGAGACATATATCTTTTTTGTGTCACAAAACCAGGTCCTCTATTTATTGAGAGAATTAATTATTAATTATTATATTAATTATAATAACTAATATATTTTCCACTAGTAATAGAAATTGATATATGTGATATAAGGGTACATGTATTTATGCAACAAATAATACATTGGCTGTTACTAGTCAAATTAAAATTAGGGATTTGTTGTTAACAGAGATCAATGAACCAGTGACAACTATCTAAGAACATATGTAACTGTCATAAAATAAGATACAAACTGGTAAAAATTAGGATGAATGTTAACAGGAAATGTGTTAATTGAAAGAAAGAAAGTAACATACATTTGTTTCAATATTAAAATTTCGTGGCAGGCTTCATAACTAATCTGTGTAACAAACAGCTATGGTGTTGGTGAGGTCAACCTTTGTTTACTTTTGACTCCAACAAACGCTTCGATGAAAATATATGCATAATTTATGTTTCATTTTATAGAACACACAAATATAATCTTTTATGGTCATTTGCAAAGATTCAATGAAAGATTTCAAAGTACCATTGTTAGATTTTGCCTTACTCCTATTTGGCACATTCAGCAATACATACAAAAAGTATGTAAAAGTGCAGAAATATCTCGCTCACCGCAGGGAAATCACTACTTCTTTTCAAACGTTTTGACTCCTGGTATTACAAAGCACATGTAAACCTTCATTTTAATTAATTTTCAATTAAAAACAACTTTATATGGTCTTGGCGATAAATTTACCCTGATAATACTAGAAATTATAGGGAAAGGTCAAAGTTTGTGACCTTTTGACCTCTAGTGACCTTTTCACAAAATAAATTTGCATGTCATTTGCATGAACTGGTAGATCTTGACAAGGCGAACATTTTAAGTGGTCATTTGAAATATTTTGGTCAAGAGTTGCAAAGTTAGGGTTGTTTGGATTTTCCATACCCCTAATTATCTGCCTCCAGCTTTAAAAGTAGGCGTGGTTAAAAAATCCATGGGAGGTATCTTCCATCCCAGTCTTTTTTGTGGCAACATTAATTTTCTGAATTGTTAGACCTAGGGCTACATGAAAATACCTATTAAAGTAAATCACAAGGGGGGTGCACTATGACCCCAACTAGCCCATGGCCTATATAGCTCACTTGCCAATAGTGGATGACCCATATCAATTTTGGGGTCACAAGGCCAAAGGTCAAGGCCACAGGAGCTATCTGTCCAAAAGTTAGTTTCTGGATGATAATTCCTGCTTTTATTGATGTATTGATTTCAAACTTGACTTATATATGTCCCATTGAAAAAGCAAGATTCCAATAGATTTTGGGGTCATGAGGTCAAAGGTCAAGGTCACAGGACAAATCTTTAAAAAGATTGTGGATGCATTTTCAGCCAAACATTTCATCTCAGACCTTTCATCTTGCACATAGAGTTCATCTGCCAATAGGGGAAGAACCCTATCAATTTTGAGGTCACAAGGTCAAGGGTGAAGGTCACAGGAGCCATCTGTCAAAAATTAGTTTCTGGATGATAATTCCTTCTTTTATTGATGTATGGATTTTAAACTTGACTTGTATTTGACCCATTGGAAGAGCAAGACCCGAATTGATTTTGGGGTCATGAGGTCAAAGGTCAAGGTCACAGGACAAATCTTTAAAAAGATTGTGGGTGCATTTTCAGCCAAACAATTCATCTCAGATCTTTCATCTTGCACATATAGTTCACCTGCCAAGAGTGCTAGACCCCTATCAATTTTGAGGTCACAAGGTCAAGGGTGAAGGTCACAGGAGCCATCTGTCAAAATTAGTTTCTGGATGATAATTCCTTCTTTTATTGATGTATGGATTTCAAACTTGACTTGTATTTGACCCATTGGAAAAGCAAGACCAGAATTGATTTTGGGGTCATGAGGTCAAAGGTCAAGGTCACAAGAAACCTCTTTAAAAAGATAGTGGATGCATTTTCAGCCAAACAATTCATCTCAGATCTTTCATCTTGCACATATAGTTCACCTGCCAAGAGTGCTAGACCCCTATCAGTTTTGAGGTCACAAGGTCAAGGGTGAAGGTCACAGGAGCCATCTGTCAAAAAATTAGTTTCTGGATGATAATTCCTTCTTTTATTGATGTATGGATTTCAAACTTGACTTGTATATGTTCCATTGGAAAAGCAAGACCCAAATTGATTTTGGGGTCATGAGGTCAAAGGTCAAGGTCACAGGACACATCTTTAAAAAGATGTGGATGCATTTTCAGCCAAACATTTCGTGTCAGATCTTTCATCTTGCACATATAGTTTACCTACCAAGAGAGGAAGAACCCTTATAAATTTAAGGTCACAAGGTCAAAGGTTAAGGTTACAGGAGCCATCTGTCCAAAAATTAGTTTCTGGATGATAATTCCTGCTTTATTGATGTATAGATTTCAAACTTGACTTGTATATGTCCCATTGGAAAAGCAAGACCCGAATTGGTTTTGAGGTCAAGGTCACAGGACACATCTTTAAAAAGATCAAGGTCACAGGACCAACATCTTCAACAAGATTGTGGATTGATAGATGGAAGAAACAATAAATATGCCAAGTGTCAGTATATGCTGCTAAAAATGGGGGCCTGTTCTTAAAGGGGGGGGGGGGGGCTACTATGTCTGGGGATACTCTGGCACCTGCGGTGCCAAGAAATGTCTAGTTTAATATGAGCTCATGTCTTTATCTGTGTGTACATTGAAATAATACCTCTCCTGTAAAACGATCACAACATACATTTTTTATGTAGAATAGAAGCAAGATACTGAACACAATAGATATTGAAAATTTGGTTTAATAGTGATGTTGAATATCAGTCCTTATCCCAACTTGGTCTATATACCCCTCCCCCCCCCCCCCCCCCCATGCATTCCTGGTGCTGCATAAGCCTATATAATGTTCAACTGAAATTTTAGTACTAAACTTTAACATTTTTTTTGTTAGTTCATTCCAAATATTCAAGTGCAGAGGGTTCTTTCAGGCCTGTTAAGATAACAAGAAGGAACACAGGAGTGACATGTGTATAATTGCCTTACAGAACAAATCTTATCAACTTGTCCGACTCCGGGGGGTGAGCACCATAACTTGAGTTCAGTTAGGTGGACTTAGTCTCCAATAACATTATGGTGGCTGACATTCCTTGTACAATCTAGTTCAGTTTTAAACAGAACCAGTTTATCTTGGAGTCTAAATGTACAGTGGGTCAGGTTAGAATTCAAAAGTATGCTACCAGTTGTTACCGTAGAGTTTATGTTGGATTCCAAAGTAAACCAGCTCTACATTAGAAAATTCTAATACTAACTGGCTCACTTTGGGATATATCTGAAGAAATTCACTAGTTTACTCCAGTTTTGTGACTGGTAAGAGAAGATTTATATTTGGGTTGGGACCAATTACCGGTACACTGAAAAGTAATTGTTACAATTGCTTTAAAAATCTCAATTGCAAATACAAATCACTTATTTTTAACAAAATAATGGTTAAATTACAGTTACTTTTGACAAGAAATTAAGTACTTTTCAATAATCTTCTACATATATAATCTATGGAGGCACTTTTCATGAAAAGTATTATTCATACTTCAAAGGCCAGTGTATTAAAAATATAAAGAATAATCACAAACTGAAACATATATAAACATTCTGATGCTAAATATAAAGTGAATGATGCCTTTACTAAAAAGTGCCTAAAACCCTTTATTTGTTTAAATTTTTTACTTTAAGATCTATAAAACTAGCAAACTGGCTGGGGTGATGCAGTCACAAGGCTTTGCTGGGCTTCTGGAAGGTTTCAGGTATTACTAGTAATGCATGATTTCCTGTTGGCTGGCATCATGCAGTCTTCAAAGAGCCTGTATAGGTTTCTTGAGCGTGAGACCATGTTTGTGTGGCACATAGTGTCATTGGCCAATGTAAAGTCATTATAAGGACCCTTTAGGTTTCCTAATAAGTTCCCTGCTACCTGGAATGATGTAATAGAGCCTCCAGTATGCCTCCTGTAACTTAGTGTAAGGCAGGGTATCAGAATGGGGGAGGCATGCTTGATTAGACAAGTTAAGTACTGTATTTATCAGGGTGATTGGGTAATAAGACCAACTACTATGTACTGGTAGATGTTCATGTGAACTTTCATACATGACTAGGATGATGCAATCAAAGTCCTTGCCCTGAAAATTGTTCTTGAGTCAAACTTTTTACTGAGTGATGCAGTCAGAGCCCCTGACCATGACATGTGGGTTTCTCAGGCCTTTAGGTTGAACATGGCCCAAAAGTGATTATGAATATTCTGTGGTTTGCAACATATTCACTGCAATATATTTTAGCATTTTTCAGTTTTACACTAATTATAGTGTTTCATGAGGGTTCATTTTCACAATCTTATCCTACAGTTAACAGAGCATTTCCATCATTATATAGACAATAAGTATGTGCAGAAAATCGCAAAATTTGACAATGGATGACCTAGCTAAGGAAATAAATAACTAGTGGAAATCTTGTTCATTACCAGTATCAGATAATGTAATAGATATTATAATATTTTTAGTTTATGGCTAGCATAAAAGATGTTATTATTTATAAAATCAACCTTTTGCTTTTTGCCATTTGAAGCTACAGGCATACAAAACATACATGTTATGTTAGTGAGACTACAGTATAAAGGACTATTTATCAGTGTTAATGGAACAACTTATTGAATTCGGGAAAAACGTCTTTCGAATATATCCCAAAATTTAATCCCTTGTGATCAAAAAGCCAATCAAAGAATCTGGTTATAAGCTTACAGTATGAGAATTCATTTATAAATTGGCAGTAATTGAGGTGGGAGACCTCAGAACATGATTTTGGGATACAAGCTAAAACTGTCCTTTGGAAAACCTGAAGTAGTGTTGCATTCATTTATTGCTTTTTTTTGTATCATGGTTTATTTGTTTAGTTTGAATAATGTGTTCCTCACTTAATTTGTTGAGCATATTTCTGTAATGTATTTAGCTGTGTAACAATAAAACATAGTTAAACTGAAAGCCATAGGTGAGGGCAAGTAAGGTTTTAGGCAGTTAAAGGCAGTTTTAGGCAGGTTATAACCTATTTTAGGCAGTTAAAGGCAGGTTTTAGGCTCTGCCCTGCCGAAAACAGGTTTTGGGCAGCCTAAAACCCAACCCTGCAATCAGGTATTGTGTGATCTAGCCACGTTTCACATATACACATAATAGATACATTTCTACATTTGCCAGCACTTCCAGTCCGTCAGGTTTGTTGTTACCCAACACACTCCTCATATACATGCACTATATTAATCTGGCGAAACGTTTCCACTCCTGTTGGCCCTGGATTCAAATGAGTAAACTGAATCTAACAATGGCTATCAGATGAAAGAAATTCCC
The DNA here is from genome assembly GCA_026874595.1 of Sipunculus nudus. Lineage (NCBI taxonomy): Eukaryota > Metazoa > Annelida > Sipuncula > Golfingiida > Sipunculidae > Sipunculus > Sipunculus nudus. The sequence continues at coordinate 60,789,265 of CM049317.1, read as the reverse complement.
ATAGGTTACACCTAAATGAGTGCAAACAATGTATGTCGAGCCCTGTTTACAAGTAAATTTTTTTTTTACTTGCTGGTTAGATCTTGTCCCAAATAAATGATCTGTTTACAAATAAAACTTTTTCTTACTGACTATGGTATTTCTGAAGTTGCTTTGCTCCACTCTATCTCACTATCTTTCTTCTGACTCTTTGTCATTTACTTTCCTTCTGTCATTCTCTACAAACTTTACTGTCTGACCAGTAGCGCCAGATCGGCCCTCTGACATTATGGCCAGATTACTGGCTTGCCAGACTGCCTGGACATCTAACTCTGAGGATCGCATTATAAAGCCCAATGAGGATGCAAATATTTTTGTCATTTTTGACAAAGCCTCATTGCTTACAACTATCGTGTCACTTCAAATAAACCCACTGGACCTTTTAATAAGTTTCTTATCTCTCCAACGACACCTACCATGAGTGTAAAATATATAATGTTATAACCCCATATATTCGTATATAGTTCTGCATGTATGTGAGATTTCTGCCTGCTGACTGTATGCGAATATACAGTTATAAAGCGTGGCGTGGACTTGCAGGGCGGTTCTAAATTTAGCTTGTGTCACGACTCAGTAGGGGGCCCTTACTGAGTTGTGTTTGTCACGGCTATCTGACCAGTTGATCATTTCTAATATTTAAATACAAATATGGTACCAACAGTTACTACAGATCCAAAAAATACTTATTAAATGAATACTGTTATTCAATCTTAACAACCGACCATGGCTTATCTCATGACCTAACTTGTTCCATGGGTTAAAGGGAGACCAGTGAACTTATTAACAAAACTTAATTAGCAGAAGCTAGACATGTCATCACCTGCCTGATTACCGTAACCATGACATAAGTTTATAGTGAGGATGATGTGATGACTGAAATCATTATTTTAATATTGTAGCATAGGTCCAGGTGGCATTGTCTATTGAATGAAGATGAAAGTGACCATGAAATATGAATATTTCATTATTAAAGCTGTCTGTTTTCAGGTTTCATCTACACAAGGCTAGTGTAATCCGGAAATAATAACCAGTCATTAAGACATTCTCTCAAGATTTCACTGTTTTTGCTTCCCAGGCATCACTCAGGTTCAGACCTTCCTCTTGGTACAGTCTACCCCTACTGGTGTGATTATTATTGGATCTAACAGCAATAGACACCATACAGCTCCTGCCAGGCTCCTGAAGAAATATAGGTATTTTATAGGAGCTCTTGAGTAAAACTTATAGGGAGTTTATAGGAGTTTTCAGCCAAAAATATATGGTAAATATATGAGTTTTCACTGCTCAGTTGTGTTTTACTTGGTTATTTCCCATGACCATCAGTTCTCTTGGCAGCATACATGTAAAGTTTAATTGGTGTGGAGGGCATGTTTAACTGCAGCAGTAAATTCCTTGGACAGTTCTACAGAGCTAAGGCCAGACTTTTTTAATTTTTCGGTTTACGAACCCGCCGACCTCCAATTTCCTCATTTCAGAAAAAAAATAAAATTGGCATTTTGACTTTTTTTTCCTTTTATATTGCGTCGCCGTATCCAACACGGTTGTTGACAAATGATATGTTTATTGACCGTGCGTATTAGATCACCTCAAACGTTAGAACTCTTATGATTGGCTAATAAGGTCACTTTCGTAATGACAGATGGCGGGTTTAAGCCAATCACAGTAGGGTATCCTTGGGCAATAAATGCAATTGATTGGCCATCAAGTAGTCAAAAGTTTCAGCAGGGAAAAGGAGAATTCTTTGAGAGTTTTCAAAGTTCGTTTTCTGCACTACAGTTGCATTTTCAAAGCAGCGTTTATGTCATATTTACTTCGTTAAACATATTTGTTTTAGATAGATGTGAATGAGAAAAGAAAATTATTTTGGTTGCATAGCGGCTTTACCAGCTTGCCACCGTTAATAACTTGCTGGATATACAAACAAATTTACTTCTTAAGATCTTATAAGACTAATTATTGCATTCAAAGTCAGACGCTTTTTACTACTGCAAATTGGCTAAGTTTCACAAGTTTACTCTTAAAAATATTATAACTTGTCAAAACTTTAAACTTAACGCTTAAAAGAAAATTACTGAACAGATGAAATTATATGTACTGCAGGAGCTCGTCATGTATTCTTTGAAAACTCCAGGAATTCTCAGGGTTTCTGCAGGATTTCCAACTACCTGTAGTCTTAGTGGCGCGGGTTGAAGCGTAGGCTTTGCGGGTATTTTTTTATAGTCAAAACAAAAGCAAGCTAAAATCAAAGCCATTTAAAATTCAGAAACTTTGAAAGGATTCATTTAATTGTTCCAAGCTGGAAGCTTTAATGTGTATGGATGCCGAAAAGCAGTACCTGACTGACAGTGGCCAAGTGTCGGCATATTAAACCGAGTACGGTACGTACTGTCACGGCCGTGGTAAGAAATGCAGATCTTTATTAATAAATATTAAAAGATTATTAATACTTTTTTAAACTTTTAAAATAGTTGAATTATTCAATGTGATCTCCAATGGAAACTCACTTTATTAGCAGTTGTTGTATAATCATTCAATGTGATCTCCAATGGAAATCTCACTTTATTAGCAGTTGTTGTATAATCAAAGGACTATCAAACATGCGCAACACCAAAAAGGAAAGGTCATGGTAATGAATCAAACAACTCGAGTTCCATGTTGTTGACATTTGATAAACAATAGGCGAATAGCTGCAAGTTGCTCATTGATATTGTCATTTACGACTGAAAAATAAAACTTCAGTCTATCATGCTAGCAGTGAATATTTAGTTTTCTCCTTGCATATCTGACAAAAATATATTATTTTGTATTTGTATAAGTATTTGAGTGGTCTTTAATTTGTAAAACTTTATAAAATAGGCAGTTCACTTGGCAGGGACAGTGACTAAAGTTTTATTTCAGGTGTGTATGAAATCATATATAAGTTATACTGTTTAAACTTTTATTTGTCATTATTTTACCTTCGATGACATTTGAATGGCTTGAAATAACATGGCACACGCATGATTCATGTGGAAAACTCAAGAGGATGATAATATTTTGATTTTTATATTTTATTTTATATAGGTTTATAAAGTGCCTTTTTAAAAATGAATTTTATAACCCAACTGTACAATACAGGATTCACAAACACCAGTATCCAGGTTTGTTCCAATTTTTTTTTTTTTTCCCTACCTCCTACCTATCACTTTTGTCAAACATGTTCGTAAACCAAAGAATTAAAAAAGTCTGGCCTAAGTGTGTTCAGTAATAAAAGGTATAATTGCAAGTAATAATAATCATTTGGTAGTAACAGTTATATATCAGAAACACAATTGTGCAGCGAAAAATAGGAAAACATAGCCCTGTAATTATGATGTAAATACTTGAAAAATAGGAAATTATTGGAGACAATTGTTTTATTGGAAAATAATGGAAATATGGGTGTAAACAGAAGCCCTGATACCATATAACCAGTTCCATCTTCACAGGCTGGTACTGAAGACAGAACAATTTACAGTTTATTTAAGGGTTGGGTGATAATGGCATTGATGGTATGTTTTTAGTGAACCTGTGAGCTTATGCGATGGTGCGGCGTCGTCCGTCGTGTGTTGTGCGTTGTCTGTACGTTAACCATAGCTATCTCAAAAACGGCAGGAGCTAGCATCACCAAATATTTTGCAAAAAATCAGTCATCCAAAAAACTATATTGGATTTTGTTTATTTTTTTCTAACTGCATTTTCTTAGATTTTATAGGGAAAAAGCTAAAAAAAGCTTTAAAAATCTTCTTCTCCAAAACTGTCCAGCCAGATTGTTCAATATTTGGCAGAAATGATCCTTGGAACAATCTTTCTCAAGTTTGTTCAAATGGTTCCAGTTCAGAGATTTTTGGCCGAGTTACAGGAGGTTGAACTTTGTTACCTGTGCAAAAAAGCATATTAAAATTTAAATCTCAGAAACGGCTGGAGCTATCATCACCAAATTTTATGCCAATGTTGGTCACATAAGTCATATCTGAAATTGAGGTATTGGTGGCGCCACCTGCATCTGCCTTTTTTGTACGGGGTCATCAGTGCCTGTATCACACTGAGGGCTACAAAAAACTTCTTCTCTGAAACCATATGCCCAAAATGTTTAATATCGCACAGAAATGATCCTAGGGTAGTGCTATCTGAAGTTTGTTCAAATGGTCACTTTTCAGTGACTTTTGGCTAGGTTATGGGAAGCTGAATTTAGTCATATGCCATAACAGCCCATATTAGCTCAGTGGCTACAAGATCTTCTCAGAAACCACTTGGCCAAATTCTTAAATCTCACACACTAATTATCCTCAGATGTTGATAATTCAAGTTTGTTCAAATGGTTTTGGTTCAGTGCTTTTTTGCTGAGTTACGGGAAGCTGAACTTATCCAGTTTGCTGTATCTTCCTATATGAGTTATAAACCTGCAAAACGTTTTTCGACTGATACCACTGAAGCCAGTTTGTTAAATATTTTACAAGAATAATCCCTACAATTATTCTTATAATAAATGTCATTAATGGTTCCACATGAATGATTTTTGGCTGAATTATGGAGCTTGAATTGAGTCATTTTACCATATATGTTAGCTGTGTGATGCTGTTACATCTAGCCTGGCACCAGTTTATCAGCATCTATTACATCATGCCACTAGACATTTAGATTTCAGGTTATCTTTGGTTAATATTGACAAGAAATTTTTTTAAAAGGTTTTAAAAAATTTAGATTTTTGATTTAAGTTATTCATCATACCAGGCAATGTTCCAATCATGGATATTCAGCTCTCTGTGGCTATATAAAGACAACTGTACGTGGATTATAAATTATTGGTATTCCTTCTCAACTTAATTAAAAAATTTGCCATCAATGAGATATATCTGTATTTAATTTTGCATCCAGTAGGTATCCATAATAATTTTACATATATTCCTGATTTCTTTCTTATAAAAAGTCGGCTGAAAAGCATTTTGTATTGGGAAAATAAATTTCAAAGTTATAACAAGTAGGGACCACTTTTGTGTACAGATGGCAGCACTTGGTTTACCATTGTTAGATTGCCAGTGCCTTGATGCTGGCCATTAGCCAAGATGATGTCAGCTCTATGAATAGTTTTGGCACAGTGCCAGGATTGGAAGAAGTGCAGCCAGGTATAGGTCAATAGTTCACTCAGTGCAGTAGCTGCATTCTATCTATAGCTTTGGCAGACTGCCAACTGTGTCAGATTATGCAACAGGTCAAGAGTTCACTCAGTGCAGCTAGGTACAGGTCAAAAGTTCACTCAGTCTAGCCAGGTGCAGGTCAAGGGTTCACTCAGTGAAGTAGCTTGAGGCAGCAATTTGTCACAGGTCACTCAGGGGCAACTGCCTTACTCACCTAAGCCTTGTCAGCCCAGTGCATCAAACTCTGGGGAAGTTTGATGTATTGGATTGATATTTTTACCTGTCTATGCGTCTTTGATGGTATTCTCATTTACAAGACAGGTGGTGCCACCTACATTGACTTTTGCAGTGTATGGGCCTGCTTATTTCTGCAGAGGAATTTTATACATAAGCCTAAAATTGGGCATGTTTATACATATTGGGTAGCTTTATAGTGTACAAAACTGGTGGCGCCACCTACAATAATTTTTGCACAGTGTATGTCCCTGCTTATTTCATAGGAGGGGTTTGTTTGACATACTGGTGGTGCCAGCTACAATCATTGTATCCACCAAAACAGAGTTTTTGGTTTGACCTCTGACCTTTCCTCTCTGCCCAGCGTCCATTTGTGTGTCTGTTTCCACACATAAACCCACATATCTCGGGAACCGTTTGACCGATAAGGCTAAAGATTTTGCACAAATGTAGCCCTTGGAAAGCTTTATAACATACACTAAAAATGATGGCGCCACCTGCAACCATTTTTGCACAGCGTCCATCTGTTCATCAGCCTTGGGATAAAAACACTCATATCTCTGCATTGGTTGGACTTATCCACCTGAAATTTTGCATGTGTATACATTCTGGACAGCTTTCTTGATTTTATGACAGGTGGCACCACCTACATTCACGTTTAAGCTGCAGACATCCAAGCTCATATCTCGATAACCATTTGACCAGTTGAACCAAAATTTTGCATGTGTATAGATCTCCCATAGCTCGTTATCAAATGCAAAACTGGTGATGCCACCTGCCACTATTTTTGCACAGCGTCCATCTGTTCATCTGCCTTGGAATAAAATCACTCATATCTCGGCAGTGGTTTGACATACACCCCTGAAGTTTTGCATGTGTATAGATCTCACATAGCTCTTAATCATACACAAAATTGGTGGTGCCATCTGCCACCATTTTTGCACAGCGTCCGTCTGTTTGTCTGCCGTGGGCTAAAATCACTCATATCTCAGTAGTGGTTTGACTTATCCACCTGAAATTTTGCATGTTTATACATCTTGGATAGCTTTCTGGATTTTTTTGGCAGGTGGTGCCACCTACATTTATGTATATGCTGCAGACATTCCGGCTTATTTTTCAGGACTGGTTTGACTTATTCCCCTGAAATTTTGCATGTGTATAGATCTCATATCTCTGCATTGGTTGGACTTATCCACCTGAAATTTTGCAAGTGTATACATCTTAGACAGCTTTCTTGATATTTTGACAGGTGGCGCCACCTACTTACACATTTCGGCTGAGACATCCAGGCTATTATGCATCACACCTCACTCTATTTCCCCTTGCCACTCAATCTATTCCTTACTTCACCTTTCCCACTCTGATTTTGGCAGATACAGGTAGATGCTTGTTGACTACCCATATTCTAGTTTTTGTGTTGTGTGCACCATTTCCAGAATTGCAGCAGTGATTTATGTTTAATTGTTTCTTGTTCTAAGTGTTTAGTACTTGCATTGTTCATATACATGTTACACATGTTCTTGAAAAGTAATGGTCCAGCATTGAAGCAATATACCTGGTGTAATCTCATTGCACAGGTTCGCATTGGGCCTGTTGGCCTTGTTCATATTTTAGTTTAACCTCTTATTTAGGTTATCATAATAATAATTGGGGCCATGACAGTTGAGGAGTAAAACGCTGGGCTCTCTCTGCTGGAAACCCGAGTTTGATCCCTGGCATGGCTATGAGAGTTGGTTGTAGTTGCTCGTCCAAGGCTGCTGGTTTTCTCTGAGTTCTCTGGTTTCCTCCTCTCCTACAGACTACCAAACGTCGCAATCTGAGCCATGGAGAGTGCCCTTGATTAGTAAAAATAACTATTTGTACAATCCATGTAAAATAAATAAGTTTATAATATATTATGGCAGAGGCTTGCATTCCTCAGATTTTAGTTAGAAAATAAAATTATCATAAAGGGAAGGATATGGCCTAGTGGTTCAGACTCTAGTTTGATTCCAACAAGAACTTTGTTAGCAAAATCATCATGAAATATTTACTGAGATTCCTTCTAAATTGTCTTATTCTTACTCTGCATATTACTGTAAAATTCCTTGCAGAACTCGCATCATTATTTCAAGTCACACCCTGACTTAAAAGTTTCCACCTGGGAACAGCCATTTAAGTTTTCTTCCATCAAAAGTCCAAAATACAAGTCACACCCAGACATGTTCTTACCACCTAGTACCCATGGAATTTTCAATATCAATTTCTCCCTGTGGAGCTATACTACAGCCAAGCCCTGGTGAAAGGAATCCCTGTTTATTGCTTATTTGAAGTTGTTAGATGTACCAGAATACCTGACTTTAATGGGATAAGTACATATTACAAGTCGCACTCCAACTTTGCCAGAAAATTCTGGTTTTTTAGCTCAGATGACTGAAAGAAAGGCTTCTGGCTATCTGTAAGCAGGGCATCAGTTGTAACAGCTGACCCTAGTAACCTGTAACTTAATATCCTGGCAGGTCCATAAAAATTCTCCTGGAAACCTGACATTAGGTCACTGTGACCTATATGTTCCATGCTATGGGGCTTGTAAACACCCCCCCCCCCCCCCCTGAATAATTAAAAATTTGATACAAAATCTCCAGTATCTTAATAATTAATGCATGAATTGTCATGAATCTTGCCATGAATATTGAACCTGACTAGTTTTATCAGGTTCTGAAAACTGATGGCGCCACCTGAATTTTTTTTATGCCCCCGCCACAAAGTGGCCGCGGCATATAGTTTTACCCATGTCCGTCATTCCGTCCTTCCGTCATTCCGAAATCAAACAGTTGTACGGACTTTTTTCGCAATTCCTGCAGATATTGGCCTGATTTTTGGTGTGTGGGCAGATATAGACCAGTTACAGATCGAGTTCGCGTTTCCTCCCGGTTGACCTGCTTTTGACCATTTTACGGCTCCTAAACTCTGAAAATTTCATGAAAAATAGAAATATTCATGACAGATACACATGTACAGACTTTTTTTCACAATGCCTGCAGATATTGGCCTATTTTTTGGTGTGTCGGCAGATATAGACCAGTTACAGATAGAGTTCGTGTTTCGTCCTGGTTGACCTACTTTTGACCGTTTAAGGCTCCTGAACATAGAAAATTTCATGAAAAATATGAAATTTTTCCTGACAAATTCACATGTACAGACTTTTTTTCGCAGTGCCTGCAGATATTGGCCTGATTTTAAGTGTGTGGACAGATATAGACCAGTTACAGATCGAGTTCGCGTTTCCTTCCGGTTGACCTACTTTTGACCGTTTTACGGCTCCTAAACTTAGAAATTTTCATGAAAAATAGAAATATTCATGACAGATACACATGTACAGACTTTTTTTCGCAATGCCTGCAGATATTGGCCTGATTTTTGGTGTGTTGGCAGATATAGACCAGTTACAGATCGAGTTCATGTTTTGTCCCAGTTGACCTACTTTTGACCGTTTTACGGCTCCTAAACTTAGAAAATTTCATGAAAAATAGAAATATTCATGACAGATACACATGTACAGACTTTTTTTCACAATGCCTGCAGATATTGGCCTAATTTTTGGTGTGTGGGCAGATATAGACCAGTTACAGATAGAGTTCGCGTTTTGTCCTGGTTGACCTACTTTTGACCATTTTACGGCTCCTGAACATAGAAAATTTCATGAAAAATATGAAATTTCATGACAAATACACATGTACGGATTTTTTTTCGCAATGCCTGCAGATATTGGCCTGATTTTTGGTGTGTCGGCAGATATTGACCAGTTACAGAAGGAGTTCACATTTCGTCCCGGTTGACCTACTTTTGACTGTTTTACGGCTCCTGAACATAGAAAATTTCATGTAAAATATATATTTTCATGACAAATACACTTCTACAGACTTTTCTTCACAATACCTGCAGATATTGGCCTGATTTTTGGTGTGTGGGCAGATAATGACCAGTTACAGATCAAGTTTACGTTTTGTCCCAGTTGACCTATTTTTGACCGTTTGACGGTGCTCTAACATAGAAAATTTCATAAAAAGGTGCACATGTATGGACTTTTTTTCGCAGTGCCTGCAGATACGGGCCTGATTTTTGGTGTGTAGGCAGATAATGACCAGTTACAGATCGAGTTCTTGTTTTGTCTCAGTTGACCTACTTTTGACCATTTGACTGCTCCTGAACATAGAAAGTTTCATGAAAAATATAAATTTTCATAACAAATGCATATAGTCTGACTTTTTTTCCTCAATGCCTGCAGATACCACCCTGATTTTTTTTGTGTGGGCAGATAATGACAGTTACAGATCGAGTTTGCGTTTCATCCTGGTTGACCTACTTTTGATTGTTTTACGGCATCTAAACATAGAAAATTTCATCAAAGACAGAAATTTTTATGGAAAATGCACATGTATTGACTTTTTATCACAATGCCTGCATATGCTGGCATGATTTTTGGTGTGTTGCTTGATAATGACCCGTTACAGATCGAGTTTGCATTTTGCCCTTGTTGACCTACTTTTGACCATACGACACCTCCTGAACTTAAAAAATTTTCCAAATTTTACAAATGTTTCTAATTTGACCAAGGCGGGGGCATTCGTGTCGTTCCGACACATCTAGTTTTATTTTTATGAAAGTCTTTTACTATAAAGTGACAGCAATGATATCAGTTTCTCAGCTGTGGTGTCATCAAGTGTCTCGAATCCTGGTGTGTTTGTTCATTGTAAGTGGATGCCCTATGGTAATCACCCGGTCTGTCCATCTGTTTGTCTGTCTGTCCATCAGTCCATCCATACAAATTTGTTTCCAGATGATGACTCCAGGTTGGATTGACAAATTGATTACAAACTTGAATTATGTATGGCCCACCACTAAAGCAAGAACCCTTATGGTTTTTGGGTCATGAGGTGAAAGGTCAAGGTCACAGGACCCACCTATTTTTAAAGATTATGGCTGCATATTCAGTCAAGCTTTTCATCCCAAGCCTGCCTTCTTGCCCATATAGCTGGCCTGCCAATAGGGAAAGAACATAAATGAATCTGGGGTCACAAGGTCATAGGTAAAGGTCAAAGGGGCCATCTATCCACAAATGAGATGATAACTCCAGTTTAGTTTGACATATTGGTTTCAAACTTGACTTATGTATGCCCCACCACTAATGACTAAAGCGAGAGCCCTTATGATTTTTGGGTCATAAGGTCAAAGGTCAAGGTTACAGGGCCCATCCATTTACAGATTAGTTTATGGACAACAACTCTGGTTTGGATAGACAGATTGACTTCTTTGATTTATTAATATTGCTTTATACCCCGGTATTGCATATTGGAAGCGATGCTGATACACATTTGTTATATTTATTTCTGTATTGACTTTAATTCACATACATTTGGAACTGTGGGCCTTCTTTTCCCCAATAAAGTATTTCTTTCTTTCTTGATAAAGTAATGACCCACCACTCAAGTTAGAAACATTTTGATTTTCGGGGTCCTGAGGTCAAAGGTGAAGGTCGAAGGAGCCACATCTTCAAAAAAGATTGTGAATGCACTGTAAATCAAACTTTTTATCCCCAACTGTCCATCTTTCACACATGGCTTACCTGCTCAAAGTGTCCAGAAGAAATCTGTAGATTTTGAGGTTACCTGGTCAGAGGTCAAGGTCACTGACATCCACTTTTTTCAAAAGATTGTAACGATAATCTTAATGCTGGAAGTTGGATAGTAAGTTCTCAGATCTTTTGGTCACAAGGTCATTGGTTAAGGTTACAGGACCCACCTTTTGAATAAGCTCATAAAATATCCTAGTTAAAGAGAAATTCAGCTGAGCACCAAGACCCATGGGTCCCTAGTTTTAGAATTTTTATCCTTGTACAAGTTGCGCCTCATGCAGGGACTTTATGACAGGAATTTGTTATTCCAGACCTGTGCACATGAATCCTGATAAGCTAAATAATTTGAAATCACTCTGGTCAGATGGTTTCTTTTTAATATGCTAATTCATTAGACAGTGCCACCAACAGGCCATGACGCGACTTTCATCATGTAATGAGGGAAATTCTTATATAATTATAGGCAATGTCTCAGATTAATCCTCTAAAAAATTATGTATTCTTGGGCCTAGATCCAATGTGGTTAATATTTTAGGAATGCTGATATCACTTTATTTAGTTTCAGCAAAAATTTGTTTATTTGGACACGTTTCAATAACTGGCTCATTTGTTTATTCCTTTTTCTTTGTGCTTGTTTAATAATGTTTGTGTTTACTCATTGGTCAAAGCATCAAGATATGATCTTTATAATGTGGGATTGTTGTTAATGTGTAGGGAATATCTGCTAAGATCTACACTGATCATGAGATATGGTGACTGAAGTGGCAAAAAAAAACTCATGAGGTATAGTGATCATTATAGCAAGAAAAAAACTGGTGTATATCATTTAGAACTTTATAATATAAAATTGTTGTATGAAAATGTTTCTTTTCTCAGTCGGACTTTGAGGACTTATCAATAAGGTAGGCTTGAAAATAATATATTTCCCAGTAAGTTTAATTGTAATTTAACTATGATTATATGTAATGCCCTATAAATTAACTGTGATGTTTACACAGTTAAAGTTAAAAGTTAAAATTTAGGCCTTAACTATCATGGTTATGTACATAAAACACAAATTAATTTAATATATTGTAAAATCTCACTTGAAAACCACCCTGCTATCACGAACACTCCACTTAAACAACCAAATTTTTTTTATGTAACCATTTGTCTATACAAGGATGTCAAACCATGAGGTAGGGTACATCCAGTTTCACTTGATTCTCAAACAAGTATTTTGAAGTTAATTTTGTAATATTTCAGTATATGTAAGTACAAAAATATCATTATTTTATCATAGGGATTCAGCAGATTTATATTTTTTAAATATAATTTTATACACTGGAAATGGTTAAAATGGGACTTGTACTTCTTACATTTTGTTTTATATGTCATTACCCTTTTTCATCTATCTGGATGGTATATAATATAGTGTACTTAGTACTCTATTCCAACTTGTAGGTCGAGTTATAAAAAACAAGAGAACATACCAGATTATTTTCTTGATTGAGTGCTTGAGTACTTTTCCAGGCTTGTTTGTTTGCTAAGAACCCCCCCCCCCCCCCATTATAGTTGTAGAACAAATGATGATAAACCAATTACTTTATAGTTATAGTAGTGGTTATGACATGTATGTTAATAATGATAGTCCATTTAAAGTCCGGAGTCTTTATGCAAGTGTAAGTTTTACTGGTTTATTGATATGACATGTATGTTTGATTGTTGATTAAGCATGAATTAAAACATATGGTCACAACAGTGTGTAAAGACAGTTAATAAACATACAGTTAAGTGGTCTTGTGGGCATTAGAGAAAATGGACTTTTCATAAACATGGACTTAGATAAGTGGACTGAGTAAGTAGTAAGTACACAGAGCCAAGTGGTGTTCCCAGGTTATTTTGGTCACACAGTAAACTACTGTAAACATTTAATGTCAGAACAGGGGTTCACCGATTATGTCTGACCCTGTAACTTAATGATTATCTTGAAGATAATTAAGTCAGAATTTGCATTGAGGCACTGTTTGGATAAACAGATGAAAGTGATGCTATATTGGTTAAATCAGCCAGTAAACTGTAAACAAACACTCCCAGGGCTTGACCTTAGAGTTCTAATCACCTACAACACATGTTGAATTAACATGAAAACTGCATCCACTCTGAAAATAAATGTTACCTTCGAAAATGTTGCCATGAAATGGTTGGCTTACTCCTGTACGTGAGTGTTAAAAATAGTGGACTCTTATAAAATCTAGATATTACTTGCCCTTTTGGCAAGTACTTCCAAAAGATATTGTTGCGCCCTGACTATTGGAGCCCACCAGCAAGAGCCTCAAGGGTTGTGGCTGTTGTTTTGAAGACAGGCAAGGCTCATGCACCTTTGAGATGCACAGTGTTTAGATAGCAAGGATTCCCACATGTATAAAATAGGGCGACATATGATAGCCAACACTTACATCAGCATGGATTGTGTTGCACACACCCAGTCACCCAGGCCAAGTCAACCTACTGTCACAGGGCTTGACATTAACTTGTCCAGCATGAATTTTTACATACCCTACAAAAAGTCAGTTTATTGCAGCAGAAAACACATACTTATTGGATTTTGTAAGTCACTGTTTCATGTTTGATTGCATGTAAATTAATATTCATGTTCAATTGTTTGTTAGTTAATTGTATTTCTTTTTAGTACAGAAAATTTGAGCTAAAACATTTTAACAAATGATTTCATTTCTCCAAGAAAGAGAACTGATTGAAGATTATTTAAGATTTAAGCCTTTGATTGAAGGTTTGTGTTGTACCCAGCTGGTCAAGCTGGAGGTGAAATGATTGCCCTACAGCAATTTTTTTCCAACCTTTACCTGTCTTGGGCAAGCTTTTTACTATCAGTGTCAAGCCCTACATCAGAGCATCACTCTGACACTGAGAGCTTTTGTCTATTATGTATACATGTATGTAGTACCATGCACGTACATTTATGGGATGATGGGGTTAGGGTAATATGCAAAATAAAAAGCTCTGACTAGCTCTTGAATAAACAGAACAAACTTAAAATTTATGGAATTCTAGATAAAGTTACATACTTAGACAGAATATGTATATATGTGAACATTTCTGACTTGTTTAGATATTGGTAACTTATTACTATTTAATTGTATCCCCAGAAAAAGTCGGGGGATACTATGTTTTCATACTGGTCCCGCAGCCGCCGCATATAAATCTTGTTGGCGCAATAACTCAAAAAATATTTCACAGATCTTTACCAAACTTGGTATATGTATAGATATGGGTGAGAGGACGACGCCTATTTAAAATGAGGTCATGACCTTGACTAGGAGAGTGTCCTTGACCTTGAATAGGTCCAATTTTGGGGAAAATCACACAAATTCTTAAATATCTCAAGAAATCTTGCATGGATTGTCATGTTCAAGAAACTGGTGGCGCCACCTATTTTTCTTTACTTGTTTTCGTGCCGTTTAATACCACCAAAATTGCTACTTGACAGTACTGTGAGCATTATAAGTCAAAAACTAATGGACAGATTTCTTTAATATAATGCATATACATAGATATGGGTTATGGGATGATGTTAATTTAAATTTGGGTCATGACCTTTCCTATGAGAGTGGCCTTGACCTTGAATATTGCCATATATGGTGAAAATCACTCAAAATCATTAATATCTCAATAAGGGATGCACGGATTGGTCCAAAAATCAACTTGACCGAAGATCTTGGATAGTGTTGTCATGTACAGGAAACTGATAGTGCCACCTGTTATTCTTTTACTTGTTTTCATGACATTTAATACCCCATCATTGCCACTTAACAGTACTATGAGCATTATAAGTCAAAAACTAATGGACAGATTTCTTTCATATTATGCATATACATAGACATGGGTTAGGGGATGATGTATAGTGAAACAGGGTCATGACCTTTTCTATGAGAGTGACCTTTTCTATGAGTGTGGTCTGATATTAATTGTTGCTGAAGACTGGGGCCTATTCTTAAAGGGGGGGGGGGGGATTAATTGTCTGGGGATACTATGGCACTCGGGTGCCAAGAAATATCTAGTTAAAATCCCATAAAATTTGACATTGGAACTTAAGATGACCACTTGCAGTAGTATTACCAAAATTCCTGAAATTTGGTGATGCAAATGTGTGCAGTTTGCAGGATTTAGTTTTCTCTTAACATTCAGATTTAAATTAACATAAACAGTGTTTACATACAGCAACACAATATTTACAAAGTTCAACCCGCTTCTGTGCTCCAGGGGTAGAGTGCAGGACTCAAAGCCGGGAGGTCCCAAGTTCAAATCTGTGAGGTTTTTCACAGTCAGCCCCTGTCCAGGGTGAGTGCTCTGCAGGCTTAATTGGAAGGCCCTGCCCCATGGCTGTGTTTCAGTGACAAAGGAGTGCACCTTTAGGGGGTTCCTTGGTGGTATGACCCAGGTTTTGGGATGAGTACATGCCCACAGGTGCACTTGTTATCCAGTCTGGTTAACACCAGGATATAAATTGATAAGAAGTGTCTGATACTGCCCCGTCACAGAAACCAGAATGGAATTCTGCACATGTACATACTTAGTTAAGCTGGCATTAAAATCATGGAGGTAGTTACCTCCTACAAAAAAAACAAAGAAGAATTTATAAAAAATATAAATTTTTGTTGATAGAACACTTGTATCTGTGGACATGTCTTACACAGTACCAGTTAACTAATTTGTAACTGCATCAGTGTTAAATAAAATTGATTTATTATTTGATTTGTTGGTTCCTAGTACAAAATTTTTTATGTATGAAGATGAAAGTGTGCAATTTATCTACCCAGTTACCACAAGTACGCAGAGACCAAGTTTATAAGCCCCGATACGCCATGCTTATCTGAGACTGTTTAGTGTAATGTTTTTCCTCCTCAGTTTATAGCAGTGGTTATAATCACTAGAAAAGCAATTGAGATAAGAGATTAGATAATGTAAATATAAAACATGATTTAAGATAAAGAAGACACCAGATAGCATAGATGTGTCCTTCAATTTGTATCTGTTATGACAACTGTTTTGAATTAAAAAACAAATTTTTGACAGACCACTGTGTCAGATCCTTTAGGGCTATGTTTAAGGTTTAAATCAGGTTAAGACATGAGCTTATTTATGTAAAAATAATACAAAAAGGTCCTGGTAATAGGTTCATGTTCAGTCATCAGTAGTTGGTAGACATGATCTATAACTGTGAATGTGATAAATAATTAGGAAAATTTAAAGAATGAGGTAATTAAAATTGTTACCTATTATTTACCTACATTTTTCTGTTGAAATGTGGTGGTTTTTGGCTTACACTTTGCTCGTATCAATGAACTTTAGGAAATTCCTGTATAGAAAATTTCTTATTAGGCCAAAAATAAACGTTTTGGTTGTCAGGCACCGCACACATCAATTTTAACCCCCCACCCCCCTGCATGAAAAAAATTTATTTTAATTTCATCTTTAAAAAGATATAATAATATAATTTTGATAAGATTTCCTTTGGTATGTAGTGCTTTTACCTGTTTAGCAAAAAAAATTCTGTTATTTTCATGCTTTTCTCTGATCATATGACATTTTTAATCAAAATGTACAAAAAAATGTGAAAAATAAATTGTCGCCTGCCCACACTGAATTCTGAAAAAAAAGTGCCCGAGAGCCATATCTTTTTTTGGCCTAATGCCTTTGTGATAGATGTATGACCTTGTTTATCCACAAACATTTAGTAAACATTGAACAAGGGCCAATGCAGACAAACAAAAAACAACGTAACCTAAGGTGTTTGGTTGCTTATATGGGAAAGTCGAAATATCACGAATTGCAAAATGCCCTTTGCAAAACTCTGGTAGTCTTACTTCTGCCAGATGTCCTTGTTCATTGTGTTTGTGTTTGTATTATTATTTTTTTCGGGGTGGGGGAGGGGGGAGGGTTTCCCCTCATCTTGAATATGTGGATATAAACAGAATGAACAGCCTGTGTGGGGTGGGACCGGTGTTTTCTGGCCTTGTGAAAGGTTCAAGGTTTTATCTGTAGTTAATTGATGTCAGATAAATTTCACCCAGTGAATATGAAGCCAGAAACAGTATGTGATACATGGAGGTTTGTTTACATAATAAATGTCAGTTTCTTTAATTTTATCTTATTGTATCTGTGTGATGTTGTTTCAGATAAAAGAAGATGGCAGAGTATAAATAAACCAGAGTTACCATGTGACATACAACTGATAAAAAAACGAGAGCCATCTTCAAGAATATAGACACTGTGATACCACAACCAGCAGGATGACCGGGAGGGTGATGATTGTGACTGGAGGGAATTCTGGGATAGGTTACGAGGTGGCCAAGTACCTGTGTGAGGGAGGAAATGACGTGGTTCTGGCCTGCCGTGATACGGAGAAGGGGGAAGCAGCTGTACAGAAGATTAAACAGGATCTACCACATTCTCTCGTCTCATGTATGAAGGTATGTTTATGAAGGCAACAGTGTGTGTTTATGAAGGTGACATCCTGTGTTTATTGAGGCAACTGTGTGTTTATTAAGGTAACAGTATGTGTTTATGAAGGTAACATCCTGTGTTTATAAAGGGAACAGTGTGTGTTTATGAAGGTAACAGTACATGTTTATGAAGGCAACAGTGAGAGTTTGTGAATGTAACAGTCTGTTTATGAATGCAACAGTGCATGGTTGTGAAGTTAACAGTGAATTTATGAAGTTAACATTGCATGTATATGAAGGTAACAGTGTGTGTTTATCAAGGTAACAGCCTGTGTTTATCAGGGTAACTGTGTGTTTATCAAGGTAACAGTGTGTTTATGAAGGTTACAGTATGCATTTATGAGGATATCAGTGTGTTTATGAAGGTAACAGTATGTTTATGAAGGTTACAGTATGTGTTAATGAGGGCAACAGTGTGTGTTTATGAAGGAAACAGTCTGTGTGTATTAAGGCAACAGTCTGTGTTTATGAAGGTAACTGTGTTGATCAAGGTAACAGAACAGAACAGAACTTTATTCAGGAAAAATGGCCACAGGGCCTACAGTTCCCAACATGATTGACATAATTCATGTTCTTATTTAACAACTGAATGAAAATGATATGAATACAGTCAGTTAAATGAACAAACTTAATATAAACGCAGAGAACTAAATAAAGCAGAATTAACTGAATCTTGCTAAAGATTCTCATAAACATCTGTACTGACTTAATACAAAATTAAACATTTAATATAAAAAAAATTGAATAGACAGTGAATGCAAACAAATTGACAATTATCAAAATAAATGCTGACAATAACATTTGCATATATTATCTTTAAATAAACTATGCAAACATATAAGTTCTTTACATGTTATCTGCCTGAAAATAATACATTTACCAGTATATATAAAAATTTAATATAATGGAAAATATGTAAATAAAGAAACAAACAAACAGATGAACAGAAAAATATATAAACACTTAAATAATAGCTTAAGATATCTTACTTCTGCATGTATCCATGGAAATATAAAACAAGTTTTATTACAGTTCAGTGAACCGTTACAGTATAAAAACTATATAATACAGTATTCATATATTCAGCAGAATTCTTGTATTTAAAGTGCAGACTTTTGAACATTAAACAGAGATAATCTGGCTCTAGAAGATATGTAATCGGAATATTATTATATGAGTATTTATTTAAATACTGACTTTATAACTAAATAGTTGCTTCCCTCTTCCTAAAGGCATTGTAAGTGTATGCTGCTAATTTACAAATCTCTATTTTATTGTCAGACTTAAGTATATGTAAGAAATTTTCAATGATGCATTATGACATGTTTTCAAATATGTTTCTCTTAAATCATCATACCTTAAACATCTTAACAAAAAGTGATATTCATCTTCTATCTCATTTATACCATAGTTAATACAATACTGACATACTCTCTCTTCTTTATCCATATTAATGTGTCTACCCTTCTCTATTAGCAAGTTATGATTTGAGCATCTTAATTGAGCTAATGCTTGTCTATATTTTTTATTTGGTACACAAATAAGATATTTCTCTAAAGTAATCATTGATTTAAAACTACTATATAGTTCCAATTTACTACTTTTCTGAACATCACTATACCAGTTTTGCAAAACCATATCCCTTATTCTTAATTTTAATCCTTTTATAAATAAATTTGAGTCCCCTACATCTTGTGCCATCCATACATATCCAAATCCTGCACTATAAAGTATATGTTTTATTTGTGTTGCCCATGTTATCTTTCCCTTTTCATCCATTTTATACAACATATTGTAAATGTGCTTTGGGTACCTAGAATCTGAATATCTGATTAATTTAAGGTAACAGTGAGTATTTATGAAAGTGAGTCTGCTTTTATGAAGGTAGCACTCTGTGGTTATCAAGGTAACCTCTTCAGTTTGTGTTTATCAAGTAAAAGTCGTCAATTAACAAAAATTTAAATGTCTTTTAATGATTAATTGATTGAATTGATGGAACGTTTGGACTAACTTCTTTAATTTATGTCTGTCTGTGTTGATAACATTAGTGTTTGGCAGTCATTTACCAAGAATTTTAATGTATTGTACAGGACATATTAATTAAATAGATTATCTGAAAAAAAAAACTTTTTGGATAATTGACACTCTGTTTAAATTCACATGAATGACTCTACCTGAATAATTAATTTGCAAATATTGTTTTGCTGAAAAAATGTTTATTGTATCATGGCAATCTATGAAAATTAGAACATTGTGAGAATTTGTACCAGTAAGCATTGTTTGTAGATTAATACTTTGCATATTTGTTATGTTTGCTGGCTTCAGCTGGACCTGTCATCAACCACGTCTGTACGAGAGTTTGTTCAGGAGTTTACCAAAAAGAAGAGAAAGCTGAGCGTTCTTGTGAACAATGCAGGGGTCATCTTGAACCAAAAAGACTTGACTCGCAGGACAACCAAAGAGGGCTTTGAACTCACCATGGCAACAAATTTTCTAGGTGAGCGTTAAAATGAAACAGATTTTTAGACTTTTTTAGACTTTTTTCAGTGTTTTCCCAAATTTTTACGACATACTCATACCATCCTTTTTCGAAATTTTCAGGGTATTCAGGGGAGTTGCTTCTTAGATTTTGATTAATCATCCTAAGCCTTCAGAAACAGATGATTGATTATAAGTCACTTTCTAGTAGTGCTAGGAATCAGTTGTAACTTCATAATAATAATAATAGATAGTATTTATATAGCGCCAATTCTCCGATGGACGGACTCACAGCGCAATTCACACACACAAACACACACATACCCACATACAATTTCATGGAAATCTACTCCCTGTGCCTGACCCAGAAAAAAAAATGATGCACATTAATTACCAAAAGCTTGCCGAAAGAGATACGTTTTAAATTAGTTTTAAAAGTTTTCTAAGTGTAATGGGAAGTGAATTCCAAACTTTTGGGGCTATGAAACGGAAGGAACATTCACCGATTTTCATATTACACTTTGGAACTTTAAGAAGATTTCCGCCAGCCGAGTGCAGCATACACAAAGGCCAATAGGTTATTATTTTTTCAGTCAAATATGATGGAAGTGAGTCATCAAAACGGCGGTAAACAAAAACAGCAATTTTGTATTGTATGCAGTACTTGGTGGGAAGCCAATGGAGCTGTTTGAGCAGCCACCAGTAAACATTGCTTGAGATCTAGGAGTTTTAATTATTTTTATCAAATAAAGAACTGTACATCCTCTCAATTGCTATATAGGCCTTATGTTGGCTCATATATATAATAACTTCATAGCCTACATGTATACATAGTAATCTTATTTGTGAATCCGTTAGTAAACACAGATTGTACTTAAGTTTGTTTTGCATATATTCGCATATGTTTTGCGTACCTTCCATCATTATATAACTTAAAGGGACAAAATCAGATGCAAAATTAAGCCTATTCTTTCACACTATCAGTTCAGATTTGCTTTATACAAAAGTTTCCCAGCAATACCATACCAGCACACAGTCTCAGTACCTCACAAACAGCTGTTTAACACCTTGTTATGGCTCTACTTTGTCTATTTACTATAACAAGGCCACATGATTGGAGATCTGATTGTGAGAGGCAACACGCAATGTTTCAGCTAGCTTGAACATATATTACATTTTTGGGCCAAGTCCAGGCATCGCCTGATTGACATGTGTAGTGACTTCCCAACGCACATGGCCCCATGCGCTGTGTTTATGCTGACACTTGTTATTGCGCCCAGTCCACTGTTTTTAACACTTGTTTACAGGAGTAAGCAAACAGTTTCAGGGCAATATTTTGGCAGGTCCAGATTTATTTTAAAGGGAAGAAGCTGTTTTTGTGTTAATTCAACATGCTTTATGATTGATGATAGGGCCCCTTTAACCTTTGTTAAAAACTAATTGTTTATATTAATGGCAATGCAAGATAGATCACTGTATCGTCGGCATCAACTGACCATATCATCCAAGTTTTTTAAACACCTCTGTGACAGATGAATGAGTTTGTTGATCTTTAAACTGTTACTTATGGTACATGCACCAAACTTGACAGAAAAAATAACATGTGGTTGGTTGCATATGTGCATAAGTGGAGACTGGAGAGGTCACTAGTGACAAAAACCCTTTGTAAAACTCTGGTTCCTGTGACTTGGCACCAGATGACCTTGTTGAATGTGTTTAGCTTATATTGGCAGCCCCCAGCATGTTATAAACACATGGATATAAACAAAACAAACAGCCTGTATGTGGTGTGATTGATGTTTTCTGGCTTGTTTTTACAAAAGGTTCAAGGTATTATCTTTAGTTAACAGGCATCGGATAACAGAATAGGCCCCTTTAAGATGTAACTCTGTTCTTAAAATCACTTGTGCACATTATACTCCAAGCACTTACAAATGTTACAAGCTGTGTATTTGCTAGATTTGTAAAGTATTATATTTTACAACAAAATATTTTTCATTTTCAGGTCCATTCTTGTTGACTAACTTATTGCTGGACTACATGATCCAGACCGGTGCCATTATGGGTGAGAGCAGAATCATCAACATCACCTGTGGCATGCACGACCATGTTAATCACTGGTCCACAAGACGTGAGTAATTCAATATTGGACTTCATTTGATGAATCACACTATTTATAAAAGCCTTAATTAAAAATGAAAAATAATTTTAATTATCTGATGAATCTATTACTCAATTCCTTTTTTCATAAATCTGTAGAAGGATTTGCTAAAACTTATATTATTTATATATAAGTATATCCTATCTTTTAAGAACTTACATATTTTATACTTTATATAAACATTATATCCTGGTACATACCAAAATATTTGGCAAATCTCTCAGCAAACTCCCAAGGCAGTGGGAATCATGCACTTATAAAGAAGCTTCTGAATTTACTGATGCCTGGAATGACTGATTATGATGGACTTAGACACCAGGTGGCAGGTCGTTGTCTGCTGAAAAACATTGTCTATATGATGTGAAAAGCACTAGACAGGCAACTTGGCTGCACCCATAGCTGTGCTTCAAGCGCCTCTTGATGACAGTTTTGTGGTATGTTTCATAACTGTGCAACCATTTGTGACATTCTTGGCTGTTACTAATTGGCAAACATTGTAGGTTATTTGAACCACAAATAAATAAGTCCCGATAATAATGTAGATGTCCTGTCGCATCAGTTGTTGCAGCCAGTCATAGAGGATGTTACTTCCAGCACTTGGTCTCATTTGGTCCAACATACAATGCTCCCTTCTCGTGTAGTGCAACAGAAAACCAGACCAAAACAAACAGCACTTGAGATATAGGTAGTAGGCCTGTAGGTAAAGTGCTGTGTAAAGTGCATAATCCCTCAGAGACAACCATGGTTCAGCTTGGTGAAGATAGGTGGCATCACCTGTCTTGACACTTCCCTATGAGTGAGAAATTTTTGTCAGCACTTGATCTCACATGGAATTTTTGTCATATATCCATCTGGTGATAAATTTCTTAACTCAGTGAAATTATAACCTTTACTGCTATAGACTGTCCACCCAGTCCTTTCCATTTGTTTTAGTGGATTTTTTTAAAGTGGAAAATTCATAGTAAAAAGGCATTTTACAGAGCAAACTTGGTCATGAACCTACTTCACACTAAGATAACGAAAAATATACCTGTGTTCCATAATTTCCAAAAAAAATCATTTTATTCAAAACTGAGAAAACACAACATTTCTACCCTAGTGAATGTTCCCTTGTGGTCCCATGCAAAATAAAGTGAGAAAAAGGTAGAGCTTTATTGTCTTGTATCACAGACAATGTCATTCTCATCTGACTCTACACAGCCTTCCTGGTCTATTGGGCCTGTTCATTCTTGTAGCTTTTCTCAGCTCTCTGGGGAGCATACAACCTAAGCAGCCATAGCATGCACTAGTAGTAACTTATTCAATATTTTTCAATCATTGATTGATCAACATTTATTTTTTCGTTTCAGGTTTAGCTAATTTGGACCCAAAGAATTTGCAGCTGGATAAGGAGAGAACATACAGTAGTCTCCAAGCATACAAGAACTCCAAGCTGTGTATGGTCCTATTTACTTACCTTCTGGCAGAGAGACTCAGAACCTCCAATGTCAAGGTCACCGTCAATGTAGTCAATCCAGGTAAGATTTTCAGTGAAACCTGTACAATATTATCCCCCAGATGACTGGTTAAAGTTGGTCTTTAATTCACAGGTGGTCTTATTAGGCAGGTCAATTTAATTAAAATGAATGCTTTTTGTTCACTAATACCCCTTTCACATGGCAAACATTTTCAAACTGATTTTGGCAAAGCTGTTTGGGCAAATTGGTTTAGTGTGTTCACACTGCTATTGAGCACCAATTCATTTTTTGCATATTTCCCATGTAAAACAGTGTAACAACATGTTGATACAAACAATCATTCTTGTGCTGTGGCCGAGTTTGCTGCTTGCAAACTGGGTCCAAACCATTTTAGACTTAGAGTATTACACAACAATTTTGCTAAGCGGATAAAATGCAAAGCATTCAGAGCAGTTCAGAATCATCTTCTCTGCTTGATCCAAAACACTTTAGCTAAAACAGTTAATAAAAAGCATTGTATTGCTGTGTGAACTCTCTAAAACACTTTCAAAACGGTTTGAAACTGGTTTGCATTTGCCATGGGAAAGGGGTATCAGTTGATAATAGGAAACAGGTGGTCTTTCAGACAGGTTCCACAGTATTAATAAAATGATTTATATGTGCTCTCGAACAAGATAAGCTTTGTTCTGATTTCTTTACATTTCAGGAAAAATCAACATTTTTTTTTATTGAACATAACTGAAAATCAGTAATATCTCAAGGATTACATTAAATAGTAATAATTCTTTCTAATCTTAATTTTAAAGTTCACTTTCAATACGCAATTATTCTGCTTCATATTAAGTAGCCCATTGAGACCTTTTATGACCTTGACCTTTTTGGCTGTGAGTTGTGACCTTAACCTTTGACCTTTCTGTTCACACCAGGTGTAGTCCCGCACACTCAGCTGAGCCGGCACTCTTCTAAGCTATCACAGGTGTTTTCACGGTGTTGTCTACACAGCGTCCTTGGTTGTGCGCACATGACCAAGTCCATCAGGAAGGCGGCTAACGACGTTGCGATGCTCGCCATCAGTGATAAATTTGAAGGTAAACACTAATGATGTGACATTTAATTTATTATATCAGTGATTGGTCGTTTTTTTGTCACAATCGATTAAATTGGTTGCAAATTTGCATAATCATTCACAAATGATTATGTATTGATATACAAAGAAGTAACATTATCCAGGAAAATTTAATCGGATCTTGTCAACAGAACGGGACACAAGCTAGTGGACAGCATTAAAATTGAACCATGTACTGCAGACAAGTAGTAACAACACCTCCATTGCCTTAACCTATAAGTGTCATGTACAAGTCTAGTTTTACTCAGTCAATATTTTAGATATAATTCTTTACAGCAGATTTCACAGTAATATAGAAGTCGCAAAAAATAATTGCCTAATCATTGGTTGTTTTCTCCTTTCAGTCATCCAACATCACTTTACATCTAATTCCTACCACTAGTAAACACCTTATAACCTGGTCAAACAAAATGTTGTGCTACACTAAGCTGTGTGGTACTACAGTTGAGCCAGATGCTGTGCGATATGACTCTCAGACATTTTTTGCTGCAATTCACAGATAAGAAAGCAGAATTTTTCTTTGCTGTGATGTGCAGTACCTTACAGTGCAGCGTCCAGTATGGAGAGACTTTTACTGTTAACAGCAAACTTTTTAAATGTCTGTGTTCCATGTTTACATCATACAATTTTTTTACCGGTCTGTGTCTCCATGTGGTGGCAAATTTCCTAACTAAATTTGTCAGGCAAAGCCCAGAGCAGTGTTGGAGAAATGAAATACTTTGTGACTATTAAACAACTGTGTACCCATTGAAATTTAAAAAACTATTTTGTGTGATTAAAATTTCAAAATTATACAGATCTAGTATGATATAAAAAATTCCATGAATATATCCATGTGGTTCATATTATCTTTGACAACAGATTATGAACTATCAACTGTGGCCTGTTAACTGAATATTAAAACAATGTCACACAATCTTTGCAGGGAGAAGTGGAAAATACTTCATAGAAGGAGTTGAAGATCGTTCATCTGTCGAGTCGTATGACTCGGACCTTCAGAAATCTGTTTGGAGACAAAGCGCCAAGCTTGTGGGCCTTAAAGCCAGCATGTATGAAGATTTTGATGACATCAGCATTTCATGAGTTTCACATCATCAAAATGGTTGTTTGTACATTATATATACATGTATACTGTGCATTTGTCAAGGTCAATGTTATCATTTATATTGACAAGTGTAAAAACGGACAGGTTTTGCTGGTGTAAGTTGTGATTTTTTTTTCAATTATCTGGTGTTGGGTTAATGCAACAAAGATTTTAGTAAATCAGGATTTTATAAAGATTGAATGGCCGTGGATCTGTGATGTATGAAGTATGCCATAAATTAAATATATCTCAGTCCAGATCCCCCTCTGATCACAAGAAAAAAATTCTTATAACAAAAAGTATGTTGTGGTTTTCTTGTCCCACTCCCTAAAAAAAATTTATCACTAAGATTTTTTCTGATTGTTAGAAAGTTATTTTTGGCTGTGCCGGGTATTATCCAAAGGGGAGGTGGTGTCTTAGATGCTTTGTTTGGATATAATTTCATTTATCACCCAAACAGTACAGAAGTGATGTACTTGCGGAATATGTGTAAAAGGTCTCCATTTTCATGTTATTTTGTGAGATTACTCATAAGAAAAAACATTTTATTATCTAGTGTGTTAACTCATACAGTTAGGTATGTAAGATCTGCTTTAGTTACTGCTTTGACCATGATACAAATAAGGACATTGGTCAAGTACATCATGTTTTTTTGTTGCCCTTGACCAGGTGATATTTTCCTACTGGTGGTAGTGTTCATCCTGCTCTTATATTAAAGGAAAATGATAAATGATCAGTATTTCCTTGGTAACACTAAAGAGGACCATACCTATTGTCATAGCATCAAGGTAAGCTCTAATATCAATTCAGACTCACCTCGACTCAGCTTCCACATTCATGCTTATAGCTTTACAAGACATTATGTGAATCAAATCTTATATGATAACATATGCAGTATATACCTGTTATACCAGTTCAAATGACACAACGATCCATCACAGGAATTAGATTATCACAGGGGTTCTGTTTTTATTCTCAAATGTATTGAAATGAACAAGAACTCTGTGAGAAGAATCATTGTAGTCACTATAAGATTGGTAACCAGTAACACTGTATTTCATGATAGAGGTGTGCAGGAATCCCTGGGTAGAGTCTCTAAGGTTTGTCAGTTTACCTGAAGGTTTGTCCATTTACCTGAAGGTTTGTCAGTGTACATAATAAAAGGAAACTACTTCGTAAAGGTTAATAAATATTGTAGAATAATGAGCTTCTTTCCTAGAATTGGAGTCTTAAATATTAAATTACAATGATTGGTTCCATTCAAACTGATTTGATGGTGAGGTAATGTTTTTCACTTTATTTAGAAGGTTACCATAGTGTCAGCTTATATTTTAGATGATTTTAAATTCTAGTCATTAAACAGATCACTGACTGCTAGTCAGCATATTAACTTACAAATTTACACCCATAATCACCAATTAAAATAAAATTGTATACTTGCTGCTGGTGCAGTCAATTATTACTGAACCAGCATGTTTACTTTAGTGAATTTCCATGGTTAGGGGAGTATTATTTTCACATATTAATGAGGCCTGAAATTCTCCTCAGTGTAAGAGCTTATACTCTTTACTGGATATTTAATGGTTCCTACCAGGCATATGTACAGTGAAATCTGAGTAATAAGACCACCTGTGGGACTGGGCAAAAGTGGTCTTTATTCACAGAATCATTTTCTTAACAAATGTTAATGTTTTGGTTCATTCAAGGATGGTCTTAATAGACAGGTTGTAGTATTAGACAGGTGGTCTTTCAGACTGGTTCTACTGGATTTAAGAAACTATCAGACTATAGCTGACCACTAGTTATGATTTACTAGTATATTTCTAGGAAATGTGTCTGTTTTACACAGGTTTCCAGGAAACTATAGACTGCATTGTCATTGTCACACTGTCTACAAAATATACTGTTGTGTCAGAATGATAAATTATTTTTGTTAGGAATACTGCATAGAGTATTCAGTATGATTTTAAAGCATGGCTTGACTTTATATCAAATGCCAGGTGGGGCTGTAGGTATAGTTGGGATAAGGTAAATAGTTAACAGGGTACCGGGTAACACACATTTGCCAGTTACCATCTGTGAAGAAATAGAAAGTGTATTGTTTTGTTTTCCCTGTAGAACCCTCTTTTTTCCTTACATAATTATGAATATTCGGACTTGTATCTAATTCTTACTGTAAATATTTAGTTATTTATAATATACTGTCCATTCTTAAAATTGTAAATAACTAAATAATAAATAATTTAATCATAGGTCAAAACATTACATATTATCAAGGTTTATAAAAATGTTGAGTGACATACTACTAGTTAAATTTATTTTAACATATTCATGTCATACACTGCATAATTTCAAATGATTTCAGTATTATTTCTTGATTATATTTTTTTTTATTTAAATGCTTATTATTTCAGAAGATAGTTCTTGGCAATGCTTATACTGGTGTAAACTTATTCAGTCTAGTTTTGTTAAACATTACTGATGAAAATTTACGCTTGTGATTTCATGGTAAGGGAGAAAATGCCACTTACAATTTTACAACTATATTTTAACTAAAACAATGAATGTACTGTGGGCTAATAGGATAATTAAGGACATATATTTGCAGTAAATTGTAACAAAATCAAACATGGTGACATGGGTTGTGCCATCTGTGAATCCAGTTATATCCAAGGGTAATATTCATCTTTGAAAATTCCTTTCTTGGTCCCTAAAGATAATTGTGATAACAAATACAAAAGTAAAGAATTTGAATACTGCTTCCCTGATTCAAGTTTGAAGCATCAAAATAATATGAAATAGTGCCAAACATAGACACAAGGTTGCTCTGGTGGGCAGTGAATACACATTTACTGTATACTTAAAGCGTACTTAAATATACTTAAAACACTGCACAACAAAGTCTTTTCCATAGTATTTCATATCTTTACTAATATGTTAACATTGAAAATACTTGTTTTATTTTTGAGAAACTTACTCTTGTATTTGACAGTAAAACGGAGAAATAATATATATTGTGGTAAACTTGTATTAGGAAAGAGTTTGAAATCTCCAGGAGGGGCAGTTTTGGGATAGATCAGCTCTAGCTGGGTCAGAGGTGATCTATTTATTCTGTTATATGGATGTCAGAGGAACTTTAAATGAAATATTCAGTGAGTGTTTAACTGCCCTGGACTTGAGTCTGCTCAATTAATGCATTTACAATTTTTTTTTAAGTGTTAAGAAATAATTTAAAAAATAATAAAGGCTGTAATGAGGAGAACCACCATTTATATTTTACAACATCTGTTTTTTTCTGGGTCTTGTACCCAAGTGACGTGGCATCTGCTGTGAGATGCTAGTCTTACTAAAGTAAGTGATCAGTTACATTGTCCTTCATCAGTGGGGTTAAGATATTTTGAAAATATTCTGGGTACTCCTGATTGGAATAGACTATAGAATGGTCCTCAAAAATATATATTAAAATTCATGTGGGTAATTAATATGTCTTCCTGTGTATATTTCAGAGTAAACTGGGTTGTGTTTGCATTGTATATATGTCATAAACTTCACCCATTTGGAATAAGTACATACATAACTGGTTCAGAGAAGTTAAAAATTTGAATGGGTGTGATCAGGAAAATCTGCACTAAATGATATTGGAGTTTGTATTTTTCACTTATATTCCGTAATGAAGAGATGTCATGATATACTTTGCTTCACAATTAAATGTGTTTCATGTATGCTGATTTGCAATTAGTATTGACTGGGTTGAGAGCTATCAAGTGCAGTACTAAACTGCTCAGGTGAAATAGATCACGCAGTTAACAACATAAAGAAATAGGGAAATATCCTACAGTTGCTATACTGTTACCAGCGTATTCTGCTACTGGTGTACACTAATTCAGTTCACGTGTGGGCTTCATACTTGGCATGGCTCCAAAATGTTCCTCCGTGGCGCTATCTAGTTTGTTTATCTTAAACTAAAATTAACAATAGTCCAAATGCTGAGTAAACTTGACACTGCTGGCTGGCTGCCCACTATCATCACCTCTATCCAAAGTCATTTTTTTTTTTATTATAATTTTAGATATACATAGTCAAGAAGTCTGTAATGATTTTAGTTCTTACACACTTTTTGTGTTCTTGTGTCAACCAAACTATACTATATTCTTTTTATGACCTATATATCCAGGCATGATGTATTACTTAACTTGCAATTGGTGTGCTTAACTGCTTAAATTGTACTATGCTTAAAATGTATTGATGTTGATTTTATGTTGTTATATATATATATATATATATATATATATATATATATATATATATATATATATATATATATATATATATATATATATATATATATATGAATGTGTGTGATTTTTTTGTATATATAAAACTTGTTACTCTTACCATACATGTTTGGCAAGAAACCATATCATGCTTAGCAGTATGTAATCATTACTGCAAAGATACCTGTGGTTAATAATAATAATAATACATATATAAATATAAATATATATATATATATATATATATATATATATATATATATATTACATTTAGGTTCAAAACATCACAGTGAAAGTGCTCTACCATGCAGGGGAGGGTTAATAATATTATACTATGTGTATAGTTATACATATATATAAGATATACATAAGTATAAGATAGTTTGTTACCTGCAGGTAGTTTTTAGAGATTTTTTATATTTAAAAAGGATGTAAAATTTGCGTATTCCTTTCATATAAAGAGAGTGTTGTTGAAAGCCAAAGTAAATCGTGCTCAGATTTATTTTTGTATGTACTGTTTTATAAGATATTTTATTGTTCTAAGTGGGCTGTGTCTAAGTTTTATATTTTAGGGATCTTACGGTTGTCATTAATATGGTTTTGAGTTTACATGAATTTAGTGGCTGTGTTTCATTGTGGGATAAAGATTATTTTATGGGAGGAATATTAATTGATAAACAGTTAATGTTGCATATAATGTGATGATCTAAAATTGAGATTTTTATATTTAAAGCTGGCATGTAACCACATGGGTTGCTGTTATGTTACACTTGTGTGGGACTCTAAAAAATGGTCTTAATTCTTAGGTGGTGTTATTGGACAGGTGGTCTTTCAGACAAGTTTCACTGCAATTACATAAAAGATTGTTTCAGCTGCAGACTTAACCCTTAAAATGATTATGGCCATACCACATTTTCTTTCAGATTTTACAGCATCCCTGCCCCCTCCAACCCCCACATTATTTGTTCATATATCACTGGAACCAAAACGTATTACTAAATGTCAAATGGACGTTGCCATATATGGGATATATAGTTACAGTCTATCTGTGAACCCTGTAAAAAAAACTAGAATGACATGTAATGATTGAAATTAGAAATACTCAAGTTAAAGTGGTTATTTTTTTAAGTCTTGAAACATTAGACTTGCAATAAAGGCTTTATTGAAAGTCATATGTTTCAATACTTAAAGAAATTATATTAAAGCTTTATTTAAGCTTGTACATACTGTTAACCCAGGTCTACATCTGCACATGAAAGTCTGCACTTTGACCTAATTTACAAAAGTTACGGACCAAATAAAGGCTTCACTAAATACTTCCAAAGATAGAGTGATTTAAGCTTTAACTCAACCGTTTGATCGTTTATCACAAGTTTGGCTTCAGTGGGCTAACAGTGGGGTTGTGTATATAAATACTGTGTTAACTTAATATCAGTCAGCGAAGTACAGCCAGAACGCTGGTCGTAGACCCTCTAATGCCAGAGGGCTGAAATAGCGCTATCAGCGAATGTCTTACAACTATTGTTCTCATGCATGTGTAAATTTAATGAGGCAAGTCATGTTTCTTAGAAATGTTTAGTTGGATGTCGAAAGCTGCGGAGTAAAATAAATGAAATAATAGTTGTTCACCGAGAGCTGTCTTACCTGATAGCATGATGCGAGTTATCATTTGTATGCTGCTTGTCCAACGTCTTCATAAAGATGATTAAGGTGTGAATTATTTTATATGTGTATATATATATGACTAATATCGTTCTATCGCTGGCTTTGACCAGAGAATTCATTAAGTTTAAAGCCTGACTCTTTATTACAGTCATTTGATAAGGTTTTTAATCAAGGGCATTTTTTCTCATGTGCAGAAAAAATATGTGGAATTGATAATTTACCGTATATAAACTGTTTATTTATTAATGGTGCGATTGCCCATCAAAGCAACAGTTTTCGGGATCTTAATTTGTTTTTATTTTATTTTTTTTTGGTGGGGATGGGTTAATACAGTTATGTTAGAATATAGTTCAAATTCTCATTGTATACTTAGCCTAAGTTAGTCCACTCTAGTTATTATTGTGTTTGTTTCCACACATAATTACGCATCCACAACAATTTTAGGCTGCAGATTTATTGATTTAAATGCAGGAGCTTGGTCAGTTGCCTTCCATCAGTTACTTTATTTTGATTGTATAAATGGTTACACATTATGTTATTCAGTATAGGAATGGCACCAAGGTGTGGAACACTAACATTGAGAATCTGTTTGTTCGTCAGGTGACCATAATTATTCACACTTTCATCCACCTATCTAAGTAGCAAGGCTCTGGCAGCTACACTTTCAGACACCTTGCTTAATCTAGCCGCACTGGAATCTGTTAATCACGTGATCACATTGAAACACTAACTGCTTATCAGATCAAACGTACCCCATATGGAAATATTGCACAAAAGTCAACTGTTCAGACGCTTACTGAACAGAACACGTGCATCAGAAATGGGATATGTTTACAAGGCTTTATTTGATGAGTCAGATACTCTGTGCCCTTCTGGCTATGCTAAACGTTTGATCTTAGAAAAGAACAGCTGGTGTGCTTCGGTCCATGCAAACAGGAAGCGTACACGAGTCATTTGATAGGTTCAATTGCCGTGATGATTATTTAATTTTAAACTTTATTTATTTTACAGGGATTGTACAACTAGCTATAATAACTAATATGAGGTACTCTCCTTGGCTTGGAGGATTAATTGCGTTCGGTAGTCTAAATATTATCCACATAATGGGTGGATAATGTGGCTTGTTAAAGCAATGGTTCGAAAAGTATCTGCTAAAGCTTTGTTGTATGCAATAAGAAGATAGAATCAACCTATTAATAAAATGATCATAGGACACGTTTGAAATGCCTATAAGGCATTTTACAACAAAACTAGAAACCTCGCCACGTTTAATGTACTAGTTACTTAGTAAGCCATTCATATATGGAAAGGGGCTTCAAATTTATTTTATATGGATCTGTAGACGGATAGAATTTTTGTATCTTTCCTACTGCCAGTTATGTTGTGAAGGTTTTATGTGAAGTGAAACATTGATACTTGTGCCTGAAGTTAACCATTAATTATGCATATATTCTTGTTTTATATTAAGCTCACGTGTTTAATGTGCTGCAGTCCGAACACCTTGTTATGACTTCTAGATATTGTAGCACTAAAATCAAAATGCTCTATAATACACTTGGTGCTTCTGTAATACGTTTTGCGTTTTGTTTTTCATCCGTTTGTTAATGAGTGGATGGACTGAATGATTTTTAGCTCAGCTGACTATAAGTCATCTGAGCTATAGTCGTGGTCCATTGTCCGTCGTCCGTTCGTCTGTCCGTCCGTCCGTCTTGCCGTCCGTCTGTCTGTCCGTCCGTCTTGCCGTCCGTCCGTCCGTCTGTCCGTAGATGTGGCACGTTTTGAAACCGTAAGACCTAGGAATCCAAAATTCGGCATAATGTTAGATGTCCCCAAGATCTCCTACCAAGCCGAAAACTGGGTCTTTGCGACTTCGTTCCTTTTAGAAATAAAGGAAAAACCTCAATTTTTTATTAAGAACCTATTTTTACACTTCAGGACTGCCTAATATCAAAACCACTCATCTGTTTTTCCTCATATTTACCATAATTATTCCTCTATATAGTTCCTATGTACATGCCAGAAATTATGTCTGTATCATGTAAATTTAAAAAGTTATGGGCCCAAACATAATGCATTGTGTAAAAAATCAGGAAAGATATTTGATCACTTAACACAAAATATGTTAAAGCTATAAACTTTTTTCCAGTAATATAACTTTAATTAATCAAAATTAAATTGTTTACACAAAATTAGATCAAAATCTTTTAAATTTTTTAAAATATTAACAAAAATAAAAAATTGGTACCTTAAATTTTGCCCAACCTTGACCATGGCACGTTTTTTTCCTGTAAGTACTGTGGATTCAATTTTCACAGCATGTTTTTTTTAGCATTTTGTCTGTAAACACCAAAAATTTGAAACCAATTGATCAAAAACTGTAGATTTTATTCAAGTTTTCAAGCACCATGTAACATATTGTTTACATCAAGCTAGTGTCATGCAGTTTGCAAGTGCTCAGCTCTCAGTTCCTAAAATTTGGCATGCAATTAGATGTCTCAAAAATCCCCTACCATGCCAAGAATTTGGTTACTAGGACTTAATACCTTCGAGATATTAATGAAAAACTTCATTTTTCCATTAAAAACCCATTGTTACACTTCAAGACTGCCTAATATCAAAACCACTGATCTGACTTTAATCATATATAATATACATATTTTTCTATAAATTCGTTATGCATATGCCAGAAATGATGTCAGTATTGCGTAATTAAGTTATGGGCCCAAACATAATGCACTTTGTAAAAAATCAAGAAATATATTTACTCCCTTGACAAGAGGATTGCTTAAGCTAGAGATTTTTTGTCAGGGATGTAACATTATTTAATCAAGATTCAATTGAATACCCAAAATTAGTTCTGAATTTTTCAAATTTTATAAATTATTAGTATAAATATAAAATTAGTACCTTAAATTTTGCCGAACTTTGACCATGGCATGTTTGTTTCCTGTGAGCACTGTTGATATAATTTTCATATCATGCACACAAAAAGATTTCAGCTTTTTAGTTTAAAAAGCTGAAAGAAATTGGCCAAAAATTGTAGCTTTTATTAATATTTTTATGAGACCATGTCAGACCTTGGCTCTCTGTAGCACCTCTTGAGTCACCTGTATGTTGACCTTGTTGAACTTTCAGCAAATTATGCATGCTTGAGGCGAGGCATAAACTGGGGCTCCAGGCAGCTTATTATATAATGGCCAGCCACAGTTGATCCAGGTGTCCAACCCAACTCATCTAGTAGTTTTAACCAACAACATAACAATAAATAATAAATTAATAAATTTTTATTGGTTTTTAATAACAAATTAAAGAAAAATAGAAAAGGAATTTGTTAGTTGATAATAACAGGAAATTAACTTGCAGTTACCGATGATATAAGAATCTTGTATCGATGGATAGAATGTCACGTATTCCAAATAACACCATGCAGTCACCTATGGTATTTTTCAGTTCAATTTTAATGATAAAAAAGTAAATCATATTATTCATTACTAATCATTAGGGATCATATGAAGGAAATTAATGATAGACAAAGATGCAGTTGATAATATTATCATCTAGATTCCTACTGTGTCTATAGTTAGTACATTGATGTGAAATTAGTCCAAAATGAATATATTACATTTTTTTATATAAATAAAAGCCATAAAACTAGGTACTTATGATCATTATTTAAATGTGTGAATTTTGTATATTCTGGATTCTCAACATCATTGTTTGGTGACAACTGAATAAATACAAGACATGGTGCGAATACTTTGCAATTGTATTTAAACACAAATATGAATATGTACTCCATTATAAAATTTCTTTCATAAGAATGGGAATTCAGGTAAAAATGAAAGTATATGAATACCAGTGCAAATACTTTCAAAATGTATTAATGAATGCATTCATGAATATATTCTTTAATATTATTTTAATAATCATTTCAGTTATATTTTATTTGAAAAAATCATACTATTCTCTTATTATTTTTAATAAAAATTATATTTGGGACAATATTTGTAATTTTTTTAATAAATAGTTAAACTCTTATATTATATGTTCTGCTTGTAAGTTATATGGCCAAGTCAAAATCTGTGTGACAATCGTACTCCATTTGTAAATAAAATAAATGAAATTAATCCTCTTTCCTGTCTCCAAAGGTACTATCAAAATCATACATAAGCTAAACAACAACAACTCATAATACAGCTTATTTTTATTACCACATGAAACCAGCATGTGCCTCATTTCTAAATCATATTTTTATGCCCCCGCCACAAAGTGGCCGGGGCATATAGTTTTACCCATGTCCGTCATTCCGAAATCAAACAGTTGTACGGACTTTTTTTCGCAATGCCTGCAGATATTGGCCTGATTTTTGGTGTGTGGGCAGATAATGACCAGTTACAGATCGAGTTCGCGTTTTGTCCCGGTTGACCTACTTTCGACCGTTTTACGGCTCCTAAAGTTAGAAAATTTCATGAAAAATAGAAATTTTCATGACAAATACACATGTACGGACTTTTTTTCGCAATGCCTGCAGATATTGGCATGATTTTTGGTGTGTGGGCAGATAATGACCAGTTACTGATCGAGTTTGCATTTCGTCCCGGTTGACCTACTTTTGACCGTTTTATGGCTCCTAAACTTAGAAAATTTCATGAAAAAAAGAAATTTTCATGACAAATACACATGTACGGACTTTTTTTCGCAATGCATGCAGATATTGGCCTAATTTTTGGTGTGTGGCCAGATAATGACCAGTTACAGATAGAGTTCGCGTTTCGTCCCGGTTGACCTACTTTTGACCGTTTTACGGCTCCTAAACTTAGAAAAATTCATGAAAAATAGAAATTTTCATGACAAATACACATGTACAGCCGTTTTTAGCCCTCAGCTCATAGGCTGATGGGCTATTGTCATCACCCTAGCTGTCCGTCTGTCCATCTGTCTGTCCGGTGTCTGTCCGTCCATCCGTCCGTCCGTTCCGCGTCTGTTAACTTTTACCTTGTGAGCGGGATATCTCTAAAAGGTTCACTGTTGGAATTTTATTTCATCAGTGAACATGTATATCGATAAAATCTTGGTCAAGTTCGAAGATGGGTGACCTTGACCCATTTTTCTACATTTTAGAGCTGATTATAGAAAAACACTCAGAAGTTCATATCTCAGGAACCATTGTGTGGATTTTCACAAAAAACTTACTATGATCATTGGGACTGATGGTCTGTATGTGCTGCACAATTTTGGTGGCGCCACCTGCAATTTCTGATTTTTTAATGAAATTTTATCGGATTTTTTCAATTTTGGCCTTTTGTGCAGGATATCTCCAAAGGTATTCAACACAGGAACTTCATTTCTTCAGTGCTATTGCATTATATTTACAAAATCTTGGTCAAGTTCAAAGATGGGTGATCTTGACCTACTTTTCAAGGTCACAGAGCTTAGTATAGAAAAAAAATTAGGAGCTTATTTCTCAGGAAGCATTTGGTGGATTGTTATGAAACATGGTATATACCTCTCCAATTTAAATTTATAAATGATTATCAACTTTTGCTAATATTCTAGTTTTGCAATACAATGCTTACAGATACTGGCCTAATGTTTGGTCTGTGGGCGCATAATGACCACTTACAGATCGAGTTCGTGTTTCGTCCCAGTTAACCTATTTTTCACCATATGACAGATCCTGAACATAGAAAATTTCATGAAAGACAGAAATTTTCATGAAAAATGCACATATATGGACTTTTTTTCACAATGCCTGCAGATACTGGCCTGATTTTTGGTGTGTTGCTTGATAATGACCCTTTACAGATCGAGTTTGCATTTTGCCCTTGTTGACCTACTTTTCACCATACAACACTTCCTGAACTTTAAAAATTTTACAAAATTTAACAAATGTTTCTAATTTGCCCCAGGCGTGGGCATTCGTGTCGTTCCGACACATCTAGTTTTATCATATATAACAGCTGAGCGCCGTGACCCATAGGTCCCTTGTTTATCAATACTCTTTATCGGAAAAAAGTACAGACGTGTCCGCCATTTATAGGATGTCTTTTTATAAGCCCTTCATATGATGGGTGTATTACGGTATACCCACCGTCCGACCGTTAACTTTTAGTGTCGCCCCGATAACTTACTGGGCTTTGATGGATTTTTACGAAACTAACCATAACTACTTACATAGAGAATATCTCGCCCGAGTTCGATTGCGGGCAATATCCACACATATTTAATAAGGTCACGAGTCACTACGCTACTTAGCCCATAAGAATGCACTCCACAATTGTTCTTTTTTTAGTGAGTGACGCAATGCGGAATCAATAGATTGCCCGAGCAGTTCACTGTGATTATAACACTCCATATACAACTGTGAGACCTAACATATATCCACTGATTAATGTTCAGTACATCTATGTGTATTGTATATTTGACGACTTGAAAACTTTACTGTTCTATTCTCAGCATTATTGCACAAAGGAAGTGAAAATATAAATATAATAGTACACAGGCCTGAAGTATCAAACATACCTGCCATCAAATGCAAGATGTCTACTGGGCTGTTAATGCTTCGATTCTCTCTGGAATAAATCAGTTATTGATGTTACAGCTGCTTCATGCTTTCCAGGATGGTTATTTTTTATTACAGGCCTTTTCGACATACAACATTTTGTGAACATTGGTATCAGTTTCCTTTCTGAGTGTAACAGATCGTATCGTGCTATAACCACAGCCCTTTGGTGGGCCCGCAACGCAACAGAGACCTGAAACCTTTTGCGTCGCCGTCGGCTGCTATAGGCTTCTTTGTGGTGTCACGGCTTCTTACGAAGTATATGAAGGAATTTTATAAAACTCATCAGAAATGTTAATCAATCAAATATCTCGCCTAATTTTGATTTTCAGCTTAATCCATGCATATTTAATGAGGTTAGAGCTCACCGCACTTTGGAGGCACCTTGATGACTTACCAAAAATCCTATGAACTTTCATGAAACTCATTAACCAGTAGTGCTTCCCACCTGAATCACATTCTCATCAAAATTCACGCATATTCAATGAGGTCAGAGGTCACCAGATACACGACGGGTGTATTATGCACGTCTGTGGTGCTTTGGTTAAAAATAGGTCCTATTTTCAGTGTGAACTCTTAAGTACTTCGTGATACAAAGTACAGAGATTTCTTTGAGAATGTTATAAAAACTTAATTTTGCAGATGTTTTATTAAACTACCTTTCAAAGGCATTTAAAATTGCAATGTGAATTGCGTATACTGTCCTTGTGACTAGATTTAGCCATGACATCCAGGCTTTTTTTAAATAAACTTGTACATGTATATAGGGGCCTGCGAATCATGATATAAGTTAGAACACTCATTCTAAGAGTCGGGTCAAAATATTTGCTGTCTGGAAGTATTTAACGTCAAAGGCTTATATGGTCGTGTTTTTTTTTGTTTTTTTTTTTTTTTTTGGGGGGGGGGGGGTTGCTTAATATTGAAGAAAAAAACCCTTATTATACAAATTTTGTGGCGGTTACCCTCTCGCCAAGATTGAAGTATATATATATGAAGCAGTTTCAGGTATACCGCAGTTTCCGCTGTCAAGCCGTCGTGACGGACGAAGAGAAAAACTTTCTGAGCAGAACCAGCTTCATTATTAGCTCAGCTGACTATAAGTCAACTGAGCTATAGTCGTGGTCCATTGTCCGTCGTCCGTCTGTCTAGCTGTCCGTCTGTCCGTCCGTTAGACTGGCACGTTTTGAAATTTGGCATACTGTCAGATGTCCCAAAGATCTCCTGCCAAACCGAAAATTAGATCACTGCGACTTCGTTCCTTCGAGAAATTAAGAAAAAACATCAAATTTCAATAAAAATCCTATTATCACACTTCAGGACTGCATTATATCAAAACAACTGATCAGTTTTCCTTAATATTTACCAGAAGTATTCTCTTATATATTTCCTATATGCATGCCAGAAATTAAGTTAAAGTTAAATTAAAGTTATGAGCCTGGACATAATCGCACTTTGTAAAAAATCAGAAAAAAATTTTTACTCACAAGACATGAAAATTTTTGAAGCTAGAGATTTTTTTTCCAAGTATATAACTTTGTTCAATTAAGATTCAATTGTATACCCAGAATTAGATCCAAATTTTGTAATTTTTTTAAGTTATTAGCATAAAAATAAAATCAGTACCTCAAATTTTGCCCATCTTTGACCATGGCACGTTTTTTTCCTGTGAGTACTGTTGAATTAATTTTCACAGCATGTAAACAAAAGTATTTAATTTGTTTAAATCTGAAATTTAAAAATAAAAGCTTGAAAATTAGGCGAGTTATTGAATTTTTCGTTTAGGATCTATTGTAGTTACTTGGTTTATCCATATGCAGGCCGCCCTCTCCTGGAGAGTGGAAGTCAGCTCTGCCAGGGTTCCTGAATTTGTTACAGTTACTCGGGGAGATCCCCTTGCTGTGACAGGTGTACAGCAATTCTCATACCCCCCCCACCCCCCCCCACCCCCCCAGCCAACCCTACACATCAAGTGTTATGCAGTAATTGTTATTAATTGCACTGATTTAGTTACTTGTAATGCTGTTTGCACTCCAATATACCGAACTTTCCTTGAAAAAGTAATTCAAGGAGTAATCTGGAAGATGCCATGTTGGGTTAATGTAGCATTTTTAAAGAAATCAATTTTCTTTTAAATAATGTTAACCAATTAAAATAGAATAAGACCCATCAGTATGCATAAATTTATAAAAATAAAGCAAATTACGGATAAATAAAGGCACAATTTAAAATTGTGAAATCTGAATCAAGTATTATTTTTAGATATTTATTGTTTTGCAGATTTAAAAGATATATTTTTTGTGGTAAAAAATAAATATATACATTTGTATGCATGATGTGACAAGATTGAGATTAATGATGATGCAATTTAGAATTACAAATCAACTTTTAGATTCAGATATAAATGTTATATTGGAAATGTAAACTTAACATTAAAAAAATTGATGTGATAAAAAAATGAGGATCTAATACAAACATTTGTTCATTATTTTCCTACCTCAGCATAATAGGAGATCAGGCTTTGTTTGCCCTGTATATATATGCAGAAGTGTTGTAAATGCTGCCTTCCTCCCCCCCCCCCCCCCCCCCCCAACACACACACTCTGCTGCCATTGATTCCTTTGCACCTGTGCACTGAGACATTAGTTTTTATTGCAAATGTGTAAAAATTTTTTAACTTAAAAAATAATTGGATAAGAAAAAATTAAAATTTAATACAAAGATATTCTTGCCTCATGAGAATGGAACATAAATTGATCAGCTCTGTGTGTACATCATCTCTCCATTTTCATTAAATATATATTAATTATGAAATTATTCCTATAAGCACTGTTGAAAAAACTGTTATATGCTGTATGTGGATTGATTAAAGCTATTCAGGTCTGAAACTTGAAAGCAACTTATATATTCAGTTATGTAATATTGCAGATATTAAACTTTAAAACAATTTGATATAATAAAAAAATAAGAAATAATTGAAACTTCATATTTTATCAGTTTTGTTTTGTCTACCAGTCTGTTTGTCCTTTTTTAAATATTAAGTATTTGTGAATGAACTTCTTTATCCTGTAAGCATAGTTGAATTAAGTGAAAATCCTATGTATATACACTGTAAAAATACAGAGATGTTGTACCTCCCATCATTCCACCCCCCCCCAGTAACCATTGTTGAAATGTTTAAGAAACTCAGGAAAGTTGTAGATTAATAATTCAAGAAACGAGGTGTCCCATATGCTCAATTTGACTAATAATTATAAGTGCATCTTCTGTCATGAAGCTTTTCTTTTTCAAACAGTCAAAATCTGTAAAAAAAAATTTTTTTTCTTTTTTATTTCTCGACTTATTTTAATTCTGTATATTTGTATCCGCCAACACAGAGTTTTGCGGACACTGTGCTTTCACGCGGGTTCCGCTGCCGCATTCGTTTCAGAAGAACTTTTCTGAGACCCTTGGACCGATCTTTCCAAAACCCAGCATAATTAT
The DNA here is from genome assembly GCA_026874595.1 of Sipunculus nudus. NCBI lineage: Eukaryota > Metazoa > Annelida > Sipuncula > Golfingiida > Sipunculidae > Sipunculus > Sipunculus nudus. Next base: position 60,747,432 of record CM049317.1, on the reverse strand, counting down.
TCGCTCGCATTTGAACTGGTGGGTAACAATTACTGGTGGCGCCACCTTAAATCCTTTTCGTGCAGTTTTAAGCTGGGTGTCTTGGTGATATCAGCCCATATCGCAGGAGTGGTTCAATGTATTTGACTGAAATTGTGCATGTCCATAGATCTTGGACACCTCCATCTCGTATTCAAGACTGGTGGCGCCATCTGAAATCGTTTCGCGTGACGTCCATACATGCGTTTGCTTTGGGTTAAAATTGCTCATATCTCAGGATTAGTTCATCGTAGAATACATTGCTGCCCTTTTCTCAGGAGTGCTTTGCCATACTGGCCTGAAATTATACATGTCCATAGATCAGGCCTGCCAAAAAGAGTCACTCTTTCTTTTAGGATTTATTGAACATTTTTCAGCAGCTCTCTTTTTCCCCCATCTTTTTTTCATGTAAAAGGTCGATATATACTATTTCCCTCATGCTTAAACAGTCCAGTAAGAACAAGAATGGGACATTTCGCATTTTTTGTGTGCCTATGTTCAGCACGTGTCAGAGCATGTACAAAATGTCCATATCTCCATGCATGAATGTGTGCCATGTATATTTCTGACTTTGGGAATGATATGCGTCGATATATATATATATATATATATATATATATATATATAAATATATATATATATAAATGTGCTACGAGAAGCCATACCTCCATCCCTCCATAGGGGGGGGGGGGGCTGGATAAGTACTACGTCATTGACGATCTAGCTGGTACCTTCTGTTGCACGATTGCCCTCCTGGGAGTTTACCCGGGAATACATCCCTACCTAGTGTCATGGTAACCAGGGGGATTCCCCTTGGTGATGACGCTGACCAGGAGAGCCCCTTGGGTAAATTCCAGGAGTGGAAGTATGCAATTCAAGAGTTGGAGCCATACATTAAAAAATAGTAATATCCCAAAAATAACCTGACCTTGAGTGGACACAGTTTGGCTATTACCGTGGACTTAATGTGAAGAACTTGAAACAGCATGGCCACTAGTTAATGCAAACTGTGTTCTAGACTTCTCAATGAGCTGTGATTTTAGACCAACATGACTCGCAGAGGCTCTTTTGCCCAGCAAATTGACACTGAGCTTTAATTCACAGTGTGTAGAGGAAAACTACTTGCCAAGGAAAAACTATAAAAGCAAACATCTCGCTAAGACTTTACTACCAAACCAACCAAAAGAAGTATACGCTCATCGAGCAGCTACAGGTTGCTGCGGTCAAGACCTCAGCCCTGTGCGATCCTTAAGCACGTTCTCTGAGCCAACAGTCGCAGTGCCACGCCAAGCCAAGCAAGGAGCCATAGGGGGCGCCCTCTTCTCTCCAGGGTTGAAGTCCTTGTTAGAAAGCTACAGCACCCACAGCCACAAAGCCCGAAGCAGCCCGTATTCCCTCTACCGATCCCAGCAGCGGAGACCCAGCCATGCCATTCGAGAGCCGAACTCGATCCTTGTGAACGACTTTACTTCGAGGAGGCAATGCCCTTTTACTTGCGATTTCGGTCATTTGGACCGTTTTAACCAGTTTCCCAGTTATGCAAGTTTACAAGTTTTTTCATCATCGCCAGACTTTACTACCGTGTGTGCGTGTTTTGTGTCATTCCTTTTAGCAGCGACATGTTATCCACATATTGGTGAAACCAGTGATATATTTCATTCTCACCTGTACATACACACCTACAGATGAGACTCGTGACTGTGGAACCAGAACGGGTCTCGCCCAATTGTGTAGCTGGTACATTTATATTATAGCAGTTAAATTATTGTTTTGTTTGTACGTTTTCTTTCCTTCTCATATGTAAAATGAATTGTGTATTTTCTAGTTGCGTTGTGCAAACAGCCTAGGATTCGTGTGTTCATGTACTTTGCAATGACATAGAGACTCCGCTATAATGGATGCCAGGGTCTCCGATCGTTACCACTAGGTTCAGAACACAGGCAGACTGGGAAGGGCTGGTGTAGGGGTGAGAGCGGCCACAGTGGATAGTGCAAAGAAATCACACAACAGCTTGCCTCGCAGGACGAAGGAGGGTGATGGACATCAATACCTTGAGCAAGCACTTACCACCAAGCTATGTAGCCATCATGCTATGCAAGGGCATGTTAAAAATGGATCAAAGGACTACAATCATTGTGCAGTACAAGGGAACTGTGAGGGAGGGCATTGAACTGATGCGATGATAACCAATTAAGGGGGGTAGGGGGAGGGGAGAAGTGTCTGTGTTAAGCCTATGGTATGCCACTGCCACAATGTTTCTTTACTGTAGGCATCAATTCAGGGACTGCAACAACTTACTCAAATAGTGCATGGTTTGTGTCATATTTTCCTGTTTACAATTAATTTTTGATTCCATAGTAGGTCTTGCATCCTGCTGTCCCCTCCTGTTTTCAGCAGTGTTTTTGTAAACCGCTAGGAAATCGTGAACATGCTGGTACATGCAACGGAGTAAAAAAGATAAACGTTCATGTGGACGACAGTGGCTATCTGCCTTGCTTCAGCTGTATTCTAGGAAATAACACTGCAGCCAGCAAGCGAGGAGTATACATACATGAGTTTATCTATAATAATTATAATAAATATAATATGATAAATGTTCCTGGTGAAGAACCGTTACAGATATTTAATACATGGGGTAATTTTTATATCTTGTGTACAAACAGATTACTTGTGTGTTTTTGTGCATTTTTTTCCTGCTTCAACTCTCAGCCTAGTAAAAGTTGCAAAGTAGCAAACTAATTTGGGTGGGGCTGGGGTTAGGAGGATGACGGGGAACATTTGAAGGCTCAACCCCCTTCAAGCTAGACCTGCTGCAAGCAAGCATCAAGAGCACATACACTGATTTTATTTACTTCACAAAACTCCACCAAACCAAGATTTGCCTTGGAACATTCCAAAAAGTCTACAAAATTTGAAATTCATAGCTGCACTTTTTTTCTATATTTGTTACCCAAAGTCTAGTGGGGGGAAAAGGCTATGCCCCAGAACTGTACAGCTTGTTATTGTAGTAGTAATCCAAGACTCTAGGACCTGCATAGCTTGTTATATCAAATAGGATCATGTTTCAAGTGTAAATCTTTGTCATTCTGGGGGTTACCAATGTGGAACCTTAGACCTGTACCTTTATGTAAATTGTTGTAAAACTTGATCGTGTACAGACTAGAGTTTCTGTGGTTCAAGGTTTGTTCCCCACTGGTGACTCCCACAGGTTTGGAGGAGAGAACACAAAATAACATATAGGACTACATAGTGTGGATGATTATTTTTTCATGGACAATATTTGTAATTACACTTCATACAATAAATTTTCGTTTCGTCATGCCTCGCCTTGAAGGCTCAATCCCAGTCACAAGAGTTGTTACTTAAATATTGTTTACAGGTGGTTTAAATTGTATGTTTTGTCCAATTGCACACAACTTTCAGTAAGATTCCTGGGGAATTTTCATAGATGCTTCTTTTCCCTAGTATAACAATAAAGAAAGGCAGCTGCCAGTGCAAGAGAGACTGGTGTTTCTTGTTTCTACAAAACGTCTCTACATATATTCAGCCATTATGTATTGTTCATTGTTAACTTTGTCTTCCTTAATATCTCGGAGTTGGGCTTTGGCCAAGTGCAAAAATAATATAGAAATGCTCCTGAACATATTGACTCAACTGTGCTTTTGGTTAATGTTTATTTATTGACAAATTTTCGTGAAACTTAAATTTATATTACTATTGTGGTAGGAATGCATTCATTTGGAACTTCAACATGGACAAAACATTAAAAGCCTTGTGGAGAACAGTAGCAAGTACATCTGGCAGTGACCCTGGTCATCAACAGTTAATCACTCAGTCATTGAAACCCTCCAAAAAACACTGAAAGGTTGAGAGAAGAAACTATTGGGGCGCATTTGTGCCCTTGATCTCCATTTTGTTTCTGACCTGGCCTTTGAATTAAACCCTGCAGTGTTTTCAAAGGGGAGGAGGAGACGGCATCCTCCTCTGAAAGCCAAGTGTCTACAGGGGATATGGTAAGTAGTCATGGGCACTATTCAGCAAATAACTCTGGTAGGTCTACTAGAGTGAGAAAAGCCCCAAAGAAAGACCCCGTTAAGTCTGTGTTCCGCAGGCGACTGCGGTAATTCAATCATGAATTAATGTTTGTTCATCTATCCTTGTTACAGAACCATGGCCTGCGAACAGTGCAAATTTGACGCTGGGGAGGACTGGCCCGTCCTGGGGGCCCACTACGTGGTGGACCACTACGAGGGCTTCGCAGGGTGTCCCTGTGGGTTCACTGGGAACATCAGTGGACAAGTTCGAGCCCACCTGTGGTTGGCTCACCATGTGGAGAGGGCCCAGGGGCCGGATGGCCAGAGCCCAGCAGAGTTTACCCCCCAGCAGTCGCGGCGCCGGAGGAGGTCCACCAGCCGGAGGAGGGTCAGGACTGGAACCCTGAGAGGAATGGGTAGAGTACCCATGAGGCTCAGGGTGCTGTAGCCCGGGCCCCGGCTGCATCGAACTCAAAAAGGAGCCAGCCCCGGGATAGGCCCCAGGCGCAGCCTAGGGCAGGCAGTGGTAGGTCACCTGGCCTCAACACAGTGGGTGCGGGTGGTGTCACCCGCAAGATTTGTGATGTGTGCCGGGAGGTATTCCCCTCCCGTCGAGCCAGGCATGCCCACCATACAGCCCGACATGGTGCTGGTAGACCGGGAGACGGTCTACACTTGCAACATCTGCGGCTGGGCACATTTCCGCAGGCGGGAGGTGAAAGGCCACCTACACCGTGCCCATGCTGTAGGGGAAGACAGAGCCTCCTACATCCAGGTTCGTGAGTCCAGGGAGGCGAAGCATGGCCTGCTGCGGTGTGAATTCCCTGACTGTGGGTACCAGACCGTGAACCAGTCCTTAGTGGTCCACGAGAACCACTCCGGTCTCTCGACGAGTCGGGAGATGACGGAGGTGGGAGAGGATGCCAATGAAGGGGCGGAGCCCATGGACGAAAGGTCCGTGGAACCTCCGTCCCCACAGGTCCCGCGGTCACAGGTGACTTGGGGGGCGAAGGACTACCGGTACTACGGTAGCGGCTCCCGGAAGCCCTACGAAGGCTCAGGGGAAGTCCCAAGTTCACAGATTATAGGTTCGGAGAATCCGGACCCTGAAGGGCCTGAGGCTTCCCCTGCTAAAGACGTTGGTGAAGTTGTCTCTGCTTCACGAACCGTCATGTGCCAGAGAGTGCCTCGGGGTTTTCTTGTGCCCTTGCCTGCGGTAGAGGGCGTTTTGGTTCTGACGAACCTTGAGTCGGGGGAGCAGTACCAGAAGTGGCTGCTGGAGGTTCCCCCGCCGCCACCTGAGTCATCTGACATGCCGAAGCTAGAGGATATGTAAAAACCTCTGGTCTAGGTATGTGGCCATCCTAGGTTAACCTGGGATGCCCCGATTCTGATCATTTTTTTTGCCCCGGGGGATCCCGGGGATACAAAGTGTCAGAATCAATAAATTGGCCAACCTCCTGGGATGCCTGGGAAGATGATTGTGCATCTTGTTGCTTCGGTCAAAGACCTTTTTAAGATAGCATAGTTTTGTAGACTTAATTAGTAATTAGTGGTAATCTAATGGTCAATTATAAGTCCGGTGACTCTGTGTCACAAGTGTGCCAGTGAACCGGGAAACTAATTATCCATTAGATTAAATTACATGTTTTGGTTTCTATGAGTTATATTTTTATCTTTTATATGTTATAAGATCAGTTTAATATGATTGGGCATTTTATACTGAAAACTATTAAGTATACTTAATACGTAGACAGAACCAGTCCAAAAAAAAAACTGCATCGGTGAAACCTCATATTAAATCCTGGTGTGGATTGGTAGATTATCATCGTCACTGTACATGTTTAGAACAATGTCGTCACTAAAATCTGGTGGTGTAATATTTATGTCTATTCCTTGACTCGTATAAATATTTAATAGTTGTAGTATTGCAGCCTGGTATGTGGGTTTCATTACTAAAAACTGTAAGTGACTTAATTTTGTAATTTCAACATCTTCAAAAGAGGTATGAAATAATTTAATTAATAATTATCAAACTGATATAATATGATGTACAGTTCAGGTCATTGTTGATGCTGGTTCACAGGGGGTGCATCAGGGCTGCGGTGTTTCGTTGGGCGTCATCGGGGCTCTCCCGGAGACGGAGGGGCCACCATGGCGAACGCGAGGCGCAGTGTGTCCGGTGCATCTCTTCAAAGTGAACCATGTCTCCAACTTACACATAATATTAAAATTATCATAAATTGTTAACAGGTGGATGTATGTGTTTACATTTGGGGCATGCTAGTATACATAAACCCCCAAAATAGACTTGTACATTACCACATTACCATATTCAATCTATCTGCTATATATTTAAGCAATTCTATGAACAATTATAAATGTTTATGCTATGTAGCCTTTGGTCGTATATATAGCGCTGCCTGTGTGCAGTTTCATTTGTGGGCCTGCTTGTCTTTTTCCCCAAAGGTTCTGTACCAGATAAATCGCTTAACACCATAGCTACATTAGACATTGGAGGTACTTTCTGTTGCCATGATGTTCTGTAAAAAAAATCTTTTTCTGAGTAATAGTGTCACTTGCAGTTTTACTTATTAGAGTACATGTATGCACATCTTTGGCTGTACATGCGTGAAGGCTTATTTATATGAGGGTAGTGGCACATATATTTATACATATAAGCTTTACCTGTCAAAGGTGTAGAAAATATGTGTACATATATGTGCGTGCAGATACATGGATTCTGAATATATATGTCTGTATTAGGTCTCATATGTTTACTATGATGTATCATCCCAAGTGTAGGGTCACCTGTTTGTTCTGGTCCTGCGTTGGTAGCAATGTGTATCCATATATTTGTTAATTCCAGCGTAAAATCAATTTAAATATAAACAGGAGATTTAAAATTGTGCGGCCTTGTTCGCTGTTCTATGTTTAGTTATTTTATTTAAAACAACAATGGCGGTAAATTTACTTTACCGAAGATTCATTTTTTATTTTGATTATTAAATTTTAGCATTTTGTAGTGAGCATTATACATCTTTATATTCGTGTTCATGGAATTTGTACTTTAAAATTTAAGAGTTTAGTGTATGTACAGATGTATGATTTGTGCACACGGAATGATAGCTTTGCTGTACGCATCAGCCTGTACCGAGGGCATGCCAGACTTTAAACCCCTCCCAGGCCTGGTGCGGCAGCGGGTTAGAATACCAGGAATTACTGTTGTATCGGTCTGTAGTAGGGCCTGAAAGAGTTGATACCCCTCTTATACACGGTGCAGCAGTGACTCCTGTGTGCTCATATGTACATGTAAATGTATATATATATATATATATATATATATATATATATATATATATATATATATATATATATATATATATATATATATATATATAAAAATTTCTGTGCGTCGGTCATAGGTGTATATATACCTGACAGGATAATTAATCATAGCTATAGTGTTTTAATTGTAATTAATAGTAATCTAATGGTTTATTTTAGATCAGGTGACTCAGTGACACAAGTGTGCCTGCCAGTGATCCGGCCCATAATAATCCATTAGATTAAATTATACGTTTTGTTCATTTACACTTACAAGTTTAAATTTCATTTGAATGGTCTCTGGTTTATGAGGTTAGCTCGCGAGGACGCTTCGCTCTAAGGTGGGGGCAGTGTTGCACGATTGCCCTCCTGGGAGTTTACCCGGGAATACATCCCCACCTAGTGTCATGGTAAACAGGAGCCGGGGATACCCTGGCACCCTGGTATTTGAGTCTGTGACCCCGCTCTCTTGGTGCTGAGACAGCAAAGCAACGAGGCGTGCCCCAGAGACCCTCTTGTGATATTCAGTGCTAGCCCTTCTTCTTTGATTGAATTTGGTTCGTATATTTACATTATCTATATATTTCTCATGTTTATATTGTATAGGAGCTGGTTCTAATAGTTTGCTCCTAAGGGAGTGTAGCAAAACAGCCAACTATTTGTATAGATCAAATGTGTACTTATAATCTTAATAAATTACTTGGTTTGATATAATTATTTGTTACTCTTCTATGTATTCTCCTTGTGCGCGGCCACCAGTCACGCTACCTTTAACTAATAGCTGGACCCCAGTCCAGTAACACTTCGTTTGCCACACAAAAACTTCGGATAAGCCACGTCAGGATGAACAAGCACACACTTCCTCACACAAGAATCCCTGCCTACATATCTGAAATATTTGTAAAAACAATATAAATATATAATAAATTTCAGGAAAAAAAGTATTATTTTTAGCCTGTGATCTTGTGTATTACGAATTGTGAATTATGAAGTACCGGTACCATTATGAAATTATGAAACAGCTTCATTTTACTAAATTTCACATGCTAACTAATTAAATGCATGGAAGATATTTCAGTATTGTTTTACTTCTTGTGGATTATCTTCTCTCTCTCTCTCTCTCTCTCTCTCTCTGTGTATAATATTACATTTTGATTATTTTTGTTTTAATTTTTCATCGATACACCAAATGAACAGGTATTCCCACCTCACGTGAAGAAGCCTACATATACATAAAGCATTAACAAAAGTTTTTGGATATGCTTTGAGATTGAGATCACACATCTTTTGTAAGATCAGCGGTTTTGACAAGGCAGTAGTCTTAATAGTTAAAAATTTTCCTGCCAGATGGCAGCAGCCACCAGAGCCAATACCGTAAACAAACGCAACACTCAGAAACCATGTAAACATGGCTTCCACGCCGAAGGAAAAATTCGAGGCTGCCGTCAAAGTAATACAGAGCTTACCTAAAAATGGCAAGTATTGCACTTAATTAGTCGTTGCAGGGTGAAAGTGATTCAATCCATAGACTCTTTTATACGTTATATAGAAAATCAGTCGTCACGTGCGCTTTTTGCACTCCAAATGGTCCGATTGTCAAATTGGGATAAAACCCGAGGTCTCAAAGTGGGACGGGTCACACATTTCATTGCATTTGTCAGTTGACGCTTGGGTTATTTGCATGTTTATCAAAATTATTGAATTAAGATGTGAATTTTTTGCTACCTCATTTGCATGTATGCAAAAACTATCATATAAGAATCGGCATTAAGCTAATTAATGCATCTCGCGGAGAACAAATAATATGACCCAAAATTGAAATTGTCGTCATAAGCCAATGCTTCACTGGCTTCTGTCTAACAGTGAGATGACATTCCAAATGTAGACTGCTCTGTTTCACCATCCACTTTAAAAGTTTTTTTCTTGTATCTTTTCAATAGGAAGTTCACCTCATAAAAGTAATTTGCTGTAGTAGTTGGAGTGAATCATTATTTATTTTCATAAAATCATTTTTTTATAAACAGAAGATAAAAATCTACCAGGATATTTTAGAAATACAGTGAAGCCTGTGAAATACGACCACCTGTTGCATTGGCCAAAGGTGGTCTCAATTCACAGGTGGTCTTATTACTAATATTAGACAGGTTGGTTATAACCAGTGTGAATCCTCTTGGTTCTCCCACAGGTGGTCTTAATAGACAGGTGGTCTTATTAGACATTTGGTCCTTTAGACAGGTTCCACTGTATATATATTGAATTGTCCAGTAAAACAAATTTGCAAATTTGATATCTGTATAACATGAAAGATTAATCATTATAACTAGGGTCAGTTGATTTAAAATGCACATTGTTACATCAAAATTTATCTAATACACAAATGATATTTATCTACATTCATACATATGTGGTCTTGTAATAATGCAATGTGGGGATGGAAGAGCAGCAAATCAAACCATTAGGGACATTAATTAATATTAAGCTATACTCTGCTAACACTCCTGTCTATCCATTTTTCATGATATTTCTTTAAATTTATTTTGTTAGCTATAACAATACAGCTTTTATCATGGGAGGTAATGTGGTGATTTGTAATGATTTAAACAAGTATAAGTTGAATATATTTAACTTTTTATTTTATATTTTCCTTTGTTTTAGAACTGGTAGCAGAACTAAAATACTTGTCAAACCAGTAATGATTATATGAAGAGTAATAAATAACTGATGAATATTATACTGTACATGTCTATCTTTACCACATTCAGATTAATAAAAGTTAATACAAAATGGTGGTTGTCCTCCAGTAGGTCGCTGATTTCATACCATCCCCTGGATTGTTGACTCCGGATTAGATCTGGCGCAGGGCTTATCATATTGCTTATCTTTATATCATTATCAGTACTCTTGGGTGAAATCATAGTGTCCCAACACTTGTATATGCTGAGTACATTTTGTGTCATAAGACTGAGGACTATTACAGTATCATCATGTAGGAAACCCATTTGTACTTTGTAGATAAAGCCTTAATGTACTCTCTCTTGTGTCATATAAGGCACCTTTAACAATAACATGAAATCTTGCCAAACCTAGGTTAGGGCAGTAAACTGCAGTCATCAGGGCTGAACATTAATTGTTAATCCGCTTGTCTTGGACAAATGTTGGTAGGGCAACCAGAAGTGGGCTTCTACTTGCCCAACTTGACAAGTGGATCTAACATAAACCTTTACCCAAAGGCCTGAATCTCAACTAATCTTCACATAGCTATTTTCTTCCTTGGAGAAATAAAATCATATTGATAAGGCCAAACAAAATTAAAGGTATGGTTCTCAGGCACCACCGACATCAAATTAAATCCCCCCGCATCAATAATTTTTATTTTGAATTTCAATAGAGACTTACCAATTTTGAGCTCCAGCAGCTTAGACATTTCTTTCAAGAAGATTTATAAAATAATATAATTCTGATAGAATTTTCTTTGTTATGTAATGCTTTTACCTGTTTAGCCAAATAATTCTGTTATTATCATGCTTTACCCTGATCATATAACATCTTTATTTAAACATACAAAAAAGGTTTTCAAAAATGGCCAGCCTTAATTGATTTCTGAAAAAAAGTGCCTAAGAGCCAAACCTTATTTTTTTGTGCCTAATACTTCTTTATGTTATTATATTACCTGTTTGTTTTTTTCTGTACAATACAGAAGAGAAAAATAATAAACAAACAAATATCTGAACATGTTTATTGCCTAACACGTAACATGCAATAAAAACAAAGAACACAACCATGGGGAACAAGCATTTTTGTTCATGGCTGCAATAACTTAATGTTAGTGAGGCAAGTATAAATTTATGTAGGGCAAGTAAAAGATAAAAGTTACATATTCCCCAAGGCAGATACTTTCAAAATATAATGTCAAACCCTGGTAAGGTGGAAGTCAACAGTTCACACCTTATATGCAGGCTAGGTAAACACAGAAAGGCAAGCCTGCGTACATGATAATTATGATAAATATTAAAGACTGTTTAGATTCTACCACACTGATTTGTCAAAGTGCAATGTTCAAGATCATTATTGTGACCGTTGATAAGCACGCTGAACGATGCCAAGTGTTTGTACTGACAACTTACTCTGATACATCTTTGCCCTGTGCTTGCATTGTTTACACAGGTCCATTTAATGTTTCCCTGGCCAGAGTGATGTCAGATTCTTGTTTATTTCATCATGTATCTATAACAGTTTCAAAGTTTCTTTCAGTTTTAGGGAATGGATGTAAAATAGGTTTTAATGAATTTCAGATAAAGTGATTAGTGTAAGACATACCACATAATTTAAAAATTTAAATTATGATTAACATCAGTTAAAAAAATTCAGTTAAATAGTATCATAAAATTAAAGGCTGATCAAATGTGAGTTTATAGAATGGCACCCAGCTGAAAACAGCCTCTGCCAATGTAAACAAACCTACCGACTTATCCCCTTTATCCAAATCCATTAATGCACATAAAAAAAATTTAATCTGTTAATTTTTTCAGTACCAATTAACATATATTTATTGATACATACAGGTCTTGAATACTGCAGGAGTATCAACTCATATTTCTGCATTCAGAGGTCTTGTCATAACTTCCTTACTTATATTGCAATATTTTGCAAAAGGTACAGTTACAGGGTATTCTATATATAACTTGTGGCATGAGGATCACTCCTCTAAGTTTTATCCACATTTTAAATTAGGAATAGTATATATATATATATATATATATATATATATATATATATAAATATATATATAGATTTATATATATATATATCTATATATCTATCTATATATATATATATATATATATATATCTATCTATATATATATATATATATATATATATATATATATATATATATATATATATATAAAATTAAAGGATCATATTGTATCTGACTTAACACATTTTATATGACCTTTGCTGTTGTGTTGATAAGCTGAGTCTTTCTTCAGCTCAGTCTTCTTGTTCACAGGGCTTGGTATTTGGTGTAGCTCCTAGCTTGAAATAAAATCATTCGTTTTCATTCCTCCTCTAGCTGGTGCTGTACTGTTTATTAACTTTCTGCTTGGCCACTAATCTTCAGCTTAACCCTTTAGTGTGTTTATTATAGAAAGGAAAACTAATTATCAAGTATGTATGATGTATCAGGAACTGTTTAGAACTTAAGGATAATTGATTTGTTTTCATTAGCAGTTTAACTTTAGCTTTAGCTTTGTAAATACCAATAATTTATATTTAATAATAATAATAATAGGGGCCTGGACAGCTGAGTGGTAAAATGTTCGGCCCTGTCTGCTGGAAACCCGGGTTCAATTCCCAGCATAGCTATGAGAGTAGGTTTTAGTGTTCCTTCCAAGGTCGGTGGTTTTCTCCGGGTCCTCCGGTTTCCTCCACCTTTACCGACTACCGAGCGCCAACATCCAAGCCATGGAGAGTGCCTCATACTAGTTTTTATAACTAGTTGTACAATCCATGCGAAATAAATAAAGTTAAAAAAAAGAATAATGAAAATATTCTTTTTAATTTATAGCATCAAAAGAGCCAACAAGTTGTACGGTAGCAATTAACATAAATTTACAGTGGTCACTGTCAGTGACTGCACAGCTCTTCTATAACATAAGAAGGCAATACCAATTACAAAGTTCATAGAAAAATAATAGATTTGACAAAAGGTTACTATGTTTACAAAGAAACCATCACAAGACAAGACAATGAACTGAGGCAACAACCCCTGTTAGTATCTAGCTCAAACTAACCAACAACACAGGAAATGTTTGCCATAGTTGAACAACTCCATCCACTGGTTAGCTGTCTTTATATAAACAATGGCACTTGGCCCTGACACAGACAAAATGAACAGCTGTAGGTCACAGTGGATAGAATCTTTCAAATGAAAACAAAAACAACAAAAAACATCATGATAATCCTGAGTTCCTCAAAAAGGAAGTCTGGTGTTCAGGAGACCTGGTGTTCCTAAATTTATTTCAGCTGTTTGAGCTCTGTATATATAAGGCGCTGTCATAGTTGTTTCACAGTGTTTGTATTTAAAGGTGAGACTCTGTATATAATGATGTTTGTTTGGATTCTTGCCTCAGCCACTACTTGGGGTATTAATATTTCAGGGCAACCAGAGCTGTAACTATTGATATGAAGGCTAAAGTCTATAGATAGAGCACTACAATTAGAATGAATCTTATTCACTGGAGCAAAAGATCATTAGCAGCTAATGATCAAGCCACTGCCAAGCATCGCACTAGTGGCCAGAACTAGCCAAAAGGATGACTGTTAAAATACCTTGATGTACTTCTGTACTTAGATTAATGTTATACTTTTCCATTGACCCATGTAGGAAAATACCATTTTCATTTGAATGGATTTCCTCGAATATGGATAAAAATGGCATTCATTTGTAGTTATTGTGGCCTAATCGTCCTACTGTGCATTTAAGTGCAGTTGAAATACTAGTCAGAGCTTATCTGTTTCAAATTACCATTAGCAGTAATTTTCACATTTATACCAGTTTGAAACTTTCAGATACTTTTCTGATTATTGAAAAAATTATCCGAATGAAAAAAAGACAATTTGATATTTCATCTGAGAAGAAAGTAGTTACCAAAACTGCAGCCATATGCTTACAGTGTGTTGTCAGTAGTTGCTTGTCTTTTATTTTTTAAAAGCTCATAGCAAAAAAAAAATAAATAAATAAAAATGAAAGTTTTGTTAATTTCTCATATTTGTTTTCTCCTGGCTTTATCTAATTAATGTTGTCTTTAAACCCTAAGCTTCATAAGGGTTTCCCCAAATACTGCTTGTTGCTAGGCCATGTAAAAGAACAGTTATGCACTCCAGATCATATAGTTATCTTATGAGTATAAAAGTATTTACATGGAAAATTAAAAAAAAGTATAATTTTCCAAATCTTTTAGTTTCTTCTAAAAGTTCATTAGTTTTTATACCTGTGCAGGTGTAGAAATTTTTACACACCTTTGATCTCACTTTTTCTGCTCACTTTTCTGAAGTATTCTGTAAAACGTACTACAAGTATTCTAAGACTAACCCTTCTTTTATGCACTATCCTTCCTATTTAGATTTGTTTACTGACCACAGTTTATTGATCAATTGTCATATCCCTGTTTTACCTTGAATTCTACCGTTATCATGCAGAGGATGTCCGTGGTCCTTGTCCTCCTCTGTCCCCGTATGTACAAAGTCATCACAAGAAGGAATTATAGATTTAGCATGGATTTAGAGGATAAAAATCATACAGGTGATGACATTAGTCTTGTTTTCCTTTTACAAGTCGCAGCTTCTATTGGCAATCTTACTGTACCTATTTCATTATTATTATAAGTTGCAACTTCTATTTGGAATATTACTGTACCTAAGTTCAATTGGTATTGTCTAGAATTATTACATGGTATGCTGCAGATAATTGCAATAATGTAAGACCAGATTGCCTTTGTTATAATCATAATTATGTAAAGATACATGCCAGGTTAAATGACTGTTCATTGGGAAGGCATGTCGGAAGAGATACATCAGTAACTTAAATTTCTTTTTGCTGATAGAAGGTTTTAACACTACACCAGGTATTATTTCTGTGCTTGATATATGACCTATAAATTATTTTATTTTACAGTTGTCATTATTTTGCGATTTTCTTAATTTTACAATAAACATTATTTGACATTTTGCATTATTTTTCAGTTGGTATTCTTTTACAATTTTTATCAGTTTATGAGATTATATACCAATCTTTCAATATTCAGATCAGTGTATCTTAGAATTTGTAGAATTCATACACTACAAGCAAGGTATTGTATGATATTATTTAGTTAATACATCTGGTAGTTACAAGCAAGGTATATCGTAAAATGAAACATGCATTGAAATGACAAGCAGGGTATTTTACAAGATGATGTACATTTCCAGTGTTGCCTAGTGACATGGCCTACAGGCCACCCAACTCTACCCTGCTCAAACTGTATGCTCTGTACAAGCAAGCTACTGAGGGCCAGGTCAGCCGGCCTCGCCCAGCATTCTGGGATATAATTAACAAAGCCAAATGGTAAGGCGTAGGTACAGTCCCCAGCTAATGCTTCCTGCATCCTTCCTGTTTGTCCGTCTTTCTGTACGTGTGCCTGTTTCTTGGTTGTGAGGCTTTGCTTTTCTGATCGTTTTATTATCAGACAAATTTAGAGCAGCTTGACCTTTGACCTTTTGTTCCAACCTTGATTATGCAACCTGGGATTTTTTCTTCATCAAGAAATTATATATGTTTGGGGAGGAATGATATTCTGGGAAGATCCAGAAATGAGAATTCTCACGCCTCCGGGGAGAGACTGGAATTCTCTGCTATCCCCGGGAAGAATTAGAATTGTCATTTTTCCTGGGAAAAATCTCTTGATTCTCATTTATCTTCCAGGAAAAATGAGAATCCTCTTTCTTCAGAAGAGTATGATTGCCCTGAATTATAACAATACCTATGTGAACATTACACCAGGCCAGGCTCAAGGCAACAGGAATTTCAGTTTCTCTATAGTAATCATTAGTATTCAAAGAACAGGGCAAAACAATTAAGTAATTTAAAAAAATGAATCGCTCAAACGTTTAACAGAAACAGCACTGCCTGGCCTCTATATCGATGCTGTTGTGGCCATGAAAAGTCTATTTGATTAGTAGTCTCTGACTCCATGGAATAAAACTTGTACATGGTGCACTGCAGCACTGAAGCTGCATACTGCAGTACCAATATATTCATAAAACTGATTAGTTTGTGGTGTTCCATGTGGTTTACTTTTGTTTGGCTGTTATACATATACTGTATTCATATACATTTAAAAATAAATTCAGCATTTTACTGAACACCTGTTACTGAGCCTGACCCCGACCTGACCTCGGAACTGGCATGACACCTGATCCAACCCGTTCTATTTGATTTCCTGCAAATTGTAACATAATTTTCATGAGTAATATGTATATATGAATTTGTGTTGTCATGGAGATTTGCTTATCACAGGAACATACCAGCCATCCAATGAGCTCCTGTTACGTTTTTATGGTTTCTACAAACAAGCCACTGAAGGGCCATGTAGTCGTCCAAAGCCTGCATTCTGGGATGTGGTCAATAAAGCTAAATGGTGAGAAAAGGCTACAAGTTCATACAGATGTCTTTTTATGTTTTCTTTTTCTGTTTTCGTTTTAAGGGAAAAACAATTTCAGTACTGGTATTACTCTAAAAAAAAACCTTTAAATTGTGAAAAGTTTAAAAAATTATTGAAAGTCTAGAGAGCCTGCATTTGTTTGTTTCATCATGACTTTCTTGTGATCTATTTAATGAGAGCATGAACAGTTATAGCTCAGCAAATAGGCCTTCAGTGCTGCCATAAAGGTCTATATACAGTGTCCTGTGAAATTATTGGTCTTGGATCAATTTGATTCATTTGGTCATTAAAGGATTCAATTAAATGGTCTTTCAAAAGATTAATAATGTAAGCATTTCCATGTGGGTGACTGAAAATTAAATTTATAGAATTAGAAACCAATAAAAACATGTTTGAAAAGTAGAGGAATATCATGTTATAGTAGGAAATGCACAGTGATTTGAAAATGTGTACAGAAAACAAGTGGACACTGCAGTGTAATAATAATATAAATAATATTCAGATTATGAAATAAACCATAGAATATTTTAGAAAAGTTGGATTATGTGATCACTTATAAATTTTCCACAATTATCAAAATCGCGTTCAGTTCTCATTACCCAGCCTGCGTGAATTAACCGTTATTTCTCCCCTTTCCAAAACCTCATACTGTTTTCTGCAGTAGTCTCTTAGTGAATAAAAATGAATTCATACTGTACATATAATGATCTGCACAGAATGATTTGATCAGGAACCCACCAGAATCTCCAGCTGAAAATACTGTGGTTAAATAATTAGAGGTATGATTGAATAATAAGATGAATCAAATAATTAGAATAAATACTGTATATGGTGTTTTCATGTAGAAAAGAAATTCTGAAAAAGAATTGATTGCACTCTCTCTTTGACAAGTTGATTAATTTGACTTTTTTTATGAGGGAGATTCCATTGTATTCACCAAGGTTCAGTGCAGATGTGGAAATATTTCCTAATTTCCGGACTGGACATTATGTATAGTACAAATTCACTGAGATGTCTGAATATTTTTCCTCATTTAGGGTTATTATTACTTCATATATGACTGCTTTAATACAACATTTAAATGGACTTCTAACCATGATAACAATTGAGATATTCCTGTTAATGACAATTATCCAGGTTTATTTTTGTAAATTATTAAATAGGTCCACATTTGCATTGAACCACAGTTTTTCTTACATTAATTACTGGTCTGTGTAATTGTTTTAATGTCATTAAAAGTTATAGATGCTAGCTTTAAATGTAATTTTCACTGTTTAAGAGTCCATACTTTTTTATTAGGTCTTCATTCATGTCCCTTTATATATATAAAGATCAGACAGTTTCAGTTATAACATGGATTGCTCTGTTTTAGTGCAAGTTTAATTATAGATGGATAATGTATATAAATGTCCTATTTCATATAAAAATTTAGTTCATTAGAATCATTTCTTATGTGTATCTAAATTTTATAGATGTTGCGAAAAAAATATCTGCATCATTAGAAAAACGTGTCATATCTGGCTTATATTTGAAATAAGATTGCAATATTTGTTTGTATTTTGTTTTCTGGACTTTTAAAATTATTTGTACTTTTTTCATTTTATTTCACAAAATGTCTATCACATTAAAAAATATACTATTTGATAACATGTGTATTAATGATGGAGTTGAATATGAATATTTGTAAAATAAGGTGACCTTTGACACAGGGATGCATGGAACAAGCTGGGAGACATGCCCAAGGAAGAAGCCATGCTCAGCTATGTAGAAGAACTCAAAAAGGTGAGCACAGTAAAAAAAATCATAATTAAAGATCAATGGAAAATGTGTAGGATTTAAGTTTTAAAACTGGCAATTTAAGTTTTACATCACCAAATGACTGAAAGGTCTGTTTGAACTTGGGATGGTTGTTATTCTTAGGCCTTATTCTTGATAGAATTCAAATGTAAAACTTTGTCCCACAAGGAGAAATTATTTGCGTACTTTTCATGCTTCCTAACCATTTGGTCAGATTCAACAGGGCTGCCATCTAGGCCCATTGGCAGATATTGTTTTATAAACCAACTTCCGTTATACTTCTTTTGCAATTAATATTTAACTAAAAAATATTGACAAAAATTATATAAGACTTAAAGAAAGAATTTTCAATTTTATTTCTTTATTATACCATCTCAGATTCTGTTTTAACAATGCATGACCATAATGCATTTCAATTGGGAATCCCCCATGTCATGGCCATCGGCAGGGCGTGCTTTTTTTCCATTGTGAGATTTTAACACCTGAAGTATTATATAATCTGCTTTGTATGTTATTTGTTACACGTCAAAGAAAAAAAAATGTAACATATTTCGAAGATCCTTTCAGTCTTTTGACAAATTCGACCTATATACCTAATCCTTACTTGTCAGTTCTTTGCCAATGCCTGAGAAATAATTTATGATATTTCGCTATTTAATAGTATTTTCATTGTAAAAAAAAAGCAACCCACTTGCATCATTTTTAGAAAAAAGTGCCTCAGGAACATATTATAAACTTTTTTGGCCTTGTGTTTGTTTATATTTAGCTCCTTATATGTCATAATGACTTGACTAAGTGCTGTCTTATGAGAAGCAGGCTTATCTGCCAAAAGGCTGGATATTGGCGCCCATCTGTCTCATTCAGGCTCCAGAAAATAATGGAAGGGCTCTTCCTGGACAGCCTTCTGTAGATCCTGTTTTTATTGCCACGGCCATAAAAACAAACTCAAAATCGAAAATAGTGACTATATGTCTTAACTCAGGTTTCTGCCTTAAATATATGGATTATCTGAAATGGACTATTAAAAGCCTGCTCTGGCTGAACAAGGTACACTTGTAGGCGAGAAAAGGAGAAAAAGCATGCCACAAAGGAATACTTTTTGTAGTCACAGAAATATTGTATCATTGGTTTGATGTAAATGTTTATATACATTGTAATAGTTATTTGCATACAAATTGTCATGTTAGAATGTCAGTTTTGAACAAAGTCAGCTGTCATGATGAGATTAAATTGAATGAGATTATTTAACTTGAGGTGAGACATGTAGCAACTTCTGTTGGATGGACACGGTATCACTGTTCAACCGTTCATAAACTGACTTAGCCTCAGTTTCTATGGAAATTGTTCATAAAAAGTTATAACAAAATTAATATAGTTAATTTAGAACACTAGTTAGTGTCTATAAAAGGTTATATTTAGTTGATTATTGTATAGATATATTTTATATATCTGATATATGTATCTATGTATCATATTTGCACTGGTTACAGCGGTATGCTTTTGTCACATAGTATGTTGACACATCACTCTATGTCACACCTTGCTGGTGCATCTGAAAACATCGTGGCTCAACCAAAGTAAATATGAAAATAACTTACCTTGTCAAGACATGCATGTATGGGAAACCTGACTTAAAAAACAATAATCAGTCGTGGTCTGAATCTTTACAGTGTAAGCCTTTTCTTCAGTTTACTTTCTAAACAAAGAAACATTTCCCTAGGAGGTCCGCCGTCCAGGGCTGGCTTTCCGCCGTCCATGGCTGTAAGTCAGAAACTGTCGGAGCTAGCAGCTCCAAATTACTTGTAAGAATTGGTCACATGTGAAACTTGGTGCCCTGGAGCTTATTATTGGGTATCTGCATTAATTTAGATTTTAAAGAGAAAAAGCTTAAAAACCTTTAAAAATCTTCTTCTCTTAAACTGTCCTGCCAAATTGTCCAATATTTCACAGAAATTATCCCTGGAACAATCTCTCTCAAGCTTGTTCAAATAATTCCAGTTAGGAGATTTTTGGCCAAGTTACAGGAGGTTGAACTTAGTCATCTGTCAAAAAAAGCACACTAAAATTAAAATCTCAGAAGCGGCTAGAGCTATAATGACCAAATTTTATACTAATGTTTGTCACATATGTCATATCTGATTTTGAGGTATTGGTGGCGCCACCTACATTGATATGTTTTTTACAAGCGAAAACGTAATTTTAAACTCTTCTAGCTTATACACTGATTTATGATGAAACTGTTCAGCTGATTGGTTTAAACTTTACAAGATTTATTCTATGGTAGGGTTCTGCCAGTTTTATAAGAATAGATTGGGTAAATACAGTTTTAAAAAAGCATTGTAGCCAATTGAAAAAGGCTTTCTGTATTTGAAAACAGATTTGACTTCATACTGAGTTTCAGCAGCCAAGTCAAGAGGTCTAGACGTCTCGACACAATGTTTAGATGCAGAATTCCCAGATTATTGGAACTATATCTTTCAACTGTTTGAAAAAACTTGGTTTGCATTTTAAGCGAATTGGGTTTATCATCAGGTCATATGTGAACTGCTGCAACCTAATTTTTGGTTGACCTCTGACCTTTCCTTGCTGCCCAGTGTCCATTTTTGCGTCTGTTTCCACACATAAACCCACATATCTCGGGAACCGTTTGACCGATCAGGCTAAAAATTTTGCACAAATGTAGCCCTTTGATAGCTTTATAACATACACTAAAAATGGTGGCGCCACCCATTGAGCCAAAATTTTGCATGTGTATTGATCTCACATAGCTCTTCATCATAGGAAAAACTGGTGGCACCATCTGCAACCATTTATGCACAGTGTCCATCTGTTCATCTGCCTTGTGATAAAATCACTCATATCTCAGCAGTGGTTTGACTTATCCACCTGAAATTTTGCAGTTTTATGCATCCTGGACAGTTTTCTCTATTTTATGACAGGCGGCGCCACCTACATTCAGGTTTACTCTGCAGACATCCAAGCTCATATCTCGGGAACCGTTTGACCGATTGGGCCAAAATTTTGCGTGTGTATAGATCTCACATAGCTCTTTATCATAGGCAAAACTGGTGGCACCATCTGTTACCATTTATTCACAGTGTCCATCTGTTTATATGCCTTGGGATAAAATCACTCATATCTCAGCAGTGGTTTGACTTATCCACCTGAAATCTTGCAGGTTTATACAACTTGGACAGCTTTCTCGATTTTTTGACAGGTGGCGCCACCTACATTCAGGTTTATGTTGCAGACATCCAAGCTCATATCTCAGGAACCGTTTGACGGATTGGGCCAAAATTTTGCATGTGTATAGATCTCATATAGCTCTTCGTCATAAGCAAAACTGGAGGCGCCACCTGCAACCACTTATGCACAGTGTCCATCTGTTCATCTGCCTTGGGATAAAATCGCTCATATCTCAGCAGTGGTTTGACTTATCCACCATAAATTTTGCAGGTTTATACATCCTGGACAGGTTTTCTCGATTTTATGACAGGTGTCACCACCTACATTCACATTAACTCTGCAGACATCCAAGCTCATATCTCAGGAACTGTTTGACTGATAAGGCCAAAATTTTGCATGTGTATAGATCTCACATAGCTCTTCATTATAGGCAAAACTGGTGGCCCCACCTGCAACCATTTATGCACAGCATCCATCTGTTCATCTGGCTTGGGATAAAATCACTCATATCTCAGCAGTGGTTTGACTTATCCACCTGAAATTTTGCAGGTTTATACATCCTGGACAGCTTTCTCAATTTTATGACAGGTGGCGCCACCTACATTCACATTTACTCTGTAGACATCCAAGCTCATATCTCAGCAACGGTTTGACCGATTGGGCCAAAAATTTGCTTGTGTATAGATCTCGCATAGCTCTTCATCATAGGCAAAACTGGTGGTGCCACCTGCAACCACTTATGCACAGCATCCATCTGTTGAACTGCCTTGGGATAAAACCACTCATATCTCAGCAGTGGTTTGACTTATGCACCTGAAATTTTGCAGGTTTATACATCCTGGACAATTTTCTTGATTTTATGACAGGTGGCACCACCTACATTCACGTTTAAGCTACAGACATCCATGCTAATATGCAACACATCACGCTCTATTCCCCTTGCCACTTAATCCATGCCTCACTTCACCTGTCCCACTCTGATTTCTGCGGATACACATAGTGGCTTGTTGACTACCCATATTCTGGTTTTAAAATGTCCTAGTCCGAAACTTGCAGGTCAGAAAAGTCCATTTTGCTGAAATCATAATGACTAAGGTAGATATGCAGGACTTAGGAGGATCAATATTCAATTTTTAAAATAAACCTCCATTCATACTTCTAAACTTTGCACAGGTTCGCATTAGGCCTGTAGGCCTTGTTTGCTTCCATAAATGAAAATATAAATATCCGGTCAGTTTTCATACAATGGTCTTTGACAATTGGGTGTAAATGCAAAGAAGGGTTTTCCGTATCCACAATGCAAATTAATTGAACGATCCCTCTGGCAGTCTTTCGACAACTGTTAAATGCCTGATGGTCCATGAGATGTCAAAATCGTTTTTAACATACATTTATTTCATCACTACCCTGAGCGTTGAATATATATAATATGCGTAATCTGGCAACATATATAAGCTCTATGATCAATACTGTTTCATTCTTCATTCAAGCAACAATGTTGTGATTTATTTGCTAAGTGCAACTGATTATCTCTACACTTAAGCATACTCTCCCACAGGGGTGTTAGTGGGCAGTCTACTTGTAGTGACAGAGGGGTGGTAGGTAGCTGTGATGTCCTACAAATTGTTGTTAGTCATGCCTTGAGAAGCTTTAATCATATCACCAGAGAGGTCAAGATGCTCTCACTTCCACAAAACAGACCTTGTGAGTGGCATTTGAAATTTGCTTGTACACTGATATTGTTCAAAGAATGGAGACATTAAAAAACATTGTTTATGGCCATGGGAGAGAGTCCAAGAGACTGATCTTCTATGGGCCAATCACATTCCTACAGTTATGTAGTCCCAAGAGTGGCAGCATGAATTGTCCTGAAATTTAGTGATCATTTTGAGCTTTATTTGTTGCATAATACTAATTTGCAGTACCCATAGCCATATCATTTTTGTGAAGTTTATATATTTTTGACTGATCATTGTCATGTGACCACTTTGGCTCATTGAATCATATATTTAAAAGAATGTGCCTCATTGTGATATGAACATCTTGTCATCATGCAAAATTTGAGGAAAATAGGTGTGATCAGATAATAAAATTCTGTGAATAAACAAAAAAAAATTATATAAACGTACTATAAATAATGGAGATTGTGCTATATTTTTAGATAATAGAGACCATGCCTCACACAGAGATGGTGGCTGACTTTGTGGACACACTGGGGGCTTTCTATGAGGTTGTAGAAGAAAAACCCAAGGAGAACGGTGACATAACGCAGATCCAGGAATCACCTGTCAAGAGAAGCATAAGAGTGTACCAGAAAACGAGACAGAGCAGTACAGGTAGTTAAACATGACGGAGCAGCACAGTCATTTCTAAATGGCGTCCTTCCTTTGACGGGTGGTCTCAGGAAGAAGCCTCCTTCCTGCGCCCCCCACCCCACGTGACCAGTGACACTTCAGCACACTTGAGCGACCGAAGTATATGTACTTGCTCACAGGAAGGGGTCTGCTTTGTGCGACGGGGGTCTAGCATCATAGTTAATTAACATCAGTCGAACATTACACATTGCACATCGGGATAAGGAACAAACAGTGATGATAGGCACCATGTGTAACACTTTATAATTCTTGTATCGACTGTCGCTGAACATAATGAAGTTAGCGAATATACTTTTTACTTTAAGCAGTTTTCTTAATTCTGCCCAATTTTTGTGCAGTTAACATATGCATATAAGCAACCCAAGTCACTCAAACAAACATTTGCAACTGTTGGTTGGTTATGGTTATCTTCCATATTCTCCCATATAGGTCAGCATTGCGGCCTAAGCTTGGTCATTATGACCACCTCAAAGTTTGTGGTAGCTTTACGTAACGCAGGTTAAGAACGCAACCCTGGGGGTCAGACTCCCGTCGTACAGAGCAGATTAAATATGTTACACTGGAAGTCAGACCCCCGTCACACGAAATACTCCGTTTCTAAATACAGGCCCTCATGTCCATAGTGCACCAGTACATCACATTAGGTACCTGTCTTATTCTTGGCTCAGTTTACAACTTGCATGACAAAAACCAGATGAAACCTGCTTGGTCCATGCCCTCTGTCAGTTTCCTAAGTTCAAATGCTGAATATGTTAGAGAACAAACTCACTGGTCCCCTTCTATGTGTTATATTGAAGTCCTCAAGAATATTTAACCTTGTGTGTAGGTGAGAGTGATTTGAGCAGCACACATTCCACATCTCCGTCCTCGGCCACCGAGAGTTCGCCTGAGAAGATGGAGGAGGAGGAGGAAGAGGAGCAGCCCTTGATACCTGAGGCGCTGAAGCTTAAGGCCAGTCTCCATGGCGACGGGCATGAAGAAGATGAGGTGCCCAGACCCAATGGTGAGAACATAAACATTGTTTTTACATCACTTCCAGAGCACTGCCATGTTACTTAAAAAGTTCTTCATCAGAGATCCAGTCAAAACTGTGTTCTCCTTTGTAAAAAAATGCCCTATTGGACACTTATATTATAATTATTACATATTACACCTTCAGAATAAATTTAATTTAACACACAAGCATACTTATTTTATCATAAACTTTTTGTCTGAAAATTTGACTGCTTCGTGAATACATGATTTTCCAAGATATCCTTGGGCATATCCTGGACACACTGTTTTGAGTTACTGGTATATAAAGTCATGTGTATGTGATTAATGTATAAATTCAGTAGGTTTGATAAAAACCTATGTACTGTCACAAGGTCTTCTTCATGTGGTGTAAACTTGTCCATGTTCACCATTTCATTGATTTGATAAACATGATAACTGTTGAAGAACATAATATTATAATAGTAATAAAAAAATTTTGAAATTTTGTCGTGCTGTGACAAAGATACCCCACTTTATTATAAAAAAGATGATGAAAACTCACATTTGTGCATACTATTGCCAAGCAGTGCTGCCTAAGCAGTATTATTTAAATCAAATGATTTTGCAGGTGAGATAAATGGGCACACAAACGGCCATCATGTAACGGAGAACGGGCTGAGTGATTCTGGCAGTGAGGCTGACGAATTCTGTGATACTTCTGATAATCTTTTAGATGAAGTGAGTTTCTGTGTAATTTCCTTAAACATTAATGGAAATAATCCTTGGAGTTTTTTGTATTTTTTTATATATTTTCTTAAATCAAAATAACTTTCATGGTCTGGTTCGAAGCATTAAGTACATTTTTTTTTCCATATTTGTATGATATCATTTAGGCTGAGACTAGTTTTCCATAGTAAATATGCTGACTCTCAGTGCAGGCTTTTCATTTTCTACATATCTTCGTACTTTTGATATTGCAGCATGATCTTCACAGGTTTTCACTTAATTTCATGGATCAGTCAAAATGTCTACAGTTTAGATCTGTCTAACTGTGTCCAAACGAAAAGATATATACAAATATGAATATATTGGATCTTGTAAAGGTATAACCTTTATACTGTATACTTGTAGGATGGAAATTCCAGTATGAATCCTCAAACATCTTCAATGGTCACCCAGGCTGAAGTGTATGAGGACAACAGAGACAGAGAACAACTTGTCATTCAGGAAGCTCCGCCCAGTGCTATCACCAATAGCTACAGCCAATCAATGCTGAGAGACCCCAGCTCCAGCAATCTGATTGGTCAAAGCTTTACTAGTCCACAGCAGCTGATTGACAGGCAGTTCAGCAGTGTGTCTCTAACAGCATTAGATTCATATGGGGTTAGTGACGCCCCTGTAACAGTAAGAGGAGGGGGTGATAACCCCCAGGGCGATGGCAGAATTGGAATGATACCAAGGAGTGGAAGCAACACCAGTATTGGCAGCCAGGGTAGAGGTATGGACAGAGGGAGCCACTGTACAATTAGTTTCTACATACCAACAATGTATTTTAACAAGAAAAATACTGTAGAAGTTCATGAGGGTTTCAAACTGTGATATTCATGAAAGGAAACTGCCGGTATCATGAAAATAAAACTTGGAATAGGACTCCAGATCAATGGGATCTCATGTATATTAACACTGCATGTGATTTGAAGTACAATGTTTACTAAAAATTGTATGAGATCTCTTATACCACCTGTAAGTGATGAAGAGGGATTTCCACTTGTTTGCTATTCCCTTAGGTCCTTATCAAATTATTGAGATATTTCTTTCATATCAAAATAATTGAAAATGGATAAGTCCTTGTCCAACCCCTTATGAAATAATTTACACACTTTATGGTTACATTTCAAAACAGGAACTCCTGCAAAACACTGAAGAAAGTAAAATCATAATTTTTTAACCTTGCAAAATATGAAGTGAGCCATAGTATTTAACAGAAGAGACATATCCTCTGTGTTTTTCTCTCAGTTTTATTTCAGTGATGCACTTCAAATATAAATCAGATTTAAATGAGTAACCTGGCATTCCTGAGTCCAGTACTATTAACTGGATTTCAAAAGATCATATATTAAATGTGGATCTTTGCAAACTTAAGTTGTTTCAATAAAAAATTATAAATTGTTCGTAAACACTTTTTCCAACCCATAAATTACATATTCCTACTGAAAAAAAAATTGTCTTGACAGACAGTAAAGGCAAATGTGGTGGTCTTTTTCTCAGAATACTTTTTTTTTAATTTCAACACCTAACATTCCTGTACTCAGCATTACATTTTGCTTCTTATGAATTGATCAGCATGCCCAGTAGCATATTTTTTATTGGATTACGCAGGTGCCACATCCGGCCAGTCACAGCCAAGCTCCAGGAGAGCATTTGCAGCAGGGGGCGGGGCACCAGGAGGTGGGCGGGACCAAGGACCATATAAGGGAACAATGAGACCTGACATGACAGATCAGATAGCCCAGGCACTGACTAGACTTCAGCAGGATATGAACAGTGTTCTGACCAGGCTCAACACATTAGAAACCATCTCCTTGGCACAACATCAGGTATGTAGCACAAACAATGGACTGGTTCCCAGATCTTTTACTGCTTTTTCACATTCACGGAAGGCAGAGGAAATTACAGACTTTGTAAAATTATCTTGGAAATTTGTTTGCCTTAAAGTACATTTTAATGATAATCATGATTATTTTATGCATATTAGCACCAAATAAATGCTGTCTAAACTCAATCATCTTTCCCTTTGACAAAAATCTTAATCTGTTCAAGTACAAAATGCCCATGAAAACAGCTGATAATGTGACTGTTAAGGCCCTGTTTCTCTCTTGAAATCATATAAACTGGTACATGCTACGCTCCCGAGGCAGCGGAAATCTTGCGCTTCTAAAGAAGCAACTGATTTTCACGCTGCCAGCTTTGACCGTTTATGATATATTTAGACACCAGATGGCGGTTTGTTGTCCACTGAAATAAACGTGCGTACGATGTGACAAGCAGCCAATCAGATGCCAATAAACAAACACTCAACAGGCATCCTGGCTCCGCCCATTGCCGCGCTTCAAGCGCCGTTTGATGAGTTTCCGGTCGAATTTAAATTGCTCCCTCTGCATTCTCGCATCATCGACCGATTCGATTATGACATTATGACTGTGTTAGCGTAGCAATGTATCTGTTGTCTGCAGAACTGAAACCAGCCAGCGAGGTGTGCACGCAGCCTTTGTTGTTACGTTTCGTTTGAATTACAGCTCACCGGCCAAGCATCCTATGTGCCCAAGGCCCTAAGCAAACCACGTCAGGGGCAATTCTCTCTGAGCCTGTGGCCTGTTTAGACGGTTACGCTGGGGGATGAGCTGTCACTCAAAAAGAAATGAATATGATTGGCTCCGTGTATTCCTCGCTTGGCTTTGTCTTCCAGCACAAAGTTTCATCTGATTGGACAAAAATACAGTGCTCCCCTCTGGTGTTGCAAAGCAGGATACGAGGTCATAACAAACAGCGCCTTACGATATAGGAAGTAGCCCTATAGGTAAAGCGCTGTGTAAAGAGCGTAGGTACATGCCAGTTACAGCATGGTTATGTTCTGTAATATAATGAAGTGTAACTAGCAAAAAAAATGTTTGTGTATTGTTCACACAGTTACAATATATACAGGTACAAAGTATATACACACTAAAATTTCTACTGTTCAATAAACAATTGAATGGGAAAAGTGTGCATTCCTGATCTGATCTGCACTGCCCTCTGGTGTTCAGATTACACACTAATTGTGCACAATTCCAAATTTGGCCAGAGTCATGACATTAGCCAGATATGTGACTTTGCTAACTGATAAAATCATTTATAATGATGGAGGGGTACCATTGATGCTCAAATATTTCAATTTTTAAATTTTTTTTCTCATATTTCTCATCACAAAACTGATATTAGTGTTACTTTTAACAGGCTTCTCATGACAGGAGGGATCCAAGACAGCCAGCGAGGGTAAGTGAACAGATTTAATAATTTCCCAGTCTAGTAAAATTAGTTAAGGTAGTAAAGATTCAGAATTTCAGTGTTCTGGACTTGTGTTTTTCCTGGTTTTGTGACATCAAACAGTTATAATGATGGATAATTTTTGTGAACCCCATGACTTTTTGAAGTATTGCTTCTTTTTCTCCACAAATTTCACACACAAGTTGTTTCAACTAAGCTCTCAGAAGAGTTTGGAAACTTGTTACTTTGTCCTCGATCTTAAAGCAAAAATCTGTGGAATCTAGTATTTTTGTGTACACCAAGTACTGCCTATTTAAAAAAAATATTTATATGCCAGTTATGAACAAGATTTTCTACTTGTTCATTTTTCCTATATTATTTTGTTAAATTGTTAAGATTTGATAACATAATGAATATAATGATAGATAAATTAAGTAATAATGTGTTAGTTACATATGTGCTAAGATCACGAAAAAGTTAAAATCATTAAAATTTTAACCTGCAGATATTAAGCCAGCCACTGTAATTGGTGTGAATCCAAGGGACACTGTACTCAAACTCTTCAGTCACACCTTGGGAGGGGGGGGGGGGGATTTTGCTTTATGTACAATATATCATAGATATAAATTGATTTGAATTATTGTCATATTTGACTAAGTATCATATTTTAACTATACTTTCAGCGTCCTTGGTGGTCATTCTTGGATGTTTCGGGAAGAACTTTATTTTTCATGGTTGTGTGGCCCTTTATTGTTCATTGGATCATCAGGTTTTTGAGCAGACGGAGAGGAAGGTAATTTATTTTGGATAAACAAGTCTGGTGCACTCAAATAATATTATCTGTATGCATCCTGGTACATTTATCAAATTTTCTGTGTTGTTTTATGGTTTCGTTTTTGTTATACTCTTTTATTTCTCACTTTTGACATATTTGTGGTATTGATTATAAATGCATTTACTTGTATCATTAAGTCCAGAGGAGAATATTCAGGATTCTATTCATTTTCTATGTTCTATAAAAATGTATACTCAGAAAACCTTAATGCTGCCTAATATAAGGCCACAAAAAATAAAAGGTATGGTTCTCAGGCACTGTGCACATCAGTTTTAACTCCCTTCATCAAAAAATTACTATTTTTATTTTTAACAGAAACTTATCAATTTTGAGCTCCAGCTGCTCTGACATTTCTTTAAAAAAGATAAAATAATACAATTTCGATAAGATTTCCTTTGTTATAAGTTCTTTTACCTGTTAAGCAAAAATGTTTTATTATTATCATGCTTTTCCCTGATCATATGACATTTTAATCAAAACATACAAAAAAAAGTAAATCAATCGCCTGGCCACACTGATTTCTGAAAAAAGAGCCTGAGAACCAAACTTTTTTATTTGCCTAATACAAACTTCTTTCTCCTTCTTGAATCATCATTGGTCAGTAATGTGTTAAATCAAAACTTGCAATAAGTCTGTTTGCTCAAAATCATGTTACCTTTCTGTTACTCTGTTACTTTATTAACAGTTCAATTTAAACAGAAACTTTTATCTGGAGTCTTTCATAATCATTAACTCTTTGATTATTGTGCTAATTTGTTCTAATCTTAAGCACTTTTAAGCCTTCTGGTTGATCTCAGACTTAAATATAACCATAGTTCATCCCATCTCCTTGTGTCCACCTGGTTTTTGCTATAAAAATTTATATTAGTTACATTTTCAGGCAAAATAAAATTCGGGTATAGATTAATGGACCTAATTTTCAATAATGAATAAACACCAACCATGTATACATTTTAGAAGAAACAAATTATTTAAAAATATGAGAAACTAGTCCACATTTTACAACATAAAGACCCAACATATGGCAGTGAGATAATTTGACATATGCAGAAACACCTTGCCTGATAGTTGCTGATTAGATAATGTTATTTAAACACTAAAAAAAAATGTAACAACAAAAACAAAAATGGTTACACATGCAGGGATACTTGTACATCTAATTTTGTCAGATCATTGAACAGAGTCACAAAAAATGGTGTAACATAAACTGGAAGTTTATTTTAAATACACTTGTCGGGAGATCAATGCTCTCTAGTAAAGGAGGTTATATTAGCCATGAGCTTTTAACTTGTTAAGAAATGTTTAAAGTGAAATATACATGTTTGAAATATACATGTGCAGCTTTCCATCTCCGGGAGCTTGACTGAAATGTACAAATCTTTCTGGCATGGCATCACATGTCAAACCATTCCTTTAAAATACAGCGAATAGAACACTGCTGGTAGCCATTCTTATAAAATTCACTACCAGTGACCAAATGAAAGAAGCTACCTACATCTTAATTATACTGTAACAACTCAAAGAAACACTTAATTTTCATATTGGGGTTTGGAAATAATTTAAAATTGATTAAATACCATGCTAATCTCACTAAATGTACCGCCAAAATGTTGTAAATGCTAAACATTGTGTCATTCCTCCTATAATAATTTGCTCTTAACATGGTCACGCTTATAGGAGAGAAATCCAGCTTGTTTCCTCAACTAAACTGGTATGGATACATAAAGATCAAATAACAATTCCAAGGACAGCAGGTGGAAACAAGTAACATTATTTTCCTTTTAAATTGTTGTACTACAGTCCATGGTACCACTAACATTTAAAATGACTTTATGAATTCTAAATGTGCCAGATCCCATTTTGAATCATATTATAGCTGTGATTTCCAGATTGATTCCGGTAAAAAATTCCCATAAAAACTCAGAAACAAGTACCTTCCACCTACCATCTGTTTTTTTCACACACTGGCAAAAACGTTAATGGCATTTTTTGCCTTAATTTTAAAAGAGTTTACCGTTGGCAACAGAAAAAGTCGATCTCCAGACACACATATTCTTGATTATTACATTGGGCTGTCACTTCCATATGCAGCTTTCTCAGAAATTATTGAAATATATACACTGTTCAGAAATTCATCTCTAAACAGGTGGACACAGGTTGATGAAACAGAGTATTCATTATAAAAGAGAAAATGCTTTCATCAGTGTGTTAATTGGTATAAATCACTCTTATCATTCTGTTTGTTCTAAACTCAAAACTCCTTTAATATACCAGAATTGTTTGGCTGAAGTTGCCATGACAATCTAAAATTTTTAATATTATAATTTGTATATAATTATAAAAATATCAGGCCACAACAATGTCAAAATTTTATTTTGCCCTTGTAATCTCAAAGCATGGTTATCAGTCCAACATAAGCTCAGAAATTTATAAAGTTGATGTAATCTCAAAACTGGACATAATCTCAAAATATTATTTTACTTCTGTATACTCTAAATATTGTTACCAGTTTAACACCCAGTAGTCATCCCTTGGTTCACCTCAAAAATGTAAAAATTCCATATGAATAATAGAATGTTACTCTTTCTCTTTCTTAAACTTGTCATCTTTTTAACATTTTGTGTGGGTCGCATATGTGGTGGCAGACCACTTTATGATCTGTTGTGCTTGTACACTCCTCACGTAGTGGTTATACACCGCAGTTGTATATATCTCCTTAGTTTCAACTGTGTATAGCAAGATTCTCAGCGTTTCACCACCAGGGCTGACACAGTGCAAAGAATTATAATCAGACAAATGAGAGCGTAGTGTCACATTGTGTGTCGAACTCAAAGTTTTAAACCCACGACACCCTGCTTTCATTGTTTTGATACACAATGCGATACCACACTTGCATCAGTCTGATTACAATTCTTGGCCTTGTGCCAGCCCTGGTGTAGGAACTAAAAATAAAACTTGCCATACAATGCAGCAGTTAAAGCAAAGGAGGTCTAGAATGGCTGCAGTGTATAACTACTGCTTAAGGGATGTGTCATGCTTGCCATAGCACATGCTGTGATATACTATGTATCAAAATAAAAAATGAAATTTTCAAACCAGAGTCAAAATTTAAAATAAAAAAGTGAACCAGTTATAGAATATTTTTCAGATTATGATGTCTGTATTTTATAACTTCATTGTAAGATGTCCATATTTAAATCTTCTGTGAAAGATTGCACCTAATTTTCTAACCCATTATATGAGTTTTGTTTTGACTGTGCTCCGCAGTAATAAGGAGTATACATGGAAGACAGGCAACTTGGAGATAAAATGGCAAGTTTTAAAAGCTAATTTGCTAAAGCTATAACCAGAAGCTTTTGATGATGATTGCAAGAAATACCACATTCATAGACTTGCTACCTGCTCTGCCAATTGAGGAGCTGCGGGTGGTAACAAAATTGAGCCATGCACCAGTCCATTCCTTTTTCACAAAGTAATCACAGTGCTGATTCGGATCACTCTGAACCACTTTAATTGTCGAGGTAATGAATAACCCAGGGCTGTAAGCAGACAGAAATGCTTTGTAACTGTCTATGGATCAGTATTTCATAATTCTGCCTTGTTCAATATAAAAATAAGCTCCACTTAATGATGTCTTATTTGTAAAATAACAAAAAAAACAACAAATGAATGGGTTTTATTACTTTTACAGTTTGCACAGCCTAGGAAAAGAAACAGTAATGACATTTGATTTTCCTACAGTTTTAAAATTCTTTCATTATTGTTCTAAATTTCATCATAACATCAGTTTTACATTACGTACCAAGTACAAAACAGTACACATCTTACTGAAAATAAGCATCTGTTCACTCAGAATAACTTTTTATTTTAATATAAGTAATTAGCATGGATATACTGTGCATAAATGCCGGTTATCAAAACAGAAAATGACATCTTTGATTATTTCAATAAATTTATAAAATCTTCCATGTATCCCAGTCTGCCCTAGTCCAGAACTGGATGTTGACACCAGTGACAGACAAACAAATAACCCCAACCCACCAACCATCAGCTTAATCATAGATGTGTGTTAAAAAAAATCAATATTCCATGAACTTCTAATAATAAATTGTACCCTTGACATTTCTGTTAGTATGAACCCTTGTGGTTCCATCCCGAAAAAGCTAAAAAATACCAGTTCCAGTTAAATTCTATCCTGTCCTGAAACAGCTGAAATACCAGCACAGATTAAATTTTATCTAGCTAAAAATCAGCTCAAATCCTTCCTCACTTATCAGTAAACTGTGTAATTGAGCAAGGACAATTTGTTTCATTAGCTAGCATTGTAGCTGCTTCATTTCAAGTTAACACAACTGCTTGTTGTCAGTTTTATTTCAAGCTTTATGACTGTATTGGCTGTGTGCTTTGCACTTAACATCAAGTCTAAAGCAGCTATATATATAACAATATGTATGTTTGCAGTGGGTTTAGTAGAGGCAAACACAGTGGTACTTACCTTGGCAAAACTTTGTTTCCTGAAGTTAAGCTCCTTATGCAGTGGTTATACACTGCAGTCATTTCAGATCTCCTTCGCTTTAACTGCTGCTGTATAGCCAGATTTTCTGGGTTTCACCACCATTGCTGCCACAGGAACAAGGTTTGTATTCAGACTGATGAGAACATGTTATTGCATTGTGCATCAAACAAATGATAGTGAGGTTTCTAGGGTTTGAAACCATAAGTAGGATGCACAAAGGGATACCAAGCTCCCATAGGTCTGATTACAGTGCTTTGCCCTGTGCCAGCCCTGGTGGTGAAACCCGGAGAAATTTGCCATAAATAGCAGCTGTTAAAGTGAGATAACACAAAAACTTTATAGTGGTCACATCAAATCAAAATTGCATTGCATCTGTGTAGTCCTGGCAGTTTTCTTGTATGTGATATCATTCCTAACATGATTAATTATAGCATTCATATGACTTATAATCCCTTACCTTTCTGCCAGGGGTCATTTCTACTCAAAACAAACCTCCTCCAGTTGGGATCTGTTGTGATAGCTGGGACTACTTGTCCCAACTGTCAAACTTTAAAGTTACAAGTTGTTACATTTAAAGGAGACATCTTTCGTTTGTTTTCACATTTGCATGCTAACAAAATGATACTTAACCCTGAAGTCCTTACCACATAAATAACCCATGTTTATGTATTTTGCCTTGAAACAATTCTTATCCAAGATTTTGAACGGACTCCTGTACCTTCTTCACTCCATGTATACCCATGCTGCTGGTCTATTTAGAAGCCCCGGTGCATTGTGGGGCTTAATTCTAAATGCCTACAATCCCTAACCAACATGGCTGTACTCCTTTAAGGTTGATTCTGTGCAGTGGGTTAATTCCCTTCTAAGTCCTGAAATTTGAAATTTTATTACTTACAAATCATGAAATTTCAGAGAATGGTCAAAAACTCACAGAATCTGATTATCAGGTAGTTAATGGAAATACTATTCTTATAAAATTCAATCTTCTCATTTCATCT
Organism: Sipunculus nudus; assembly: GCA_026874595.1. Taxonomy (NCBI): domain Eukaryota; kingdom Metazoa; phylum Annelida; class Sipuncula; order Golfingiida; family Sipunculidae; genus Sipunculus; species Sipunculus nudus. Next base: position 60,712,146 of record CM049317.1, on the reverse strand, counting down.
TTGAATTTAAAATATTTAGAAATAATTAATTGGTTTCCCCAGTATGTTATGTTAATCTAGCATTTGAGTTGTAAACAAAGATCCTTAAAAAGTGACACAAGGGTCATGCAGTTTTAATCTTTAAGAATTTTATGATCTCAGACAGTGCTTGAAACTGGACGTAATTGAAAGAGGTAGCTTGGTTTGATCTGTCCAGATAACATAACCATTATGTTGAAAAGAGAAAATCATGAAAAAAAAGTGATATTTTAGAAATTATAATATTTTAAAGATTTTATCGGGTAGTGGTCATTCCCTGCTTGAGCCTTACTACCTAATGATGAAAACATTCTAGGATGTTGTATTTAATGGGTATGGTTCTGGGCTTAACCACTAGGTCTAATATTTGGTATAAACCTTATATTCTCTGATTCCAGTAATACTTTCGCACCAAGGTACAATCATATAATCTGCTCAGCCTAGACATTTAACTGTGGAATTTTCATATCCTGAAAACTCTTACCAGTGCACTGTGCTGCAATTTCACTTCAACCGCCAATTGTTATTCTTTATAATCTATTTATATGTACAGTTTATACTAGTGACCAGTTGAATTGTTATTTTTAGCTCAGCTGACTATAAGTCATTTGAGCTATAGTCATGGTCCATTGCCCATCGTCCGTCCGTCCGTAGATGTGGCATGTTTTGAAACCGTAAGACCAAGGAATCCAAAATTTGGCATAATGTTAAATGTCCCCAAGATCTCCTACCAATCCGAAAAATGGGTCTTTGCGCCTTCGTTCCTTTGAGAAATTGAGGAAAAACCTCAATTTTTTATTAAAAACCTATTTTCAAACTTCAGGACTGCCTAATATCAAAACCACTCATATGTTTTACCTCATATTTACCATAAATAATCCTCTATATAGTTCCTATGAACATGCCAGAAATTAGGTTTGTATTATATAATATAAAAAAGTTATGGGCCCAAACATAATGCATCTTGTAAATAATCAGGAAAGAACTTAGATCACTGAACACAAAACTTGTTTAAGCTAAGCACTTTTTTTCCAGTAATATTACTTTTATCAATCAAAATTAAATTGTATACCCAAAATTAGATCAAAATCTTTTAAATTTTTAAAAATATTAGCAAAAATAAAAAATTCTTACCTTAAATTTTGCACAAATTTGACCATGGCACGTTTCTCTCCTGTAAATGCTGTGGATTTAATTTTCAAAGCATGTTTTTGTTAGCATTTCAACTGTTAACATTAAAAATTTGAAACCAGTTGATCAGAAACTGTAGATTTTATTCAAGTTTTCAAGCACCATGTCACATATTGTTTACATCAAGCTAGTGTTATGCACTTTGCTAGAGCTCAGCTCCCGAGCTTCATCTCTAAGTTCCTTAAATTTGGCTTACAGTTAGATGTCTCCAAAATCCCCTATCATGCCAAGAATTTAGTCACTAGGACTTAATTCCTTCGAGATATTAATAAAAAACTTCATTTTTCCATTAAAAACCCATTGTTACACTTTAAGACTGCCTAATATCAAAACCACTGATCTGACTTTGATCATATATAATATACATATTTTTCTATAAATTCGCTATGCACATGCCAGAAATGATGTCAGTATTGTGTATTTTTTTTAAGTTATGGGCCCAAACATAATGCACTTTGTAAAAAATCAAGAAATATATTTACTCCCTTAACAAGGGCATTGCTGAAGCTAGAGATTTTATTGTCAGGGATGTAACATTATTTAATCAAGATTCAATTGAATACCCAAAATTAGTTCTGAATTTTTCAAATTTTATAAGTTATTAGTATAAATATAAAATTAGTACCTTAAATTTTGCCCAACTGTGACCATGGCAGGTGTGTTTCCTGAGAGCACTGTTGATATAATTTTCATATCATGCACACATAAGGATTTCAGCTTTTTAGTTTAGAAAGCTGAAAGAAATTGGCCAAATATTGTAGCTTTTATTAATGTTTTTTATGAGACCCTGTCAGACTTTGGCTCTCTCCAGCCCCTCTTGAGTCACCTGTATGTTGACCTTGTTGACCTTTCATCAAATTATGCACGCTTGAGGCGAGAATCCAGGCAGCTTATGGCCAGCCACAGTTGATCCAGGTGTCCAACCCAACTCATCTAGTAGTTTTAACCAAGAACATAACAAAAACAATAAATTAATAAATTTTTCTTGGTTTTTAATAACAAATTAAAGAAAAATAGAAAAGGAATTTGTTAGTTTATAATAACAGGAAATTAACTTGCAGTTACTGATGATATAAGAATCTTGTATCGATGGGTAGAATGTCACATATTCCAAATAACACCATGCAGTCACCTATGGCATTTTTCAGTTCATTTTTAATGATAAAGAAGTAAATCATATTATTCATTACTAATCATTAGGGATTATATGAAGGAAATTAATGATAGACACAGATGCAGTTGATAATATTAATCTAGATTCCTACTGTGTCTAGTGTGTACATTCATGTGAAATTAGTCCAAAATGAATTTTTTACAGTTATTTTTTAATATAAATAAAAGCCATAAAACCAGGTACTTATGATCATTATTGAAATGTGTGAATTTTGTATATTCTGGATTCTCAAAATCATTGTTTGGTGAAAACTGAATAAATACCAGACATGGTGCAAATACTTTGTAAATGTATTTAAATACGAATATGATTATGTACTCCATTATAAAATTTCTTGCATAAAGAATGGGAATTCAGGTAAAAATGAAAGTATATGAATACTCGTGCAAATACTTTCAAAATGTATTCATGAATGCATTCATGAATATATTCTTTAATATTATTTTAATAATCATATCAGTTATATTTCATTTTAAAAAATCATATGATTCTCTTATTATTTTTAATAAAAATTATATTTGGGACAATATTTGTAATTTTTTTAATAAATAGTTAAACTCTTATATTATATGTTCTGCTTATAAGTTATATGGCCAAGTCAAAATCTGTGTGACAATAGCACTCCATTTGTTAATAAAATAAATGAAATCAATCCTCTTCCCTGTCTCCAAAGATACTATCAAAATCATACATACAACTCATAATACAGCTTATATTTATTACCACACAAAACCAGCATGTGCCTCATTTCTAAAAAATATTTTTTTATCATATATAACAGCTGAGCGTCGTGACCCATAGGTCCCTTGTTTAAAGTTATGGGCCCAAACATAATGCACTTTTTATAAAAGCAAGAAATATATTTACTCACCTAAGATGAGAATTGCTGAAGCTGGAGAATTTTTTTGTTTCAGGAATATAACTTTATTTAATCAAGGTTCAATTGTTTACCCAAAATTAGATCTGAATTTTGCAAATTATTCAAGTTATTAGCATAAATGAAAAATCAATACCTTAAATTTTGTCCAACTTTGGCAGTGGCATGTTCTTCCCTGTAAGCACTGTCGATTTTATTTTCACAGCATATATACATAAGGATTTAATCTTTTAAAATCTGAAATTTCAAAGGAATGAATTGAAAAGAGAAGCTTTTATTCAAGTTTTCACACACCATGTGAAGTGTTGTTTACATCTAGCCCACCTTGCAGTACAGCCTTCACTTGCATTATGTAACCCACCCCAGGCAGCTTGCCTTGGCTCAGCTTGGCCACTACTAGCAGGCTTCCTCTCTGCCCTGCACCCCCCCCCCCCCCCCATCTAGTTGATGGTGCATTAACTAGATGAATGTTATAATTTTCTGTATTTCATTTTATTCTAGGCTATGCAATGCTACATTTTAGATTTTGTATTTACCACCAGGGTTACAATGATTAAAGTGCACATTTAATTGTGTCCACAAAGTGGTGTATTGCAGTGAAAGTGTGGATGTTCATCAGATAAGTAATTTCTTACTTGAGAAGAGTAAAAACTTCACCAGGTGTGAAATCGACTGTCAATTCCAGTAATACATTATAGCTTAGATTGTAATTAGCATAATGATATTGTTTGTCCCTCATTCAACCAACAGTGTGTATACTTTATTTGAAAATATGTTTTTATTTTACCAAATTTACTGAATCTTTTATTTTATTTCGGTGAATAAGATTAATCGTACTGAAAACTCCATGTGTATGCATAATATGACCCAATATGAGCTACACTCCGGATATCTAATGATTGCAACTTTGAATTCTAATATTTTAACTTATATTTTCAGTGTTTTTTAATACAAATTTATAAAACTTGTAAATAAAAAAAATTAATCAGATAAAAACTTTTTTAATGTAAAAAGTGGATATGCTTAAATAATAGGCTTATATATATACTTAAATGCATTATTTCCTTTAAAGTGAAATAAAGGTTTAGTTTATTCTGTCCACTGGCCTGTCCATCTGTAAATTTTTCATATGCATCACAGTATCTCAAAACTTATACTGTTTTTCTTCATGACAGTCTTGTCAGAGTATTAGTTTGCAATCATATATTTAGCACTTTACTATAACCAAGTAGGAGTTTCCTTTCCTCTTAGCTTCTCATATGCTTATATAAATGAAAAACATTAAAATAGAATATTTTGCATTTGCAAAAATTTCAAACTTAAGCTGAGCGCCATGACCCATGGGTCCCTTGTTTTCATCTCTGAGCTATAGTTATAGAATATAACAAAAATGTATATCATCATTATTAAATGGCATCATTGATATTGATTAATTATCGTTAAATGCGTTTTTCTCTCCCATTTTAAAGCAGATGAAATAGATCAACAATGTTATCTCTTGTATATTCTTATTTACAGTTGACATTATTTTCATTAAATGTTATATTTTCTATGTTGCAGGAGGAATTAATAGGATGTAGTTCTTCAAACAGACTTTATCAGCCCCAGCCAGTGTTTCCGCCTGCTATCCTTGCCGAATCTGTGTATTGCCACCTGAGACTGCAATAAATCATACTTTACCTTACCTCAGCATGCAAAGCCACAATGTGATTGGTCCAAAGGGGGCAGAATATTACACAGTGATTGGTCCAGAAGATATAGACTGCTTCTACATGAGCTTGGTCATGCTACATCATGATTGGCTGAAATCATATATTGCCACATCATGATTGGTCTAGAAATTGTTGACTGCTTACACATGATTGGTCCAGAGCCTGGGTGTTGCAACATGATTGTTAATTGGTCCAGCGGGCAGAAGGTGGCTACCTGACTGGTACACGTGTGTTATCACTCAGTGTTTGGACTGTCTTCATATCAGCATAAAAGAGGATGCCATTAAAAGGAGAGTAATATCACAACCACAGTAGAGACAAACCTTTTATTGAGTGATTATGCCACATATAAATAAGGATACTCTCAGTAATGCTGGTCCATTAAGCATCACTTTAAAACATAAAACTGGTTTGTGTTCTTGAAATCCATTCACTTTTATTATAACTGCATATCAGACCTTTTTTTTTGTTGTTGAAACTGCAAAACTGCCTCTGGAGCAGGTTTGGTTTCTGTTTTTCAAGTTCATCCACTCTATAATTACAAGCAAAGGACAACAGCTTAACAAGTTTGTCAACTCTTTGGTAAATTAATTTTCTTAGTGCTATGTTAGCTTTATATAATTACAAATGGGCATAAGGTAGGGTGTCAAACTGAAGTCCATTTGGTAGTTTTTCAAATGGAATATTAATACAGAACTGAACCTGTATTTTTATTCATTTCAGTGAATTTACAATACAAAATGCTCTAACCAGGGCCTTAGGTTGCCAAGATAGGGAAATCTGGCTGTTGTGAACATTTTCATAATTATTTTTTCATTTATTTATTAAATGTTATAAAATATATTTGTCCATAAAAACTGAAACCATACATTTATTAATGCAGAGCGAGACTACATGGTACTGCCTGTCATGGATGTGGATTGGTTTTGTATTTTAAAGTGTGGGTTTATGAATATTCAGATAAAATTGAAATTGTAAGAAGAAATTATTTCAGTGCCTTGATTAGAATAAAATTAGTGTGAATGCACAATTTCTTGTTGTAAAGATAAGATAAACTTAATGTGTTGACAACAACAGTACAGCAGTGTTAAGAGAAGAACATGGGTGTCCTTTTTCTTGAAAAAAATGTTTCAAAAGTATGTAAATTATGATTGAAATATCCACTTGTATATGAATATTTATATAGAATGGGACCAGTGTATGAAGTAAATGAGTCTGGAAAGCAAGAAACATGACATTTACATTACATAGGAAGGTTTTCGAAAGAGTTGCTCTGTAACAATGTGTTAATGGTTATTATATTCAGAATGGGGAGAATGATTATTAATGGTACTGATTTGGTTTTGTTATTGGATGGTTAATGGGTTATAGTTAAGCAACTACTGAACAAAATGTGTGATAAATATTCTGGAGATTACCTTAAAAATAACAGAAGATGAAAGGTGAGACAATATTGTTGATGTTGTAGTCCTGAATGGTAGGTAAATGGTCCATTCCTTGTATTTAAGGCAAGGTCAGTAAATTTAGTTTTAGTAAACTGATTTATTGAAAAAAACGCCTGAGAACCATTCCTTTTTTTTTTGGCCTAACCTGTCCAAATTCAGTGCATAGTTCATTATATAATTATTGTCTGATGGAGGTTTTCCACCATAAATGGTTACAATATACACGTTTCAGGGCTCCTTAGAAAGTACAGGAATATTACAGGAGCACTTTAGACATATATAGGAGTTTGTAGGAAATAGCCAGAAATACAGGATTAATAGAGGAGTTTTTGCTGCACAAACATGTTTTACTTGGTTACTTTCCATGACCACCAGTCCTCCAAGCAACTGTAAAGGTTTTATAGGTTTTTATTTAGATGACTGTACTTTAATGAATGTTACATTTACATAGACAGACTGTCAGTTCCATAATAGATATTGTATTCAGTTGTAACAGGCTGATACAACAATAATTATATGTATTCAATAATAACAGTTTTGTCAGAAGTAGACTGTGCAGTGAAAAATATAGGAATATTTAGGAGATTATGGTCTTAAAGCTAAGAAATATAGGAATTTTTTTCACAAGATAATATAGGAGACAGTTGGAGCCCTGATATTTGCAAAATTAATGTGTCTGTCACATGTAGATTCATATAGTGTAACCTTGAATTCAAGAAGGGTAATGTCTGATATTGTCTTCATAAAAAACTGATTTGAAACAGGAGTCCATCAGATTATATTTTATGCTATTCTAGATAAGATGAGAGATAAGAATGAGCTTGAACTTATGAATTCAAAATACCAGAAATTCTGAATCATTTGAAAATTGCACTTGCACATTTTGTACATTTCATAAATTTACAAAATGTGCCATTTTTGTCTGTGCAATTTTTGCCATTTCATTTTTTTTTTGGTCATAACCTCACAAGGTCAAGGGTACTAATGCTGTTGCTGGTAGCAAATTTTGGATGTCAGCACTCTGTAGTTATCACCCAACTTGTTTGAGAGTGGCTGTGATTCACTGATTAGAATTGTTACAGTAATAAACATTAATGCCATAACACGTCAGTGGAGTACAAGTTGGAACAAAGTATGAAGTGGGCGTAGAATAAAATGTATTTTGCAAGTATCAAACTAAATAAATTGGCAACTTCTAGCAGTATTTCATGAAGCAATTAAGGAATGCAGATTCTGGTATTGTTTGTATTTTATAAATATAAGATAAGTAAAGCATGGCAAGCCATAGCACTCACTCAGCCTATAATACTTGTAGGTCTTTTTTCATAATTTAGCTTTTTTTAGAATCTAAGAAAATTTATACTAATAAATGTATCATTATATGTAAAGAAACATAATTACGCTATGCTTAATCCATCTTGATCTCCGGAGAACATGTTAACAAGTCATATGTATTATCATTTGTTATATACATATATCCTTTTTATGACTGATGTGCAATGAACTGAGTTAAGCAGACATGTCTGTAATTTATATAATGTGTATTGGTGTATATATTTGTGTAATAAAATGTGAATGATTCCTAAATGGCTTTCCATTTCATTAAAATTTCAACCGGTTAATCATATGATATGCCCGAGCATGTGATCACTGTTGTTTTTCATATGCAGATTTATATTTTAAAGCTCACTCTGTGAATTTGTGCAAAGGCACATCATCCACTCTATTACCACAATTTGTAAAAAAAAAAAAAAAAAAAAAAAAAAATGCACTATCTCCATAAGATTTGGCTGAAGTATTTGTCATTTGTAAGCTATTGGTGTTGCCCTGTTGACTTATTTTCTGGGGGACAAAATTCCCTGTTTTCAAAATATTCAAAATAAAAACCTCTGTATATTCCATAAATTGTCAAATATTCAGTGGAGTGGGTGGAATTAAAATATATTAAATTGTTCATAATTATTTTCAAGATGGCATCTTCAGAAAATTAAAATTTTGCAGCAGTTAACATCTTTTCTGTAGAGTGTAATATTTTCTGTTGCCTCACCAAATCTTTCTGTAACGGCTGCTTCATCAATTACACAGGAATATTATGTGACTGCTATGAATTTATAAGCCGCAAGTTGAACCACCAGTTCTGACTCCTTTTTCCTGTTGTTAAAATAAACAAGGCCTACAGGCCTGATGCAAGCCTGTGCATTGGGAAATACACCAGGTATGCTTCAGTGCTGGACCATTACTTTTCATGTATATGAACAATGCAAGTACTAAACATTTTGAATAAGAAACATTTACACAAACATCACTGCTGAAATTCCTGCATGGGTGCACACAACACAAAAATGATTGTAGCTGGTACCACCAGTCTTGTATACAACAAAGCTATCAGAGATGTATACATATGCCCAATTTCAGACTGATATATCAAACCCCTCATGAGAAATAAGCAGGGACACAAACTGTGCAAAAATTATTGTAGGTGGCACCACCAGTCTTGTATACGACAAAGCCATTCAATATGTATAGATATGCCCAATTTCAGGCTGATCTATCAAATTCTTCTGTAGAAATAAGCAGGCACATACATTGCAAAAGTCATTGTAGGTGGCGACACCTGTCTTGTGAATGAGAAAGCCATCAAAGACAGGCCAAAAATGTCAGGCCAATACATCAGACTTACCTCGAGTCTGATGCATGGGGCTGACCAGGCTTAGGTGAGAAAGGCAGTTGCCCCGAGTTAAATGTGACAAATTGCTGGCCTAGGCTACTGCACTGAGTGAACTCATGACCTGCATCTGGCTAGACTGAGTGAACTTTTGACCTGTACCTGGCTGCACTGAGTGAACTCTTGACCTGTTGCATAATCTGACACAGTGGGCAGTCTGCCAAAGCTTTAAATAGATCCAGACTGACCTTTGGCCTGTTGCCAAATCTGAAATAGTACCCACACCATTGCATAAGCTCACAGACTGGCTCCACATGCAGCCCTGAGGGGCATGACACACATGAGGTGATCATAAGATACTCATGAGGTGATCACATGCTACCTATAAGGTGATCACATGGTGCCCATGAGGTGTTCACATGTCACCCTTGAGGAGATTACATGCCTTGTGCTTGGCTGCACTGATTGAACTCTTGGTCTATATCTGGCATCACTGAATGATCTGTTGCCAAATCTGAAACAGTTGGCAGTTTCTCAACCTATTTAAAGATACAGACACAATCTTGGCCTGTTGGTAAATCTGTTTACACATACTGAAAGACTTTGGTTAAAATGCTTTTTTTTCAAGCTGATATATTCATAAACTTCTACTTAAAATATCTAGAATAATAAAAGATGTAGTCCTTTCATTGTTAAAGGTCCAATAATTCTGCCAAAAATCATTCAAGTAAATTTGAACAAAGGCCACCTAAGAATAATTTTTGTGCAATGTTTCAAAAGTTATAATTGAAACAATAATTTTATAGAAGAACACTATTGCAGTCCTCAGTTTGAAATAGACATAATAATGGGCATAAGACCAACTTAAGCTCACGACTCAACCAAAAATCAACAAACTCAATCTATTCTGGTATGATTGAAAGAACCATGTCCTAGGATAATTCTTTTGAAAAATTGAACAATTCAACTTGACAGTTTCATCATAAACATTTAAAGCTGAAAGAGGCTAAAATTATGAGGTTTTTGCCCATAAAAAACGGGTCAATGTAGGTGGCACCATAAAATCTTCAACTTCAAATATGAGTATTGTGACCAACATTTGCACAATACTTGGTAATGCTAGTTAGAATGTGTCCTTTCTGAGATTACTATGTCAGTATGCTTACTTGGCCAAACGACTAAGTTCAAATTCATGTAACTCTGCTAAAATTCATCAAATGCAAACCATTTGAACAAACTTGAGAGGGCTTGCCTCTGGGATCATTTCTGAAAAATATTGAACAATTTGGCTGGACCATTTACAAGAAGAAGACTTTTAAAGGTTTTTTCAGCCTTTCCCCTATAAAATCTAAGTAAATGCAGATAGCAAAACAATAAGCTGAATCCGACAACATTTGATATGTGACAGATTATTGCATAAAATCTGGGGATGGTAGCTCCTGCTGTTCCTGAGAAATTATGGGTTACCGGTAATTATGTACAGATCACCAATGACCCCCGTTCAAAAAAGAGGTCAATGCAGGTGGCGCCACCAATACCTGAATTTCATATATGACTCATGTGAACAACACTGGCATAAAATTTGGTGATGATAGCTCCGGCCGTTTCTGAGATTGTCATTTTAATATGCTTTTTAGCTCAGCTGACTGTAAGTCATCTGAGCTATAGTCGTGGTCCTTTATCCGTCGGCTGTCCATCCGTCCATCCGTTAAACTGGCACGTTTTGAAACTGTAAGACCTACGAATCCAAAATTCGGCATACAGTTAGATGTCCCCAAAATCTCCTACCATACTGAAAATTGGGTCATTAGGACTTCGTTTCTTCGAGGTATTAAGGAAAAACCTCCATTTTCCATTAAAAAAACCATTGTTACACTATTAGACTGCCTGATATCAAAACCACTGATCTGATTTTGATCATAGTAAATATGCATATTCTTCCATACATTTTCTATGTACATACCAAAAATTAGGTGAGTTTTGCGTAATTTGTTGAAGTTATGGGCCGGAACATAATGCACCTCATAAAAAAATCAGGAAATATATTAACTCACTTAACATAAGAATGGCTGAAACTAGAGACTTCTTTTCAGGGATATAACTCCCATTTAATCAAGATTCAATTGTATACCGAAAATTAGATCTGAATTTTTCAAATTTTATAAGATATTACATAAATATGAAATCAATACCTAAAATTTTGCCCAAATTTGGGCATGGCATGTTATTTCTCTGTAAGTACTGTTGGTTTAATTTTCATATCATGCACACGTAAGGATTTCAGCTTCTAAATTCTGCAATTTGAAAAGAATTGACCAAAAACTAACTTTTATTACATTTTTTATGAGACCATGTCACACCTAGGCTGTACTGAAGCCCCTCTATATGTCCCCATATTGACCTTTCATGCTTGAAGTGAGGCATATACTGCAGCAAGCCAGCTCTTGGGTGGCCTCAGCTGGATATAGCTATTCAACCCCCCTCCTCTTGTAATTGTTTGGCCAAAAACATAACAATAAACAATAATTTGAAAAAATTATTGGTTTACAATAACAACTTTAAGAAAAATAAATGGAAAAGGAATTTTATGGTTAATGAGTAACAGGGACCTTGCAATTACTGATGTTTTATGGATCTTTCATGGATTGCTGAAAATATATTTCAAATGACACCATGCAGTCACCATTGGGTATTTTTTTAATTTCAATCATAAAAATGAAAAATAAATAATTAAATAAAATTGTTGGTCACTATAAGGGATTATGTGAAGCAAGTTAATGATAGACAAGGATGCATTTGATCATATTAAATATCCTAAATTTCCAGGTCTTTTCCAGGTGTTTGTTGGGTTTTTTTATTACAAAATTTAAAAGAAAATGAAATATGTCAAAAATTAAAAAAAGAATTACTCAGACAAGTGCTCATTAAAGATATCAATATGTTTGAATAATAACATTCAGACTCATGGCTGTATCAGCTGTTACACGATAGTGGGTAAATAATCAAAATTTTTATTTCTGATAACTTTATTTCAGTTAATAAAATTAAACTCCAGTTTGCTACTTGTATAATATATTGGTTTATTTTGATCCTTGGGTTATGTATAACATATGTATAAGTTTCGAAGTAGAGATTATTTTCTTTTTTTTCTGATACAAATTAATAACAAGGGACCCATGGATCACAGCGCTCAGCTGTTATATAAGATAAAAAAATATGATTTTGAAATGAGGCACATGCTGATTTTGTGTGGAAATAAATATAAGCTGTATTATGAGTTGTTCGTGTTAAGCTTATGTATGATTTTGATAGTTTCTTTGGAGACAGGGAAGAGATTGATTTCATTTATTTTATTAACAAATGGAGTGCCACTGTCATACAGATTTTGACTTGGCCATATAACTGATAAGCAGCACATATAAGATAAAGAGTTTAACTATTTATTAAAATTTAATAACAAATATTGTGCCAAATATAATTTTTATTAAAAATAATAAGAGAATCATATGATTTTTTAAATAAAATATAACTGAAATGATTATTAAAATAATATTATAGAATATATTCATGAATGCATTCATGAATACATTTTGAAAGTATTTGCACTGGTATTCAAATACTTTCATTTTTACCTGAATTCCCATTCTTATGCAAGAAATTTTATAATGGAGTACATATTCATATTCATATTCATATACATTTGCCAAGTATTCGCACCATGTCTGGTATTTATTCAGTTTTAGCCAAACAATGATGTTGAGAATCCGGAATATAAACAAAGGACCCATGGGTCACGACAACCAGCTTAAGTCTGAAATTTTTGCAAATGCAAAATATGAAAAATATTCTATTGTAATGTTTTTTATTTATATAAGCATATGAGAAGCTAAGAGGAAAGGGCCCTCCTACTTGGTTATAGTAAAGTTCTCAATATATGATTGCAAACTAATACTCTGACAAGACTGTCATGAAAAAAAACAGTAAAAGTTTTGAGATACTGTGATGCATATGAAAAATTTGCAGATGGACAGGCAAGTGGACAGAATGGACTAATACCTTCATTTCACTTTCAAGGGAATAATGCATTTAAGTTTATATATAACAACATGGCATCTACAAAATTATTCCTTGAATCCCTATTAAAACGTTTTGCACATTGTAGTTTTCAGTACATGTTTAATTTTATTCACCAAAATAAAATAAAAGATTCAGTACATTTGATAAAATAAAAACATCTTTTCAAATAAAGTATACACACTGTTGGTTGAATGAGGGACAAACAATATCATTATGCTAATTACAATCTCAGCTATAATTAATTACTGGAATTAATAGTCAATTTCACACCTGGTGAAGTTTTACTCTTCTGAAGTAAAGCATTTCTTATCTGATGAACATCCACACTTTCATAGCAATACATCACTTTGTGGACACAATTAAATGTGCACTTTAATCATTGTAACCCTGGTGGTACAATACAAAATCTAAAATGTAGCATGTCCAAGAATAAAATAAAATACAGAAAATTATAACATTCATCTAGTTTATGCACCAGCTGGGGGGGGGGGGTGAGTGCAGGGCAGAGGGGAAGCCTGCTAGTAGTGGCCAAGCTGGGCCAAGGCAAGCTGCCTGGGGTGGGTTACATAATGCAAGTGAAGGCTGTACTACAAGGTGGGCCAGATGTAAACAACACTTCACATGGTGTATGAAAACTTGAATAAAAGCTACTCTTTTCAATCAATTTCTTTGAAATTTCAGATATTTAAAGATTAAATCCTTATGTATATATGCTGTGAAAATAAAATCAACAGTACTTACAGGGAAAAAACGTGCCACTGCCAAATTTGGACAAAATTTAAGATTTTTTATTTATGCTAATAACTTGAACAATTTGCAAAATTCAGATCTAATTTTGGGTAAACAATTGAATCTTGATTAAATAAAGTTATATTCCTGAAAAAAAGTCTCCAGCTTCAGCAATTCTCATGTTAAGTGAGCATTGATTTTTAAAAAATTGCATTATATTTGGACCTATAACTTCAAAATAATACCCAATACTGACCTAATTTTTGGTATGTGCACAGAAAATGTATGGAAGAATATGAATACTAAATCTGATCAAAAACAGATAAGTGGTTTTGATATTAGGCAGCCTTGAAGTGTAACAATGGCTTTTTTATGGAAAACGGAGGTGTTTCCTTAATATCTCGAAGGAACAAAGTTCTAATGACCCAATTTTTGGTATGGTAGGAGATTTTGGGGACATCTAATGGTATGCAGAATTTTGGATTTGTAGTTTAAAACGTGCCCTGTTAACGGACGGACGGACGACGGACAAAGGACCACAACTATAGCTCAGATGACTTATAGTCAGCTGAGCTAAAAATAAAATTTAAAAAATCTGATAAAAAAATCAGGTCTTTAAGACAAGTTCTCATTATGATGTCTATAATATTAATAATTGTCATAAGTGTCTTGACAGTGATGTGAAAGTATTCAAAAGTGAATATATTTTTTTTATAAATTAAAGCCATAAAACCAGGTAGTTACAATCATTATTTAAATTTGTTAAATTTGTATATTCCGGATTCTCAACAGTTTCGTTCGACTGAAACTGAATAAATATGAGACCTTGATACTTAATAATTGTATTCAAATATGATTTAAAAAAATTCAATACTTCAATAATGTAAATTAATACAAATACTAATACAGGTAAAAAAAAAGAATTTGAGTGCAAATACTTTCAAAATGTATTCACTAATGCATTCATGAATATATTTTATAATTTTATTTTAATCATTTATTTCAACTATATTATTAAAAATCTTGTTAAATATTACTGTTAATATTTTTTTATAAAATTTTATTTTGCCCAATAATTCCAATTAATTTTTAATGAATAGTTAAACTCTCATATCATTTGTGCTAGTGGTACTTTTGGCTATGGGCAACTTGAAATTATTGAATAACAGTTAACTCCTTTGTAAAAAGCATGCATGACTTACAGTGGACATTTATTCCTGTTACTAGTGTTAGTGCTGTGGATTTAATTTTCACAGCATGTACACATAAGCATTTCACCTGTTAAAATTTGAAATTTGAAACCAATTGATCAAAAACTGTAGATGTCATTAAAGTTTTAAAGCACCATGCCTTGATGGTTTTTATCTAGTCAGTGAAATCTCTCTCTCTCTCTCTCTCTCTCTCCATCCACCTCATACCTGCCCTCACTGTTCCCTTCATACTTTAATATTTTGTATAACTATCCGTCCATAGGTACCTATGTACATGCCAGAAATTATGTCAATATTGTGTAATATGTAGACATAGTTGGCATCAAAATAATGTACATTGTTAAGACTGAAGAGATATTGTGTCATACAGTAACAAATTCATAAATCCCCTCATCAGCATAGTAAATCATAACATCATATCTGTCAAATTGAAATCTTGCAGACTTCCATACACTATAGATCCTTCAACAAATAGTCTATTCATCATTCTACAACTGCTTATTACTGCTGTCATTGCATTCATATTTGCTCAGATATATCGCAATTTTCAACCCCTTCTAAATAAATAAAAAATAAACCACTATATTTTACTCTATTAATCCATCAGTCAGGTTATTTCATTTATTATTTACTCACATATTTCATTACATTCCTTTATAATAGCCCAACATGTCCATGATATTCATAAGCTTTATCGACTCCATATAGTATCACAATGGAGAAACATTTATGGTCCAATCACAATCAGCTGAGCGCCGTGACCCATGGGTCCCTTGTTTGGACATATGACTACCGGTAAGTTCAACTTCCTGTAACTTGGCTAAAATTCACCGAACTTGAACCATTCAAACAAACTTGAGAGAGATGGTAAAAAAGATTATTTCTGTGAAATATTGAACAATATTGCTTGATTGTGTCAGGAGAGAAGATTTGTAAAGTTTTTTTTAGCATTTTCTCCATAAAATCTAAGAAAATGCAGAGTTTTTTAGATGGCTAATTCTTTGCATTAAATTTCATGATGCTAGCTCTGGTCATTTTCGAGATAGTATGGGTTAATGTACAGAAGACGGACAACGGACGCCGCCACACCATCGCATTAGCTCAGAGGTTCGCTAAAAATTACTACAGATGCATATTGAACGCAGAATTATAATACAGATACATCTCACTGATGGCAAAATCTTGAATTAAGTTGAGTATGGATACCAATTATTTATAATCCATGTACAGCCGTCTTTATATACCCAAAGAGAGCTGTATACCTGTGATTGTAAACATTGCCTGGCATGAGGAATATCTAAAATCATAAATCTACATTTTTTAAAAGCTTTTAAAAACATTCTTGACAATATTTACCATAGATAACCTAAAATCTAAATGTCTAGAGGCATGGTGTAATGGATGCTGATAAACTGGTGCCAGGCTAGATGTATCTGCTTCACACAGCTAACATATATGGTGAAATGACTCAATTCAATCTTTATAATTCAGCCAAAACTCATTCTTTGGAACCATAAAAGACAGTTATTATAAGAATTATTCAGGGGATTATTCTTGTAAAATTTTAAACAAATTGGCCTCAGTGGCGTCAGTCAATAAACGTTTGCAGGTTTATAACACGTATGGGAAAATACAGAAAAATGGCTAAGTTAAGCTTCCCATAACACAGCCAAAAATCACTGAACCAAAACCATTTGAACAAACTTGAATTATTAACATCTAAGGATCATTCATGTGTGAGATTAAAGAATCTGACCCAGTGATTTTTGAGAAGAAGATCTTTGTAGCCACTGAGCAGAAATGGGCTGCTATAACATATGATTATATTCAGCTTCCCATAACTCGTCCAAAAGTCATTGAACAGAGACCATTTGAACAAACTTAAGAAAGCACTATCCTAGGAGCATTTCTGTGCAATATTAAACAATTTGGCTTTGCACTTTCAGAGAAGAAGTTTATTGTAGCCCTTTGTATGCTCTGGGCACTGTTGACCCCCATACAAAAAGACCAATGCAGGTGGCGCCACCAATACCTCAATTTCAGATACTAGTATGACTCAAGTGACCAACATTAACATAAAATTTGATGATGATAGCTCCTGCCATTTCTGAGATTGTTATTTTAGCATGCAAAAGAATAAGTTCAACTTCCTGTAACTCGGTCAAAAATCACCAAACTGGAACCGTTCAAACAAACTTGAGAGAGATTGTTCCAGGGAACATTTCTGTAAAATTTGAGACAGTTTGGCTGGACAGTTTCAGAGAAGATTTTTAAAGGTTTTTAAGCTTTTCTTTTTCTCTCTAAAATCTAAATAAATACAGATACCCAATTATATGCTCTAGGGCACCAAGTTTCACGTGTGACTAATTCTTAGATGTAACTTGGATCTACTTGCTTTGAAGGTTTCTGACTTACAGCCATGGATGTCGGACAGCCAACCTTGGATGGCGGATGGCAGAGGGACGTCGCCACGCCATCCCATAAGCTCACAGGTTCGCTAAAAATTACATGTACATACATATATCACTGAAATGGGATTTTGATATGTTTTGTCAGAATAGTTTACAAATGCAATGCTACATGACACCATCTATCAGTTGTGCTGTATTTATGTTCTGTTACACATTCGGAAATTTTGAGTACATATTGTTCAACAAGTGTTTTCTCGTGATCTACCTTAGGGTATCCCCCAGAAATCAGAAATACAATTTTTGGGACTCTAGGATGTTAGAGATAATTTTAAACTTAATGTTTTCAGTGTAATACATAACAACAGGACATACGCCACTTCAGGTGATAAGTAGGTCACATCAGGTGACTTGTACACCTAAACAGGACTCCAGCACACAGTGGTTAGAGTTTTGTTTTAGATTTCCGTATAGCAGCATATGCATGAAATACATAGGCCTGTTTAAACTTTATTTTGTTAGCTAAAATATCTTAAAATGTTGAATTTGTAATTACCATAGGTATTTAAATATTTAAAGGGGACATCAAGGCAACCTTTGATTAGTGTGTCGCAGTAACTGACATTTCAACATGTATGGTAGTAAATAATTTTTTTTTCGTGGTAATTCTATGACACTCTATCCTCACCAGCATAAAAACTAGAAAGGTCATAACGTCAGCAAAATGTGGTAATGCTGTCTACTCATAAAAAATGGTCATTCTTAAAAATATATGAAAAAAGAAATCATAAAATTTTTAGTTGATTTAATATTTTTTTTGGCATTTTGTTAATATGTGGGTTGAATGTGGGCATGTGCGGGTTGATCTTTTCTTTATAGGTGTGGGGCGGGTTTTCCGAAATTGTGGGGCGATTGCAGACTGAAGGTTTGTTTTGCATGGCCGATGCTGCTCTAAATTCTAGCCAGTGCAGGGCTCTAGGGCACACAAAAACACAAACAAAGTAGCTTTTTTTAGGTTTAATAGTTTATTTAACCATGATCAATTAGGATTAGTGTGGCAGTCCAATTAAACATACCACACACGGGTAAGAAATCTGACACCCAACATACAAAGGTTCACTCTAAACCTGGTAACACAATGATTAAGAATTCTGCACACTCATCAGGCATTATCAGTAACACTGACCCTTAACACAGTCCACTCTAACAATTGTGATATGATGTGTATCTACTATACCATGCTACTCTTAAAGAAACCCCTAAACCATTAGTATTCACAACAGTTATAATTGACCTGTCCAACAAGACCACCTGTGAATTAAGACCACTTTTGGCCAGTCCCAAGAGTGGTCTCATAACACAGGTTCCACTATATATATATATTAATGAGTTAAATAAATATCAATGGTAATTTATAACATCAAGAGGAAATAAATGTGCAAATATTTATCACAAGATGCTTCATTTCAACTCAACCTGATTTAGCAGGAATTAATCTCACCATCCAATTTAGGGTGCAACACATTCCAGTCATCTTAAATGACAAAACCACCCTGAAAAGAAGTGTATTAAACATTAAACACAGTAAGTAGTTCAAACCTCACCACTAGGTGGCTCTCATAGTACTTGACAAATGTGGTGTGGTTCAGTGAACCACCGTTAGAACAGTTCCTCCAATTCCACCACCAGGCGGCATTTGTGGTGTTTCAATGATATACACATGTATGAATGCACACCTGTTGACAGCTATTAATGTACATACATAGTGCTCAACATGTTTTACCTATTGTGGAGTGGACATTATACAATCACAGATAAAAACAGATAAATACATTATATGGAATCACTGGTGCTGACCATATTTAATTAAAAAAAAAGAAGACTAAACAACTGTGTTACTGGTATTTAGAAAATACAGTGTACAGTTTTATGTCCTGAGTAAGTGGAGGTCTAAATATATATGTTACAAAGCATCTGGAGAGAGTATCCCCAAAAGGTGAAAAAAGATTCATAAAGCTATTGAATTACATCTGGAAATGTTATGAACTCTTGCTGAATACACTCCAAAATAGTACCATGATCTTCCATCAGATGTCAGCACCACCGGCTGTTCATTCCAACCAGTTTCAGTACAAATGTTCAGACATTGATTGCCATGACCTTGAGTATGTCAACCAGTTCACCCTCCTTGGCTGCCCCCATCACCAACAAGGGAAGAGAAAGGCAGCCACAACATTTGCTTGCCTCACTACTCAAATATGGACTAATCCCAAGCTGACAGTGAAAACAAGGATGCCAGTGTACAATGCTTGTGTCATCAGCACTTTGATGTATTGTATAAAGACATGGACCACTATATGCCTACACTCCTCACGCAGTGGTTATACACTACACTTGACCTTAATCTCCTTCATTTTAACCACTGCTTTGTATGGCAAGGTTCTCTGGGCATGAACACCAGGGTGTGCACAGAGCAAAGAATTGTTATCAGACCACTGAAAGCATGGTGTTGCATTGTGCATCCAGCTAAAGTTTTAAACCCACAACAAGATTTAAACAAACAACAAGTTTTATACCCACAACAAGTTTAAACCCATGACAAAATTTTAAACCCAAGACAAGTTTTAAACCCATGACTTTTTGTTCTCGTTGGTCTGGTTTTTGGCCATGAGCCAGAATCGGTGTAATCTGACCAATGAGAGTGAGGCATCACTGCTACAGCCTCGCAAACAATTACAAGAACTATGACAAACCATCTATGGTCAACCCTGACTAATGTAGACCTACTTATGCATATGTCTAGTTTACAAAAGGAATATAAGCATAAATCAAGCACTTTCAAAACATGGAAAATACATCCCTGTAGGAATATACAATACTCTTTCATGTATGTTTATATGGTTTTATTTTTCATCTTCAAAGTCATCACATTATCATTTCTGATGAGTAATGCATAATAACTATCTAAATAAATTAACATATGCAAGTCTTGAATTAAGTCTGGAGATCTATAGACAAATAAGTCATTATTTTATTATGATTTAATATCATCCTACCTATCAGGTAGATCCTATACACACACCTGGATATGTTTTCCTTTCATATTAAAAAATGATAATAAAACATCTTTTACTTGGAACATACGTCTTGACATTAAATCATCTAGAGTATCATGAAACATTTTGTGCTTACACTGCAGATAAGATAATTAATTGGTTCATTATCTATTTAACAGGCCATTGTTCACTTCTTGACAGACTTAACAAAACCTACCACTTATCACACTGATGGACAGGTGGACCGCTTTAATATGCCATTCTTTTTAAGCTGTTTTCTCATGTGCATGTAAATAAATATGCAAAAAAATACTGTTTGTTTCCATGTTTGCCTGTACCATTAATATGCATGAACTGGCATAAGTATATAATGTAACAGAAGATAAGCAGCTAGCAAGTACCCCAGATTTGATGCTGAAGTGATGTCATTTATTGGGAACCATCCCCCCCCCCCCCCCCCCCCCCCCCCCCCCGGGTTCACAATGAGCTTGATTCTGTGGCAATTTTCATACATATACACCAATAAGCATATATGCTGACTGACATATGGAAAATTGGCAGTACCAAAATCATGAGTCATGTTTCAAGCATATGTACACATGAAAACACAGTTAACCCAAATAACTCACATTTTACATACACATGACACAAGTCTATATGTTTTTCTCAAAGTGTGTACCCTGTTCACCATCAAACTCAAGTCTTCATCAACCTGGTGGTACTTGTCACAAATAGGTTAATAATCCTCCATCATATGCCAAAAATAACAGGATTAAGAAAAAAAGGTATTGTTCTCAGGAACCATGCGCATCAACTTTAACATCCCATCAAAATTTTTTTCAAATTTTCAATAGAAACTTAATAATTTTGAGCTCCAGCCGCTCAGAAATTCCTTTCAAGAAGATAAAATAATACAGTTTTGATAAGATTTCCTTTGTAATGTGGTGCTTTTACCTGTTAAGCAAAACAATTCTGTTATTATAACGCTCTTCCCTAATCATATGACATTTTTATCGAAACACACAAAAAGGTAAAAAAAAAATCGCCATCCTGCACAGATTTCTGCCTGAGAACCAAACCTTTTTTTTTGCCTTAGATTTCAAACTTTATATATCCTACTGATTTAGAAGGCAAGCTAGGTGAACTTATATCAGACACAACAGAGTATTCATCTTATCCAAGCTTTCCAAAGCCCCATTGGACAAAATTGCCCATCCTCTATTTCTGCTTGCTTTCTACATATATTTAATAATAACCACACTGGAATAATTTATGCAACTTCTTTTCCAAGGGCTACAAACCAGAAGGAGCCGAAAAATCAAGCTACCAAATTTATCACATTGACCAATAAAGCAAATCAATTGTTTCTTGTGGTCAAGGTCTATTTGCTTGTCTGGATGCATGGTCTTATAGATGCATTATAAACAGGAAAGTTAAAAGTAAATGAATTTATAAAAAGGTTGAGATAAAACAGTGTGGATATCCAATAATTAAAGAATGCAACCTTGCAAAGGTCAACATTTCATCATTTATAAGCTTAATGCAAAGTTCTTAAGCATTACAGAAATGTTTGGCCTGGTTCAGCTACAGGATATAAGCGGATTACCATGTGGCTGATTTTTAAACAGAATAAAATTTATTAAAATGAAGGGTTAATATCATTAAATTTAGAATGGTGTAAGTCTTAACCTTCATTAACACATTCACATGTATTGTACATTCCCTACTTTTGCAGCAGTCATCCGACAGGGTTTTCAGCATTTTATAAAACAAAAATTGCCTGATTATATTCCTGATGACTTTCAGGAAAATATTATTTGAACCTTTTCTTTGTGTGTGGTTGTGGGGATGGGGGGGGGGGTAACACATTAATCAGCCTCAGTAGTCAATCATTCAACAGCAAACATTGTTTGAAAATGAGACAAAATATGGCAAACCAACTGGTTTTGGCAAACCAACTACCTTTCTTCAAGGCCAAAATTTCTTTTCTCTGACTGGAAATAATTTAATTCTAGGTTTTTTCTTATATCTATAATGAATGGGAATTCTGATCATATTGTACTCGCTGCTGAGGGTATTTAAATGAACATTAAGGTTTGTCTCCAAATATTTTTATGGAATTAGGAACTTCAGCCGAAGACTGTTACATTAATAACAATGTCCTTTCAGTAACAAAATTATTTATTATTTCACTAAGCAAGCATAACCCACACACCACTTCATGATTTTATGATATATCCACATAAGTTAGCAATAAACCAATATATACAGCAGAGGGTCATAACTATAGGTAATAACTAATTTGTGCTTCTTCTAATGTTGCTGATAAATGTTGAACATCAACTAACTGTCTGTGATAAGTAAAGTTACTACAAGCATGTTACTGTTGTTGTGTTGCCCTTGTCTATTATGTTACCCTCACTTAATATGTTCAATGTTTTATTTCATTTTCTGTGCTATGTTCTTTGTGTAACTGTTGCTATATTGCTGTGATTATGTTGTCCATGCCTATTATGTTTCCCCCAATTGAAATGGTTTTTAACTGGGGTCTAGTTGTCATTGAGGATGTAACAAGACAATACCTTAAAATATGATATGTATTGTGCGATTTCTCATACAATATGATATACAATTCAATATATATACAGTGAAACCTCATTGTGTTGAAGTTGAAGGGACTCTTGGTAAACTTTAATACATCCAAGATTCGACACAAGTGGGTTTTATTTGTTAATAATTTAACTAGGATTGTCCGGAATATCGAGTCTGCAACTTCGACATAAGCGAGGTATTCGACTTAAGCAAGTTCGACTCAACAAGGTTTCACTGTATATATATATATATATATATAAAGATATATATATATATAAAGATATATATATATATATATATATATATATATATATATATATAAAGATATATATATAAGGCATGCATTTATTCCAAGAAAGCATTGTTTCTGGTACATAGATAAAATTATCATAAAATTTATTTTACAAGCATACCTTAATTCCAAACAATTAACCAAGCCAATCAGATTCTATTAATGGTATTAATGACCAATATGTCATCTGCAGAACTTTAGGGATTTAAGAGACTTGCTTATATAAGGGGTTGCTATCCATTTATTGACCAAACTTTGTTAATGAATCAATAAAGGAATATCTGATGTTACCAATACAATACTGTGACTGACTGTTTGTTCACGGGTGTTTTAGTTTAGCAATATTTGCAAAGGGGATAGAAAGTATTAAACTATGAATGGAACCTACATAAATAAGTGGCAATACTTGCACAGGTGAACAGTAATTATCTGATAGCCTCTACAGCATCTCATTTGGGCTGTTAGGGTCAATATTAGCCTTCCTTTAAGGTTACCTGTATTTAAAATATTGATAATTAAAATAATAATACCAACTCTCTTGTAAATCTGCTAATACTGCATGAAGAATTTTGATCTGTTCCATATTCCCTTGGCTCCTCATACAACTATTAAGATTTTGTGTGCTTATTAGGTGTTTGATAAAATAATAGTTGTGTACACTATGTGAGTTACTGTATGGTATATCACTAAAATGAAACTCTGGCGAAACACTGAATAATTGAAAATCATGAATATTCAACCCTGCACATTTGAAGCCAACCACAATATATGACTTTGTGTGGTGTATCTAAACATTTAAGTATACTGGTGTAATGTGAGAGCCCTCGCTGTGACTTGCTGTGTTTGCTGACTGTCAGTGTCTGCTGACAGTCAGTGTTTGCTGACAGTCAGTGTTTGCTGACTCTTAGTGTTTGCTATCTGTTGGTTTTTGCTGACTCAGTGTTTGCTGATAGTTAGTGTTTGCTGACTGTCAATGTTTGCTGTCTGTCAATGTTTGCTGTCTGTGTTTGAGAACTGTCAGTGTTTGCTGACTAAGTGTTTGGTGACTGTAACCTCCATGGACTGTTAATTTTTGCTGCTGTTGGTGGCATTTTGTTGTGTCGCTGTATTCCCGCTTTTAGACTTTCTGTAACTGTTACTGCAGATTTCATAGCTGATCTTATGTACATATATGTCATCCCTGCGTGCTTCCTGACTGCTGTGTCTGCTGCTGTTGTGTAGGCTCTTCAGAACGCAAGGAAGCAATAAAACTCATAATGAACAGAAAAGTGATTCCAAACAGGGTTAGTGAAGTCATACCATTAAAATATTGTCTGTAAACTATACGGAAATACCACACAATGCCGATTACCACTGCAAAAAGAGGAAACATCCAGCGTCCAATATCGAACTCGCCATCTGGTTGTTCCTCTGCACGTGGAGTCTGGTTCATCTGTGAGCTCAGAAGGCAGTGAATGACACTGTTGTCAATGACGTTGTAGGACTGTAATGTACTGGCTTCTTGTCGCAGTTCCTGACCATTGAAAATGAACCTCACGATGAAATTCTCTGCGATCTCCCTTGCGAAATGTGCTCTGCAAACAAAATATGACATAGTTATTATAATGCAACAATATTATAACTTTAATTAAATTTTTTACAAATTCTTCACTTAAAAGTTAAATCATTTCACAAAATTTTACGACTTAGTTAACAGTTACTTTTCCTGCAAACATCCCCAAAGACTTAAGTTGACTGAAAATATCTTAAGCTGCAGTACTGGTCATCTTTAGAGAAATCAGATTAGTTTTATATCAAAACTAGAAATAAGCAAGACCATAAATGTCCTTTATGAGGGCCCAATGATGCCAAGTTCTTCAAAATGGCAGCCTGGCAATACTGGATTTTGATGGGTCAAAATTAATTTGTGTGCATATTCTCACTGATGTAAATCTTTGGTAAACTTATGCAGCAATTGCTTGAACAGTTCTTGAGATAATGTATCTCAAGGGAATTCCAAGTTTGCTGCATGGCAGCCATACTGGATTTCCAATAGGGCTAAACTTTTATAGCACACTTCCTCTTATAGTTTCAATCTTCCTTAATATGTTTACAGCAATTTTATATGATTATATGTGATGTATATTTAATAAATATTTTTGGGGGCAAAAGACGGCATCATGTACCATATAATCTTATCATGCTGGCATTATTTGTCTTCAATTAAACCTCTCCTAAATCATCCTCTACCTCTTGACCTGTCTGCTGTAATTTCTGGGGTTCTGGCAAGGAAACAAAGTATGCTGTTATAAATCCAGTATATGATAAAAAGATGATGAAGCTGTGTTTCCATTCATCCGTAAATCTCGTACGCAAAAAATTGCATCCCTCTTTTTAAGATGAACTGTTTCCATATGTACGTATTAACGTGCTCCGCAAAAACGTTCAGCATCAAAATGAATTGGTGAGCAATTCATCCATTTTGCAGATGGCAAAAATGCCTACATTTCCCAACAGTGCCCCGGCACCGGGTCAGCCAGGTGTGATGAGACATATTGACCTTCTTTCTGCCTGTCGTCCTTGCAGTTTCAAAAGAGGCACATGAAAGGGTATCCGCAAGAAAAACGTACATACTTATGGAAACAGTTTTTGCGGACTGCCCACTATGGAACGTACGTACGTCTTTAACGGATACGTTTTTTTCGGATACATGAAAACACAGCTTGACTTTAAAAAAAAAGTCTTACCTTTTGAACTGGCCAATGGTGTCATCTGGTTTGGCACTGACTAGCTTTTGCCTGTCATCCAGGTACTTTAACCGTACTCGTATGTGGCCGTCTGGCAACACAAAATTGTCATTAACCTCCTGATCAGTTTCCTGGGATTCTCCAGTTTCAGTGGCTGATTCTTCTCTGTCTGTTTGTCTTTCTTCACTGTTATTGGTGGATTGACCTGATGGTGCATCCTGATTGGTTGATTCAATAGTCTGATGATCTAAGTTGCCAATACTTGCAGTGCTGGGCTCATCTGATAAAATACTATCAGGTTTTCCTTTTGACAAAAAGTCTAATCTCCTTTGTCGTAATTCTGTCTCAGTAGGCCTGAGGACTTCTTGATTTTGTGTTCCACTTTCATTACCTGCACTTTCCTTAGACTGCTCATTAATATTGCTATTTTCTGGGGGAGTTTCTTCTGCCTGATGTGTTTCATTATCAGTACTCCCCTGAGCACTTTCAGTGCTTACATCTGTAATTTCTTGATTTTCTAAATCTGTAGTAGGTGTTCCACTTTCAGCCTGCCCTTCGGCACCAACGTTTTCCACTTGGGATGGTGATTCTGAAGTGGTCTCAGTGGTAGAAGGCTGAACACCAAGACGACGCTCTTGTATTCTCTGCAGAAAGTTAGCAAAAAGTGACCAATCAATGATAAATATGTCCATGCGTGGTTCGTTGACTCTGGTTGATACCCATGCAAGAGAAATCAGCACCAGGAGAATAAAGATCGTAAACAAGACGGTGACCTCATCCCCCACACCCTCGATGATGGCCATGTTGTCGCATTAAGGCCCTGAAAATAAACAAGTCTTCATCAGGGGATGTTAGTCACAGTCACCTACTCAAAATGTCTAACTACCACAGTCATCATACCACAAAATTCATCTTACTAAAGCCTTGTTGGCTAACACAGAGGTGTCACCCCTGACTTAACGTGATAACTTCACAACGGATATATCCTATAAAACAATAGGATGGGTTTACGCTCGCCACTTGATTTCACTAATCAAGAATTTAGATCCCGGTCATTACTGGTGACATTTCCAGGTTCTTTTAAGGACGTGTATAAAAATACCAGACAATCATACACCCAGATCAATAGAAACTATGAGACATCAGGTTAAATTCACAAATATAATTCAAGACAATACTTACAGAGACATAGATGTGAGTGTGTGTGCGTTGATGTGTCAATATGACAGTCCTTCACATTAAAAATACAGGATATTTACTGAGTCCATGGTTTGTATAAAAACAATAAAGTCCAGTTCCTTCAGAGATCTCTGGTTACTGTTTTGTGTAGAATCTAGCATATGGTTAGCACCATATAGTCTTTCTGAGATTAGCGATCTTCAACTGATCTTGCTTGACAGCGACCCGTGTAGGTTTACGCTCACATGAATGCAATAGCTCTCTTTGTTTACATAGAGCTTAGAGTCCTTGACCTTGCTCGTGTAGCAATGGTTTCACGGCTTACGGCAGTTATGTATCTAGGTCAAGCTGAACTAGGCCGGCAGGTGACGCGAGCGCACTCACTTTATCGCCAATGCGAAGCTCTGTTGGCAGCACGGCTGTGTTCTCATGAGCTGGGTCCTTGCCTCCTGTAGAAGCTTGCTTCTATGCAGTTCCTGGCGTTTCAACGTTCCTTCTGCCGTGCGTGCGTGCTGCCTCTCCAAACTTCCAGACCCAACTGACACAGCGTCCCGCATCTCTCCCTGAACTCTTACGTCACAATCATTGTCACAATACGGCGATCCAATTCTCTGATTGGCTTATGGCTCAATTGTCCCATATAAGGATATTTGTGACCTAGAATGACTGCTAGCGTCACCATGGCGACCCACATACCAGATGTAATACACGCAATGCGTGACACAGATAAAACAGCTGATAGCGACTGGGATTTCATACAAGATTACACAATATATATACAATCAGGACCTGTCAACGCTTTAGGATGACGCTTCACGTCAATATCAATAGAGAACAGACTTCGTTAAACTATGATACAAAACACCGTACTTATTGTCACTGAGTTTCTGGTGACAAGAGGTTATGCTTTATCATGGAAACCATGACTGAAATATGACTATCTTCACATTTGGGGTTCCAAAAAAATAAATTTAGGTTGTATGATTGTGAAATAGACCAGGGCCTCAAAAAGTCTATTCCAGAGAATAAACTGCTTAATGTTGCTTGTTGTTAATAACATGTTTGAAAACATTTTCTCAAAAGCAAATTATATATTTTCCTCTTTCTGTTCATGGAAACATTTTAGTTGGTTTCAATTATTTGCCTTACCAAAAAATAAACATGAAACTAGGGACCTATGAGTCTACTAGACGCTCAGCTGAATCGGTCTAGAAGGATACGAGCTTTTCCAAAATATGGATCCTGTGATCAGTTTGAAGCCAACCAGTCTACCCAAACTGGAGTTATAATCCATAAACTAATTTGTGAATGAATAGGCCCTGTGACCTTGAACTGTGACCCCAAAATCAAAAGGAAACTTTCCCTATTGGCAGGTGGACCACATGTGGAAGACAAGGTTTGCAATGAAAAGTTTGGCTTAAAATGCATCCACAATATCCACTTTCTAAAATGTTGGGTCCTCTGACCTTAACACAAAATCAACAGAGTTTTTGCTCTATAGGTGGGCCTTATATATAAGGCAAGTTTGAAATGCATATGTTAATCCAAACTGGAGTTATCCTCCAGTGACAAATTTGATGAACATACAGAAAGATGAACAGACAGACAGATGAACAGGGTAATTACTATATGGCGTCCGCTTATTCAAGCGGGGCCCTAATAAAAATCAAGATTTCAGGACACTAGATGAAATTATAGTTACGAATCTGTAGTACATATAAATATTGTTTGGCAGTCTAAAAATAAAGGAAAAATGCATCAAAAATAGAGAAATACAGGTTGTGCCACCAGTCTTCAGAAACTGAAGAAACCAGTCATAATCAATAAACACACCAGCTTTCAGGACACTACATGAAATCAGTAGTGTGACATAATTGTGTGACATAATTGATGTAATTTGACAATCTAAAAAGCAAAAAAATTTTAGAATTAGAAAAAATCTGTGGTGCCACCAGTTTTGGAAACTGACAAAACCAGTTATGGTCAAGTTCTGATCTACATTATATTTATTATGCAAGCACAATGTACAGTTCGCAACACTGTCTGAATATATTTAATCAATTTACCATTGAAAAGCACAAAATAACAGTATTACTAGTTCTAAATCTTTAAAAATTAGGGCACATTTGATTAATTTTTTTTGTCAGTATTTCATCCTGTACATCATGTGTTTACCAACTTATTAAGCTCAAAAAATCCAATCAGTCATAGAGACTTATTTATAATCATTGATCTGATTCAGTTTTACATCCATATGGTCCACTTTCAGGAAGATTGTCATGGGTAACTTCTTTTATGTTCCTGGGATTTTGGCCTGGAAATTGCAAACAGCAGCGCACAGGGCCCACTTCCAGCTACTTCAGGCCCACTGGGAATGATGTCAGTGGACACTTGGCAGTGGAATCCGACCCTTCCTTTTAATAATTTTTTTTGCGGTTGGCATAACTCTACAACTAATGGGAATTTTATCATGGAGTTTTTTTTTTTGCATTAATTAGATAATTATATAAGGAACTTATTCATGTATATTAAGTAACCCTTCACAAGCTTCTTGCATTTTCACTTTTGTTTCAAAGTTTGCATAAAACTTCAAATCATCTAATATCTGTCCTTCACAATGTTTTCACAGAAATTAGTGTGCATGGTTGACTTTAGGTGGTTATTAGTCAATGTGGTCAGGTGTGAAAGGAATTCCCTCATTTGCATGTTATTTATGAATGGTTGAAAATGCGTGGCCTGAAAGGGTCCATTGCTGCCCACACAGGAGCGTGTTAAGAATTCGGTCTATGTCTGGGACATGGAAATGTGAAGAAAACTGCCTCTTCTCATTTCTTATTTTACCTCCCATGTTTCCCAGCAGATGTCCCAACACTGATTTCACCTATTCTAACATGAACTACCACTGAATATCAGAAGTCGCCTGAATTGGGAATCGAACCAACAGTCTCTAGACTAGGAACCCTACACGCTACTAACTGAGCCTTGAAGACGAGATACTGGCAGGGGTGATTTTTTTCCAGTTATAGCTGCGATTGAAGTGACATCTATCGCTAATTTAAAGGGGTACCATTTAGTACCATTTAGAGAATTAAGCGTAAGGTGGGGGCTGCTGCCCCCACACCCCCAGCTCTGGAGGGGAAGCCCGGCTCCCCAGACTCATCCTCCTTATAATAAAATAAACTTCAGTGATGAGCAAAATGAAATATGGGAATTTCTCAGGAAAATACAATGTATCTGCCTTTGTCAGGAAACAATAATTTATGCAACACCAAGTTGCGTTTTGGTGTTGGCATAAGGGGACATGAAGACCGGATTCTTAACAACTGCTCCCACACAGGCTGGCCCAGGAGCCACTATAGAACACGGACTACCCTCTATTGAGGAACATGAAAATATAAATAAAACTGTCTGTCTCTTCTCATTCCCTATATTTACTCCTACTTTTCCCTGTTGATGTCCCTACACTCATATAAACTATTTTAACATAAACAACTACTAAACATCAGAAGTAGCCTGAATCGGGAATCGAACCTACGACCTCTAGACTAGGAGCCCTACACGCTACTAAGTGAGCTGTGAAGACAAGATACCAGCAGGGGCAAGTTTTGTTCATTTATATCTGCGATTGAAGCGCCATATATTGCGAAAATGGGGAACCATTCACTATTTGAACAGGAGAATAAAGCTTAAGGTGGGGGCTCCGCCTCCTCTAATATAATTGACTCCAGTTATGAGCAAAATTAAATACAGGAATTCTCAGGAAAAAAAAAATATGTATCCCCCTTTCCCTTTGTCAGGAAACAATTTATTATGCGACACCCGTTGTGCATAAGGTACCGGCAGTAGGTTGCAGCCCGGTTTCTATAGTTCAGCTGCCCTCCAACACCCAGTGCACCTAGGGGCAGCTGATATACCTATATAATATTTACAACTTACCTTTCTCTATGGAAGGCTCTTTATAGTTCATCCAGTTGATAAATATTCATTAAAAAAGGTGGACATGGGCTGGTGAAGAAATGTAGTACAAGTGTCAGCAGATACAGCCAAACCTTGGTTTGACGTTAGTCGTTATGGTTGCAGCGAAGCTTCACTGTACAACTACAAGTACTACAACCAAATCATTGCAAATGCCAAATGGGGGGGGCATCGTTTCATCTTTACTGACGATGGGGAATTCCCTTCATTTACGTCAAAGAAATCCTCAATTATTGTTCTGGTAAAGGTGATATATTAGCTATGACTACTGTTCTGATAATATCATTACAGGTGTGGTTTCTTCAACTTACACAGTGGGTTGGTCCCAACAGTTTACGTACGTACGGCCAGTCGTCCTAAGATGGAAACAAATACGTCCCTCTTACCCACGTCAGTACTGCCTACCCAGAACAACAGTATTCCTAGCGCCATCTGGTGATTGTCAAATTTTTCATGTACACCCGACAGATGGCGCCAGAGTAGAATGTTCATTTTGTTGATGGTACCTTACTCCCGTTCATATTAGAGAGTTTACAATCTATTTACTTTATTGCCAAAGAACTGTATTCATCTTTACCCGGAGCAATTACGTATGTTAATTAAAAGGATCTTAAAGACAACCTACTTGGCATTAAAAAAAACCTTCAGTTTGGTTCAAGAAGTTTTTGGTTGCTTAACATATTTATAAAAATAAAAAAAAAAAAAACAATAAACTCAGAGAACTCGTAGGACTTTTAAAAAGAAGATAAGGACAACAAAAGGGGAACAGAAAGAAAAAAAACCCAGGGTTTTTTGCAGTCAAAAAGTGACACCCACCTGTTTTTAACAAGTCATAAAATATCTTGACTCACGTTTATTAAAAAAATTCCTGACTCTGAATATTTGGCAAATATGACTGCGATCACTTTGTTCAAGACTTAAGGCAAATATCTTCCTGACTTTTTACCAATATATGAATATTAATATATTAATAATTAATTGTGACCTTAAGTTGTGGAATTTAGGCCTACATAATTAGGTCCCAATGTGACGTTCAAATGAGAGGTTCAATCAAATTTATGCGTGAAGAGTTTTTTTAATTATGATTTATTGACAGTGCTGTTGTCTTCTTGAAATTGTTTGTTTCTTATTTTGGATGAGATGAAATTTGGACGAATAAGCTTTCATTGTTATACATTTTTTATCACGTTTGCATCCAGTTTTCATTCTTTGTCCATTTACTAGACATTTCTGTTGTCATAGTTTGAGATTATGCTGCGTCACCATTTACTCACAAAATATCCTACACAAACACGAACTAGTCCCATCTATGTCTTGTATACATGTGTGTGTGAGTGTGTGTACATTTGTGGTTATCGCATTCAATCCTTATCCCATGCAGCAGGAATGATGTATGCTTTTAAATATTACAAGATCAGGCATATCATTATTTAGAATTAAAAAAAACTGAGAATTTTCTGCATGACATATAGATATAATGAATGGAACTAAGTGACCGGCAAATTTTGAGATGACATCATACGAAAGTTCCAAGGCAAACCAACACAATTTACTGGTTACACTTCTTTACAATTTGTTATGCTTTAATTACGAAAGGAAAAGTGAATAATCCCCTCAAGTGTAAATGAATAAGAGGAACAAATATGCAAAGATATGTATAAATCAAATTTATATCATTCACGAGGGTTTTTACAATGGGTTTGACATTCAAATCGTATTCAAGAGTACATACAATTCTTCTACAATTTTTATTTGAGTCGGCCACTCAGTTCAATGAAACACTAGATTTTCTCAAACAATTTAATGTTCTCAATATTCGGCTTTTATACACACCAGGCAGCATGCATCTCATTAATTTCAGTCGTTTGTTGGTGTACATGAGACATGCAAACAAATAGTAATCTGGCGTCTCCTCAGCTACTTGATCGATCCAGTTGGAATAAACATGTTTAAAACAAAAACATGTCTACTGGAGCAATGTTTAGCAAAGCTGGCGGCCACGACCAAGTGACCGGCTACAAACGAGCTTGGCATTTCTGAAACCAATTACTTTAGTGCAGCCAGTGGGGTGTATACTGTGGGCTCCTTTTTGTTCGCGAGAGTTTCAAATTTGCGAGAGGGAAATTTTCGGGAAAATGAAACCTTGGTGGATAGGAGGACCCACCGTGGAGGGCAAGTCGGAATGTAAAAGATTGATATTAAATATAAACTAGAATACGGGTAGTCGACAAACGACTACGTGTATCCGCCTAAATTAGAGTAAAACGGGTGAAGTGAGGCATGGATTGAGTCGCAAGGAGATATAGAGTTAGATGTGTTACATATTAGCATGGATGTCTGCCACGTAAACACGTTTTTTTTAGATGGCGCCCTCTGTAATTTGAACGAGAAACTATCCAAGATGTATACACATGCAAAATTTCAGGTGGGAAAGTTAAACCACTGCCGAGATATGAGTGATTTTATTCCAGAGAAAACAAACAGATGGACGCTGTGCAAAAATTG
Source organism: Sipunculus nudus (assembly GCA_026874595.1). Classification (NCBI taxonomy): domain Eukaryota; kingdom Metazoa; phylum Annelida; class Sipuncula; order Golfingiida; family Sipunculidae; genus Sipunculus; species Sipunculus nudus. The sequence continues at coordinate 60,678,314 of CM049317.1, read as the reverse complement.
TTGCAGGTGGCGCCACCAGTTTCTTGTATGAGAAAGAGTGATGTGAGATCCAAACACATGCAAAACTTCAGGAAAATACTTCAAACCAGTACGGAGATATTAGCATGGATATCTGCAGCATGAACGTGAGTGTAGGTGGCGCCACCTGTCATAAAATCAAGAAAGTTGTCCAGGATGTATAGGCATGCCGAATTTCAGGTGAATTAGTCAAACCACTGCAGAGATATTAGTGATTTTAACCCAAGGCGGACGAACAGATGGACACTGTGCAAATATGGTTGCAGGTGGCGCCACCATTTTTTGTGTATGTTATAAAGCTACCCAAGGGCTACATTTGCACAAACATTTTTCCTGATTGGCCAAACGAGATCGAAGATATATGGGTTTATGTGTCGAAAAAGACGCACAGATTGACGCAATGGAGAGAGGAAAGGTCAGAGGTCAACGTAAATTGGTTAGGCACCAGTTCACATGTGACCCGATAATTGGTGTAAGTTTCGGAAAAATCAGTCCAGTAGTCTCACAAGAGTTCTCTGGAATCGAACGCGGCGGCGGCAAAACATTGTTTTGGCGGATACAATAATGATAGACCTTGCATGTTGAGAAATTGCTATTTTAAATTATATCAGATCATTCAAATGCCATTAATGTTCCCTTTGGTGAAACACTACAAAATTAGAAAAAAAAACGAGAAATGTTTACCCGGGGAATACGAAGCATACCACATTATACGTCAGGGTTGGCTTTTTGTTGTCTTTTTGAGGATATCAAATTCGCGAAATTCGTGAAAGGGAAATTAATGTGAAAATGTAACCGTTATGAATATGAGGTCTCGTCTACACATGTAAAAGGTTATATATATATATATATATATATATATATATATATATATATATATTTAAATCAAAGATTGACATAATAATATCAGGTACTTCATGTCATCTACTTATAGGGGACAAGCAGTTTCATTCGTTCTTGAGGGTATTTTTCAAAGTTCAAGATTTAGCGCGCAAATAATGTGATCATCGATGGACTCTGTGTAGGTAACTACATATAAAGAGTATTTGTCTTGTTTCGAGAAGCATAATCACGGCCGTACTTTGAGGTCCGGTTAACGTAAACTGCTTGTGGTTCCCAAGACAAGGAAAAAAAAAACATAAGGGTAAAAGGCCTTCACCAGTGCTGCACCAGCCGTTTGGAATAAACCTCCGGGACACATCTTATGCCAAGACAGTATTAATATATTTAAAGTTTTATTAAAAACACATTTATTCAGAACTGCCTATCATATGTAATATATACACCGATCACACAAAAGGTTATTGCTATAATGTTGTTTGCAATTTAGTTTTAGTCTCTTTAGTCATTCATTTAATCAGGTCATGATCTTATTATTTTCTGTTTTAATGTAATGTTATTTATTTTAGGATATTGTAAATTGATCTCATAGTGAATGTATTATTTGAATTTTAGTCTGTACAGCGCAACTGAGTATAACACATGTTGTTCATGCATGTTTTATTGTGGCGCCTTATAAATTTAATAAACTATAAACTATAAGACTGTGAAAATGGAACCCTCGCGAAACAATGGGAAAAATAAAATCGCGAAAAAAAGGCCTTGTAAATATGAAGCCAAATACATACAGTTTGTCATATTCTACCACAGACATGCTCGGTAAAGTGATACTGCATGTTTATCAGTCGATACTGATTGAGCACACTGTACCATGTAACGAACTCACTGCGGATATACTCTGAGCTCTCACGAACAATGTGATATGAACGTCTCTAATGTCGGCGATAATGCGTACCGATAACATCTGGGGTCACCTGTACAAACTAATAAAGGCCATTAGATGCGGGGTTGTATAGCTCAGGTGCAATCAAATTAATCACTCTATCATATCCCCATAGCGACCATGTCTGTATAATATACACAACAATGGCTAACTAGTATACGGTGAGTGCTATGTTTTGTATATATTACGATGTATGTTTTACTGGTACAGCAACTGTTCCGTAAAACTTTATTATCATTAGATACTTCAGACATACACTGTGGAATTAATTGAATAAACAGTAGGGTAATGAACTGTTGTAAAATAAGATGCTATCTATTTGTTAACAGAGCGGGGCAGTGTGGGGTAAAAAAAAAGTCTGCAATCAGGGTGTTACCAAAACCACTTAAAATTACACCTGGCAATATATCAAGATGACCCTATGTGTGCTTAATATAGAAAGAGCGACACAATTAATAACAATTTAATGACAACATTAACTCAAAAGATGAGCGGAAACAGGCTTGATTTCTCGACACACTTATAACCTGAAAATATCATCTGAAAAATACCCCAACATGATACTTTATGAAAGCCAATATGGATAGATTATCAGTAAAAACTGACAGAATATTTCCAGAAATTGATGCAATTCGTCGTCGCCAGGTGTCGCTGTCATGCCTTGTGGAGTGAAAGTAAACCCTGACAAGGTAGTTCATGTATCTGTTTTTCATTTAAAAATGACTCAAAAACTCAAGTGTAAATCTGCCTATAGACATGTACGTAAGAAAGAGTGAGAAAATATTACAAATAACGTGAACAATATGTCGATAAATAAATGAGAACATTTATGTGTACATTGATGCGCCTTATAAGCTTATAAGCTTATGATATTACAGCAAATTAAAGAAATAAGTAACCCGATCTGCTGCTAGCAATATTAAATTTTTCACAGATCAACTGGGGTGAAAAGAAGGGCGTTAAACGGAAGTGTGACGTATGTGATACAACAAGGTATGTACAATAAAACCTCGAAATTACGATACCACCGGGACCTCGATAAAGAAGTCGCTATACCGTACAAAGTGGTCGTTGTTTCGAGGTGGTCGCTATACCGAGGTGGTCGTTCCGCGAGTTTTACGGTATTATGAATAATGAGACTTGTTTTCTTGTTATCATCCTAAAACTGCATTTCTTGGTTCTCGTGTAGATGGTGTTCTCATTTTCTGACATTGTTAACGTTGCTGAAAATTCGAATTCTGGTTTACATGTTTACCCGGTGTACCTTTTCTATAATGAGTTTCATATTTGCAAATGGATTTCGACTGAAGTAAAAAATTATTAGAAAAACTTGCACAGAGCAGTAACGATTGTTTCAGTAAATATTGGGCTAGGCCTATTAGATTGGTTTATATTTTGGACGACTTTTTCATTCATCTGTATTCAAGGAGACAACATTTTCCATGAGTTCTTCCGCAATATTGCTCAATCCCAACGATATCCTGACTTTAAATATTCCTCTTTTTTTTTAACAAAAAATGGTTGTTTGTATCTTCCTTATATAATCTAGAAACTGCAAAGTAAATCACTTACTTGCATGAAGCATAATTAAAATATCCTATTTTAATATATAAGTTATGTGTACCATTACTGTTTAAAGAGCAGGAGCTATGTGACTGTATTTTTTGTTATCTGGGATCAGGCAGAACTGGGCGGCAGCAAAGGAACAGGATCAAGTTCCTCAGGAGCAAAAGACACTTACTCACAATAGACAAATCTCAGCCGACGCTAAGCCTCATGAGGGGAAGACTGGGTCCACGGAACTCAAACACACTGTTGGCGCAGTAACAGAAAATGAGCCTCAGGAAAGAACTGGAGATCCTTCATCAAACGTGGTTACGGCCCCCGTGGCGACAGAAGCTGATAAGCAGGAGTCAGGCCTCATACGCAGCAGTGAGGTCAGTGCAGGTCATCCGGGGTCAGGGGTCGTACGTCATGGTGACGTCAACACAGGCGTTGAGGCGTCAGACGCCCCACGTCACGGAGAGGTCATTGTGACCCAACAGGCGTCAGGCGTCATAAACCGCGGGGAGATCAGATTCGGGCATCATGGCGGAAGAGCCAGTAAGGTAATATATAACTCGTTCTAGTTAACGATCTTACTGTTATTTGTCACAATTATGTTTTTTCGTTACAGGCCCCTAAAATCACGTGACCTCCGAATGTGTAACATCGGGTCAAAAGCTTTTCTGAAATCCAAAACCTTTGAAATCTGAAGGCTACTACTTATTTACTGTACCCCTAAATTGTTTTGAATTATACTCTGTTGACGTAAAATTGACATAAAAAATATGCTCTAATTTAATTTTAAATATCTAAACAACGAACGTCATATAAGTACGTCATGCGTTAGCAGGTATAAAATTATTTTCTTGTTGCATTATTTGCACAAAGGTATATTCTTAAAGCAAAAATTGAGTTATGATTTATATTTTATTGATATATTGTTAAACGATGTTGCTTGTTATTTGCGATGATAACACGTGGTTACTCCGCGCTATTGCAACTTCTAGAAAGTGGAGGTGTTCATTTGTTTATCCTAATTAAAGATCGATGGTAAAAAAATAATATTGCCTGAATCTACTCCTTCCCGAGGGATAGTTTGACTCATGGTAATTATAAAAATAATTTATTACAATAGTTTCAATTATGACCACAAGATGACGCTGATAATCAATGGGGGTCTCACTGTAAATACTTTAATTATATTATAGTTCATCCAAGCCAAGGAAAATGCTGAGATGACGGAGATGCTGACTTTGCTTCGAGATGACTGGGGGCTGGAAGAACCAAACTTGCTCATATCAGTGACCGGAGGGGCTCAGTACTTCGGCCTTGGCAAAAGCAGACTCAAGGAAATCTTCAAGAGGGGACTGGTCAAACTCGCACTACGCTCAGGTAATGTTAACGCTAAAGTCATTAGTAAAGAATCACTATTTTACAAATGACATAAATCTGTTACTATATATCTGAATATCAATTTCATTTTTAAGCGGTATTTGATTTGACTGCAGATTAAAATAGAACTTAAATTATTAATTTGAGCAAATTAAATTCATCATTCAGTGTATTATGTTTCTCACCCATTTAATGACATTTACCCTTTTCTCTAAATCCATGGATGAGAAAGATGTTCCACTGATCAGTTGTTACACCTTTGCCCAGATACTGTTGTCATATTGTAATATACAACTTTGTATTATATCTGGTATTCATATTAGAAATTTCAAAAGAGAGAAAAAATTCCACATACAGTATTAATTAATATACGAAAGTTTAAAGAGGGAATTTCACATTTTAACTAATAAACAAAAGTTCAAAGACTTTCTCATGTAAAAATTTAATGTTAAAAATGATCAATTTATTGGCAACCCTGCCTATGTACATGGTCTTTATTCATGTAGAAACAATTGATTGTCCTGATTTGATAACTGAGCGTCTTGGTCCGTGGGTCACTAATCTTTATTTATATTGAAATCAGGGGCGTGGATCATAACCGGAGGTAGCAGGGCGGGAGTGATGAAACACATCGGAGAGGCCATCAACGCCAGCGGGGACAAAGACAAAATCGTGGCGCTAGGTGTCGCCACCTGGGGCTGCGTGGCCAACAGGCACACACTTGGCAAGGTATAGTCAAAACGGGGATCTTCTGCTGTTTATGCCTTGTTCGGATCAAAGAGGAAGAGTTTATTTAATTTAACTGCACGCTGTTTTCTGTAGTTCGTTTTGCTATCTCTTTTGAGTTTACCGATAAACGCAATACTACGTATTGATTTTAGAGGTTATGTTGTAAACGTGAGTGTATTTTTTTAAAAGATCGATTGGTTTATAGTATAGTTCACCCAGATATGTAAGTTTTACCAGCATAGTACCGTGTGTAATATACATCATTATATGAGATGGGATTTGTTTGATTTACAACAAATGTGATAATCCCACTTTAGTATTTGGAATCTGGTATAAATGCCACACTATCCTAGCTATTCTTCTAAGGACAATAAATTCTTCTTCTTCTTCTTCTTCTTCTTATTATTATTATTATTATTTATATGAGTATTATAATTAGGAAAAGATGCACCCTATAACTTATATGAGAGTAGATATTATCAACAATTTAAAATTATTATTAAATTAATGAAACTTTTATATTGTTCAGTTTTATCAGTTTGAATGTGTCTAGGGTACAGGAAAATTACTGTTATACTCGTTTTAAATTGTATATAGATATTAAATACAAGTATCAATAAAAAGAATATCTTCACATCAGATTTGATAGAAAATGCTATGCTTTCACAGTTCAGTCAGTATGAAAGTGTCCACGGACCCAACAACGAGATTCCTCTAGATCCGAATCACTCTCACTTTATCTTGGTCGATGACGGGTCTGAGGGAAAGTTCGGGAAGGAGATCGAGTTTAGAGCCCGCCTCGAAAAGGTCGTGTCGGAGACTGGGCTGTCACGTGATAAAGGTCAGGGCTCTGATTCGTGGAAATCAAACTGATTAATAAAACTGTTTGGTATTAATTATGTATGAGTACACTTACACTGATTACAACATCTTATAATAATATATTGGTTTCAGTTTTAATTATTGTATTTTAATACGCTCATCATAAGCAATCGTATCTTTGTAATGTGAAAAATAAATAAAGGGTGAATTTTTAATTTCAGTTATGTTTTCTTTTTTTATCCGAAAACAAAAGAAACAATGTTACCCAGCTCGATCTTGTATGTATGCTGTAAAATACAAATTTTGCACTGGATGTATTCAGAATGTATCAAGATAGAAACATTAAAAATTATTAGCTGTCTAAAATTCATGAAAACGAACATGTTAATAAGTCTGAGAGTACCTTGTGTACTGGTATGGATTTGAACAGAAGAGTATCAGGCTTGAATCTGACTGAAAGAGTGCAAGACCTGTCTTAAACAGGCAAATATTTTCATTTTGTCTTATTTTCTCTAAGTCACAAAGTAATTTGAGCTAAACGTTGACTCGTTAGCAAGAGAAAATATTGAACCGTTTGTAAGCTGTGGAAAGATAGTTACTTTACATTAATTAATATATTGTAGAGCAACGGCCAGAACTCAACAGCGCCGTCAAAGTGCCGGTCGTTTGTGTCTTAGTGGAAGGTGGCGAGGGCTCTCTAAAGACGGTCAATGATGCTCTGAAAAACAAAACACCCTGTGTTGTCATACAGGTGAGTCTAGGATGCTCTGAAAAACAAAACACCCTGTGTTGTCATACAATTTAGTTTATGATGTTCTGAAAGACGAAACCGGTAAAGCCTGGATTGTTAGCAGATTAGTCAGATTAGTCAAAAATGGTTTGAAAAATCCCTGCGTGTTCATACAGGATAGTCTGCAAGTTCTTTGGTCAAGGTATCTTGCTTTCAGATGTGTGTTGGGGAAGATGGTGTAAAATAAAATACTATACTACGGAAATATGTCTCTATTGCTCTGAAAATTAACACATCTCACTTGGCGATACGAGTTAGTAATTGAAGTATGTGCACTGCTCTGATATTATCTTTTGTCTCTGAATCTACTGTAAACGGGCACTGAATGAAGTTGAATCTGGGGTTAATTTATGTGATAGGACCCCTTATTTTGTTTGATTCTTCAAGGAACAAGCTTTATTTTTATCTTTTATGTAATTTATCCGCAGGGTTCGGGACGAGTTGCTGATGTTCTTGCTTTGGCTTTTGAAGGTGCCAGGTAGGTTTATTTGATTAATTATTTTTACTGTTTTTTCTGCCCTTCATATTCATGATAAAAATATGCACGCTTTCCATAAGTTTCACGATAAACACAAATCATCATATCTACCCGATAACCTTCACATTTTATTGTATTTAATTTGATCACACAGTGACGACGAGGTGAGACAGAAGATGAAGAAGATATTTAGTAAAAAGACTGAGGATCACGTGACCAGGATGATGGGACAGATCAGAGAGATCCGGCAACAGAAGGACCTCGTCTCAGTCTTTTACATGGACTCTAACGACTTCGCCAAAGACCTCGACGTCGCCATACTTTACGCACTTCTTAAAGGTTATAGACTTCTTGCAGTATCTACATAAGTTTTTTTCTGGAAAAAAGGACGTTTTTTCATTCTTCAGGAGCCTGTTGAAATAACAATAATTAAGCCCTAATCCATATAGAATTTGTCTGAATATCCAGGTAACAAGGATATCATCACATACAGGTCACAGAGTGTTTACGCTTTTTGGTGCCTTATACATTTGAACTCAGTTTGGGTGCCTGGAGTTCATTGTTGATGCTAACAACAGTCAGCCTGCCTCTTTAAATACTGCACGAACCTAGGAATACAATGCCTTTCTACATTTTCGAATTACCGATCCACTGTATTAAATGTGAAACGTGCTCCAATTTTACCCCATTTATGTTCAAAAGTAAAAATTTAAATTATTTTATAGGTTTCAACCCTCCTAAACCAAGTCCCTGTGCTAGAACCACACTAATTTTGAACTTTTTACAATTGACATGTTAAGGTTATCTTCGCTTTCACAAGACTATATAGTCTTAGAGCCGCAGATATTGATCATGCATGAGGATTTAATTTCATCTGTCACGTGGTCATTTTGATCTCAGCTGACTGTAAGTCATCTGCGCTATAGTGATCACCCTTTGTCCGGCGTCCGGTTGTCCGGCCGTCCAGGTGTCCGGCCGTCCGGTCCGTCCGTTAACAAGGCACAAATCGTAACCGTTAGACCTAGAAACTTCTAACTGTACATCTAGGGAGATCCTGGGGAGGTCTCCTTGGAAACCCGAAATTAGGTCATGGTGACCTATATTTTGTGACCTACGGGCCGAAAACATGATTTCGAGGACCCGGACAGTCAGACGGGGCACAAATTGTATCCATTAGGCCTATGTACCTCTAACCTGACATTTTTGGAGATCCTAGGCAAATGTCCTTGTAATCCCTAAACTAGGTCACTGTGACTTATATTCTGCGACCTTAGGGAAAAGGTGTCATATGGGGACAAATCGTATCTGTGAAGTCTAGAATCTTCTAACACAATATCCTGGGAGTCTCTAGGCAAATCTCCTTTGAAACCTTAAATTAGGTCATGGTGACCTATATTTTGTGACCTACGGGCCAAAAACACGTATTCGAGCACCCAGACAGTCAGACGGGGCACAGATTGTGTTTGTTAAGCCTAGAATCTTATAAAGTAACATTCTGAGAGGTCCTTGACAAATGTCTGTGGAAAACTGAAATTAGGTCACAATGACCTATATTTTGCGACCTTTAGGAAAAGAAATCAAATAAGCACCCAGACAATCGGTCAGGGCTCACATTGTATCTGTAAGGCATAGAATCTTCTAATGTAACATTCTGAGATGTCCTTGCCCAGTGTCCTTGGAAAACTGAAATAAGGTCACCATGACCTATATTTTTCAACATATAAGAAAAGATGTCATATAAGCACCCAGACAGTCAGACAGGGCACAAATTGTATCCGTTAGGCCTAGAATCTTTAAGCATAAAATTCAGGGAGGTTTTAGTCAAGGGTCCTTGGAAACCTGAAATTAGGTCATGGTTACCTATATTGTGTGACCTATGGGCTGAAAATGGGTTCTGCTCACTGAGACAGACAAGGCACAAATTGTATCCATTAGCCCTAGACTCTTCTAAAATGACATTCAGGGAAATCCTTGGCAGTTCTCCTTGGAACCTGAAATTGGATCATGGTGACCTATATTCTGCTAGCTATGTATCAGAAACATGATTCTGAGCACAGAGACAGACAGGGTACAAATTGTTTCCTTAGAACCCTCAATTGTGAAATTCTGGGGGGTCCTGGGCAGGTCTCCTATGAATCCTAAAATATTTATTTTCTGTTCATTTTTTCAGCACTGATTTTAGCCATAGGCTTTTCTCACAGACAATATATAACATTAATAAAAAAACATGAGCACTCAATCAAAATTAGTTGATTGTTAATTAATATTTTAACTTATATTATTTGTACCAGTGCTACTCTTGGGTAATTATTAAATAACAAAAAACTCATTTGTAAAAAGCATAATTATCATGACTGATAATGGACAGTTTTTTCCAAATAATTCTACTGCAATGTAGATGAAGTTATATGGTCAAGTTAAAACCTACATGACAGTAGCACACCATTTCCAACTGTAAATAATATAAATGGCATCAATCCTCTTCCCTGTCTCCAAGGATCTTATCAAAATCTCACATAGCTTAAGTTAAACGCCATCAGCTCGTAATACAGCTTATATTACCACACAAAACCAGCATTTGCCTACCTCATCTTCCAAATCATATTTTGTGATCATATTTAACAGCTGAGTGCCGTGACCCATGGGTCCCTTGTGTTGATTGACACTGTACCTGTAGGCTATGAAGTATTGTCAGAAATGATGAAAATATTTGCATCTTCATGAGGCCTTATAATGCCTTCCTCAGACTTAGATGTTAAGACACTCTGACGCCAGTATTCTGGTCATAATTCCAGAGGGTCGATATTAGATTCTATGATTCTAAATCACCAGCAAGGAGTACCCTTTGAAATTTATCAAAATTTCTGTTGTAATTCGGCATATTGATTCTAAAAAGTAAGCTGCTTGAAAAAATTCGGCTGGGCCTAATTAACTTGATGAAATCAAAAAATAAACCTTGCCCACTTTTGAAAAGTACAACAAAATCAATATCTCAGTAAGCAGTCTGAATATCACAACCTTTCATTTTCATTGATCATGGTCAAGGTCATGGTTAAATGCATAATGAATTATGTTTTAAACCTGCTGATTGGTTGTTCTAAAAAATAAAATTACTATCAAAGTAAGGTACGTAACTACAGATGACATGTTACCAAGTCACAGGACCCAGAAATACCAGCATTATATTTATATAAGGTATATTTTAAACTGTCAGCGCCAATGCTATACACACAAATTTGGAATCCTCAGAAAATCTTCCATATATAACTAAAGTCTTTGTCGGTGGGGTGAAGATTTTTAAAATTCAAAGCAACATTATTGGGCTGAAGCTACTCAGCACAATCCCTGCCACAACATCTTAGGCAAAGAGTATCTTGATAGAACCTCATGAGGTCAGCTCTGTCTTAACTAAAATTTTGACATCTGTTTTTAGCTCAGCTGACTGAAAGTCATAACCGCTTTACCTAGAATCTTCTAACTTGACATCCAGGGAGATCCGTAAAACATTCTTATTGGAAACCTAAAGTTGATCTCAGATACCCGTATTCTTCAAGCTATGTATGGGGCTCTGAAGTACCCCACATAATAATGGAAAATTTGAAACAAAAGCTCAAGTATCTGATCAACTTATGCATTGATCATCATGATTCTTTGCATGCATATTGATCATGGAGTGTTTCATCAGTTCCTGCAGACTGGTGGCGCCACCTGTAGTTTTTTCGATTTTTTACAATTTTTTTCTCTATTTTTGAGACCTTAAAACATGCGGTCGTCTGTTAATAGGGCACAAGTCATAACCGCTTTACCTAGAATCTTCTAACTTGACATCCAGGGAGATGCATGAAAAGTCTCCTTGGAAAGCTGAAAGTATGTCTCCATTACCCATTTCTTCCGAGCTATGGGGCTCAGAAATACCCCCAGAATAATTAAAAGTTTGATACAAAAACTCCAGTATCTGAACAACTAATGCATTGATAACCATGATTCTTTGTATGGATATAGATCATGGAGTGTTTCATCAGTTCCTGCAGACTGGTGGCACCACCTGGTTTGTTCTGAATTTTTAAGCATGTTTTTCTCAATTTTTGAGACCTTTAAAGATGCAGTCGTCTGTTAACAGGGCACAGATTGTTACCTCCGAGTCTTGATGAACTTGAGCTAATTACGCTCCCGAGGCAGCGGAAATCTTGCGCTTCTAAAGAAGCAACTGATTTTCACGCTGCCAGCTTTGACCGTTTATGATATATTTTGACACCAGATGGCGGTTCGTTGTCCGCTGAAAAAAAAAAAAAAACGTGCGTATGATGTGACAAGCAGCCCACCAGATGCCAATAAACAAACACTCGACAGGCATCCTGGCTCCGTCCATAGCTGCGCTTTAAGCGCCGCTTGATGAGAGTTAACGGTCGAATTTTAATTGCTCCCTCTGTATTCTCGCATCATCGACCGATTCGATTATGACATTATGACTATGTTAACGTAGCCATGTATCTGTTGTCTGCAGAACTGAAACCAGCCAGCGAGGTGTTCACGCAGCCTTTGTTGTTACGTTTCGTTTGAATTACAACTCACCGGCCGGGCATCCTATTTGCCCAAGGCCCTAAGCAAACCACGTCTGGGGCAATTATCTTTGAGCCTGTGGCCTGTTCAGACGGTTAAAGGGGCGATGAGCTGTCACTCAAAACGAAATGAATATGATTGGCTCCGTGTATTCCTCGCTTGGCCATGTCTTCCAGCACAAGGTCTCATCTGATAGGACAAAATTACAGTGCTTCCCTCTGGTGTAGCAAATCCGGATACGAGGTAGGTCATAACAAACAGCGCTTACGATATAGGGAGTAGGCCTATAGTTAAAGCGCTGTGTAAAGAGCGTAGAGCTAATATGCATGAACTATGATGCCACCTACATAATCTTAATCAGTTGCCTGTGCAAGAACGGAGTCAACATGCCAGTCAGCTGAGCGTCATGACCCATGGGTCACTTGGTTTTTTTCTTCCATCCCAAGCCAGGAGGGGTCGGGATATAGACAAACTCAAACTTGCCATCAAGTGGAACAGAGCTGACATCGCCAGAATCTTCATCAACGAAGCCACGTGGGAACCGGCGTTGCGTAATGGCCAGGCCGAGAACGACAGCGTGTGGAAGGTAACGAAGAATGTAATAAAAATCTAGAGAACACCATCTTTATGCTACCAAGTCCATGGCAGCCACGCTTTCAGAGACCTTGATACAGCGAGCCGTTCTGACGCCTATTTCATGAATAATGAACAAGGCAATTGAACCAATACAATCACTCACAAAAATTTATTTTACGCGGCTGACAGGAGCATGCCTGGTCTTTTAATTGACTGGCAATTTTGATTTCAGCCCGAACATCTGTTTGTTCATTATTCATAAAATAAACGCTAGAGAATCAAGGTCTGTGAAAACGTGGCTGCCACAAACCAGGTAGTATGAAGATGGAAAGCACTTTTGAATGCGCACACCACCGCAGCCGAGGCCAAACTTTGATCTTTTTATCTTTCATCACATTCAGTTGTCGATTGTCTCACGACCGACCAATGTAATAGTACCACATTTCACCAACAGATGTCAATATCAGTGGCAGTGCTTTTGTTGATTGACATACGTATACTGACGTATATAAACCATGGCTGGATTCAGAACAAAGTTTTAGCATGTTTATCTCTACAAATGCTTTGAATTCCGTCGAAATATTTTTCAGATATTATGTTATCAAACTTAGGTTACACTTCTATGTTACCTCCTTGATAAAACAACTCTCTTTTATATTTCAGTGCATAATTAATATTGATGTTATTGGTACAATATGAAGGAACATGAAAGAAACTTAAGTTTCCTGTGAAACATTAGAAGCAGAATTCAGTGAATATAAACTCATTATTTTTTATTTACTGGGGAAAATTATAGTATGGTATACATAAATAAATATATTTTACGTAATATGTCAGGCACGCTTATTGATGGAGTATTATTTCTACCATACAGTTGGAGCTGGAAGAACTCCACGACGCCATGTTAATGGCCCTGGCTCTAGACCATATGGATTTCGTCAAACTCTTTCTTGAGAACGGGTTGAACTTGGGGTCCTTTCTAACCCAGCGAAGGCTGCAAATCCTGTACAGAATGGTCAGTATACGTTATTTATGGACCTCGTCAGACTGTAAGGGGCTTTGTTTTGCAATGTTTTTAGAATGCAAATATAGTATACATTATATACTCTGCCTTTTATATAATATTTTGTTTTGAGTTACATGTATTTTAACACTTTGGGTTTTAGGGCTTATTTGATAAGACAAAAAAAGAATTTAAAAAAAATACCAATGTAATAACAAATGTTTCTTGACAAAATCTTTAAACAAAGTTTACTATGTGAATATTGCCAGTTTTGTCGAAATCGTCTTTCTTATCATAACATGTTCCTTGTCTTATTTTTATATATTTTGTGTATTAACAGGAACCGGTTCTAGAATGCAGCTGTAAAGTACCAGGTAATTAATTTTAATTTACACCAATCGGCTCATTTGAGTACCGTTTGGCATCAAGATGTTGTCTTAAGACTTTCAATGTATATCTAAAAACTGGTTTATTATAAACTGGCAAAAGTAAAGCTGGAACGCCATATACTTTCAGAGCTAACTGGAATTAGTAATCCCTCCTACATTAAGGAAGTTACAAAAGGAATAAACTCATTCTGTTTTGTTGAATTACATAAATATTTTACGAATATTATTTCCAAGACACCATAGCAAAATCTGTAGCAAATTTAACCTTCTATAATGAAAATCAAATTTATGCGTGTTGATGTTTTGTTTGATTGTTTTATTTTAAGATCCTGAATTAGTCCTGTTCGTCTGGTCCCTGCTTCTGCACCACAAAGAATTAGCCCGGATCTTCTGGGACGAGGGAAAGATGAGTAAAAACTATCACGTGACCTGTTTATATTAGTTCACTCTGTGAACTTATGCTCTGGCGCAGCGTCCATTTTCTACCGTCCACCGTCTATAACCGAATATCTCTAGAGCCGCTGCAGCTATCATCATGAAATTTGCAGACTGTTTTATCATGTGATGAAAATATGAAAAATAAGCTATTGGTGGCACCACCTATGTTGACCTTCTTCCTTCAAGCTGAAATGACCCTATTCTCTTTTTCCAATATAAGTCATTAGTAGTCACAGTTTGGCTTTCACATAATTGTCAACAGTTCCTTAAAGGAAGAGGAATAAAATTAGTGTAAATTCAGTCAAATTATAGTCAAAGTGGCGACTTTACGAAAGTTCATTTTTTTTTCGATCGCCAAATTTGACAATTTGTTGTGTTTCCATGTGTGTTACCAAATATCACAGGAACTGCTGCAGCATTCAGCACCATGTTTCTCAGGAATATTGATCATGTGCCTGCTATTTTATTTTGGCCTGCAGTTGGCGCCACCTACGTTGAACTAGTTCTGCAGGCTGTAATGGTCTTTTCTGCTTTTCCATGATATGTTAAAATATATTAATATTTAGGCTTTCAAGCTTTTTTTGTACTATCTAAGTAAATAATTCCTTAAGAGGGAAAATTTGACAATTTGTTGTGTTTCCATGAATGATCTCATGTGTAAAATCTCCTTAAAGGAAGGGAAATAAAATGACTATAAATTCAGTCAAATTATTTTGACATCTTTACAGAACTTTACAGAATATTTTACATTCACTGTTTCATGTCTTAATCACCCACCATCATACAAAGTAATTGACGGAGTGAACATTAAACCTATCGGTCTCTTGTTTAGATTAACAAACCCAATTGACTTTCTCTTTTTATATGAGGGGACAGTCGACCTGCTAACAACTATAACATCCAATAATCAGTCTTTAATTTGTCGCCTTTTATAGATGTTCATTAAAATAATAACGTTCGGTTGAAATGGATGATTTGTGAGTGAGCGTGACATAGCTTTTTCACCGGGATTACAGAAGAGAATTCTATTCTATAAAATTGTTTTTACTTGTATAATTTATGTTGATTAGTAGATTTTTTATTGCCACATGTCTTATACGAAGGTATATCGACCGCCATTGCTGCTCAGATGATTTCGGATTTAATGTTTGAAAAGTCTTATGACATTGAAGAAAAGGAGGCCATCATGGAACAAAGAAAGTGAGTTACGTGCTGTATTTTTAAGAAATAGCAACATAATCCATTCGGCTGAAATTCTATCGATTTTTTAATCATAATTCATGTAAGAACAGACTTTAACCGCCTTATTTGCGCCACTGCCGGCGAAGCCCGGCATTGAGTGTAAGGGTCGTAATATTTACATGGAAGATTATAAACATTTCAAATTTTAAAGGTAAATACATCATCTTTTCTCTAACGATGAGGTTCTAGTCGGATTTACATAAGGGTCAAAGCAGACTGGTAGCAGTCATATAATTCTATCTGTGATCTAAGACCAATATTTGCCAGTCCCACGGGTGGTCTTATAACACAGGTTTAACAATGCATAGATATCTTTATCTATATACACACACACACACATATCCTCTTATAATAATATTCTTTGTTCAGTATGTTTGAGGAGATATCAGTAGATCTGCTGAAAGAATGTGAAGCAAACGACCGGAAGAAGACGCAGCAGATCTTAACCCGAGGACACGAGATGTTTCACGGATCCACAGCCATGATTCAGGCTGTAGAAGCCCAGAACAAGAGATTTATAGCTCAGCCTGCCTGCCAAGCAGTGCTGGATAACATCTGGATGGGGAAAATATCACCGGAAAACAGCATGATTCGGGTTATTTTTATTTTTTTTTTATTTTGTTTCACCAGTATATACAGTAAATTCTTAATGTTTCGAACATTTGTAATCAAGTAAAGTCTTTAAGTCATAATAATAAGTGTTTGAAAACTCTTATATCCCCGGAAACGGCAATCGGATCTGTGGCTTAGGGGAAGAGCACAAGACTCAATTTAAGGAGTGTTTCATTCATAAGCATTCCTTCCCAGTTTTCCTCGGTGATATAACCCAGCAATGGGAACGATTACAGACCAAGGAACGGCAGGTGCAGCATTCACCGGGCCTCGTTAACACCAGGATATATAATGAGAGGAAGTGTGTGGTACTGTAGCCTTGTCATACACGTAGTGCCAAACTGGAATGAAATTCTGCAGATGCACATATACTTAGTTAACCTAGCAATACAAAATTGAGGTGGTTACCTCCAACCAAAAATATTAAAAAAGACCATTTTTTTAACTTGTACTGTAAATTTGTAATTATTTGCACACTAAAAAATAAATCTCATATTAGCTCGTTGAATAGGGGTAACGTGTACATGGCCAATATGACAATAGCCGAATGCACACCCATAAGTATAATAATGCTGAAAAATTAATTCGAATCAAATTCCAAAGAAATACGTTGCATTTAAGTTTTGAGGTTTTCTGTGAGTGCTATGATTGATGATGCAACTATATTCGTACCCCTGAACTTAGGTGTATTAGAAACCATCACGAGTACAAGCTAACTATAAAAATCGTATAACACATTTAAATAATTACTGTTTATTGACGAATATGTATACATTTCCAAGGAAATAGCTAAAGGTAAGGTTAAGGGGTGTTATGTGTGTTTATATAAGATTAACTTTCAAGCAGTTGCGTAATATTAAAATATCTCTTTACAGATATGGATTTGCATTTTATTCCCGCCGTTGCTGTTTTGTTTAATTAAATTCAAACCCACAGGATCCCTGCAAGACAAGGTAAGGTGACAAAGATTAATTTGTAATTAATTTAATCATGTTTCAGGACACTCAAATACTACAACAATAAATAACGGGAGAATTGAGTGGATGTTATAGAAAGCACTGATTTTTGTCTCAGGTATAGATGAACTGTTTGTCGCACCAAAAAAATCCTTTCATTAGGCATTAGATTATCATTAGGTTGTGAAACTTATAGTTTTAGGAAAATGTGTATTTGAAACATTTTAAAATAAGGTGTATTTAAAACATTTTATCACACCCAGCAGATGACATCAACAAGAAAACCAGTTCGCAACGAGAAGCAGCATGACAAGTAAGTGACTCATTATCTTAATTTGAGGTACCAGATTTATCACGCCAGCTCTAGAGAAGATATCACCTCTTATTATCTCGAAATTGCCAGTAATATATATGTAGCTGGGGAAGGGGTTGAGTTTGTAATTAAAAAAAAAATAAAAAAACACGAGTAGTGATATCACATAAGTCAAAATTAGTGCAACCCTTCCAACCAGTTGCACGATTAGCCAATCACATCTAAACCTATTATACACCTTTTTCAGGAGCTGTTTCAGCGCATGGTTACGCTTGTACGGTTACTTACAGAAACGCAGTTGAAGAGAAACACATGTAAAGAAGTCTTCATTCAAGTCATGATTGCTTATAATGGTTCACTAGAATGCATTTAGAACAATAATATTTTAACAATATTTTTTTTGTTATCACGGTTGTCTTGTGTTCTCTGACAGGACATCAACGCCAGAAGCAGTGCATGAAGACCGAGTAAAACAATACCAAAAGCTACCGTACTTCTTCAAAGCACCGATGATAGTTTTCATCTACAATGCAGTATGTACATCTCTTTTTCTCTCTCTCTCTTATTTATAAACCTGTAATAAGAGTTTACCATTCCCTGTCACTAGATCTCGCCCTGCTAAACTGTTGCCAGGTGAAAAGCTACGGGCTGTGTGATCTTCCCGTTTGCCGTCATAAGGCGTAAGTTTTTTCTGCATGGTCCCGTTGCATCCCAGAACGAGACCAGTTTTATCTTCATCTCCGGGAAAATGGCTTTAATTGGACAAATTTATACGTATCAGTCCGTGTATTTTATTTGAAAGAAGTTGAATCATGGCAATCATCACGGACTGTTTTGGCAATCATAATGCAAAAGAGCATTGATTAGGGACCGGTAAAGTAGTCGGGTCATCCATTACTAACATCAGGGGTGGATGTAGGAGGGGTACGGGGGCGGCCCCCTCTTTTCAGACCAATCTTAGAAATGGGGAATGCACGTTTAGCTTCCAAAAAAAAGTGGCGTCGGATTTTCGACTGCTTACAACAGCCTCTAAATGTTATGTATAAAGTATGTTATATTCTCGGAGCACTTGTTTACTTGGACCAGGGTGTCCACCCTCCCCCTTTTTGTTTCTTAAATCCCTAAACGATTTTGGGATTAATGGATCCTTGCTTTATTTCAAACAATAAAAAAAAATTTAAAAAAAAATCAAATTTGGATAAATCAATGTCATATCTTATGTAACGATATTCCAAATAACGACGATCCACTACGAGTTCGACGAGTTCGGACCGCAAATCTGCAAGCGACTGTCAGGGGAAAAAATTCAGCTTAACAATGTACGCGGGTAAGTTTGTTTGTCCGGCGAACATCGTCTTATCTTGCCGAGAGATTGTAACCCATTATGACGTTTTTGTTGTATGTTTTCAGATCTTCTATATTGCCTTCTTGGTTTTGTGCACTGTGATTCTGGTCAACATTCAACAAAACAATGTGATGATACCAGAATATGTCATCATCGGATGGTTGGTCACGCTGGTTGTCGAAGAATTCCGCCAGGTGGTGAGTTTTAATAAGAACCAAGACACTTCGGCAGCCTTACACTCCTTACGCAGCAGTCATACGCTGCAGTCGTTCCAAATCTCCTTCGCTATAACTGCTGCTTTGCAGTCAGGGGCGTCAGTATAGGTAGGGATAGGGGTTATATATACCCCCCACTTTTAAGCAAGGGGGGGGGGATGGTCAATGAAATCATCCCCCTGATATTCAGAGAATAATATATATATATATATATATATATATATATATATATATATATATATATATATATATTTGACATGAAATATATTAATAATCAGAATTATAGGATTTGGTATACTAAAGAATGTTATTTATCTTAAACTGGTTTAGAATTACCATATACTCTTAACTTACTAACTTTTTAAAACCGTAAAATTAATTGTGATAATTTTTAAATTCATGTATGTCAAAAAGCACAATTAAGGGTGCATATATATGTGTGTGTGTGTGTTTGTGTTTGTAAAAAAAAAGTCAACATTTTGAATAACGCCCCCCCCCCCAAACGCCTGCGAGTCATCCCCCCCCCCCCCCCCCACCCTTGAAGATAAATTGACGCCACTGTTTCAGTATTTTTTTTCGGGGTTTCAACAACAGGGCTGGCACAGAGCAAACAATTGAAATCAGACCCAAATGAGTGTATGGTATCGCTTTGTGCATACAAGTTTAAAACCTGAGACACCCCGCCCCGCTCTCATCAGGTCTGATTACAATTGTTGGCCCTGTGTCAGCCCAGGTTTGAAGCAAGAAAAACTTCACCTTTTCTATTATACTGGCGTGATAGGTTCAGAAACGGGAAGCGGCCAACCAACTTAATAAAAATATTAATATAAAGATGTTCAAAATAAACTTCATTCACAGAAGATGGTGCTCACTTTAATTGATCTCGAGTAAAATCATTTATAATTGTTTTATTTTCACTGTAGCTATGGGAGGACCGAGCCCAGTTCAATCTCAAGCAATATGTGAAGAATCTATGGAACGCGTTGGACATTCTGACAGTGTGTTTGTTTACCGCCGGTACCGTACTGCGGTTTATACAAAACTGTGACACGTGCTTCAATTGGGGCCAGTCACTGCTAGGAGTAACTCTCATAGCTGGCTATTTTCGGACTGTACGAATACTGTCCTTCAACAAGAAGCTGGTAATGCTTGGGAAAATTATAACCAACCTTCTGATAACGTTATTCAGGTAAGTATTATTTAGATCTTTCAGTATGCGTTGTAAATATACTATAGTCCATAGCGCTAACATTACCTGTGACTTAGAATAACCCTCTATTCGATAGAGCTGGCTGTGATTGGTCGAATATGGAGAGCGTTGATTGGCCATCAGTGGAAAAGGTTAGCTGCAGTTGTGATCCGTTTGGGAAAACAAAAATCACACTTGATATTAATTTATCAAATTTGTATACTGATGCACATGAAGAAGAATTCATATATTATTAGGTCGAACGTATTATACATTATTCAAAAATCGAATATGAATTATGCTTACAAATATACCTTTGGGGTCGTTTTAACCGACGAGCACCTAATTAGGTTAACATGTGCAAAAGAATTACATGTAAATGGCAAATAGTTTCGCAATATTTACAACACTTTTGGGACGCTTTATTAAACATCGTGATCCTAAACAGTTTCAAAGCACGATTCATTATATCAGCATTGAATTTTTTAGTACATTTAGGCGAGAATCCCCTAAAACGTTTTGGAAGAATAAAATATTAAACATTTAGCTGCTGTCTTATATACATGCATAAGATACACCATCACATGTGTCCTATGTGCACATTACCAATTTCTGCATTGGAACTTGATAATATCCTGATCCGGAGTGTTATGACGTCATCCAGGAGATGTTTCCCGAATTTTGTTATCTGTTTACATATTTTACAATGTAAAATTAATTTTAATTCTTATTGACACAAAAAAAAACTTTTTTATTTAAATGTTAAAAAGCACGTTTATGGATTAATTTAACAATATCAAAATAGCAGTGGCCACAGTTTACTGGAGCGGACCATAATAAAATAATTTCCAATATATCTTCGAATTTTACCTGAATTATTTTGATTTTTTGTTCACATTTCTCCTTTGCAGTCAGAACATCGGGCAGATGTTGGACAACACGAGTGAGGCGTGGGAGTTCCAGCGGTTCTCTCTGGTCAAACAGTTCGATAACCGGCCCCCGCTCCCTCCCCCACTTATCTTATTCAACTATTTGTTCATGATCCTGAGCTGCTGTACATGTTGTACACCGCAGCGTACTGGTTTCAGTGAGTTTACAGTACATACGCGTTAGTGATGCAGGACTCGAGTACGGACTTGGATTCAAATGCAATTTTTAGGGTATCGGACTTGGACTCAAGTACTTATACTCCGACTTATACCATTTCGAGGCCAGTAAAAAAAATATATACACATAAACTATAAGACTTTCATGCATGTGCAACTATTAACAGAGTTCTACAATAAGACAATATACCAAGCTTTAGCTCCGAAACCGGAGCTAATTGAATTTAAACATTTCAGCAAAAGACGTGCAGACTAACGTAAAAAACATGATAATATGATTTTTTTCATTTTTAGATTTATTTTTATGAAGAGATTTATATTGCACTCGGACTCCGACTAAGATTCCAAACGACTCGGACTCGAAAAAAGTGGATTTGGGCTTGTAACATTATAATCCACATGCACATGATCTTTTTATTTCCCTCAGGTTACTAACCCCAGAAAATATCTACAATTATAGTGTTAGTTTATTTATGTATAAGATTAATTATGTTACCTTTAATTGTATCATAATTATTTTGCAAAATCTTAGACGTACATCATTACAGAACAAAAAGAATGCACTTTTCCATGTACCAGTATGTAAAACTGCAGCCTACAGTAAAACTTTACAATTCAAAGGGGTTGGAATTTGGAACAATATTATGAAAAATATTGGTCCTTGTTCTGCAAAATCAACATTTAAACGTCGTCTGGAAGAATATTTTTCCCTCCACTTTAAAATCATATTAATTATATTTAACTTCATTTTCATAATCAAATGTTCATTAGTTTGTTTTCTCTGTATTGCAAAAAAAGTTTAATTTTAGTTTACTTAATGCATAGTGCTTACACCATATAACCTACTATATTTAATGTTAATACTGAGAGGACATATACTCCATGAGTCAGTCCTCTTTGTCACATGGATAACTATATATAACTTTAACTGTTCCATGTATAATGTATATATTATTGTGGAAATAAATTAATTTTATTTGAATTGGACTCGGGTGGCCTGGATTCGGACTTGCACTTGGTGTGAACTCGACTGCATCACTGACGTAGCTCTACCTTATTCTCTTATTTTAACCCTCAGCAATGAGCAAAGAAATTTGTAACATTTGCTTGTACTGAGAATTAATCATATAATTACAATGTATTTCAGGTATAAATGTAGCAGTTCACACTGGTGCTTTTTCTTTGTTTCGGATTAATTTTCGATTAATGTGTTACTAATCTTATGACCAAATATGATGCATGTCAAGAGCTTAGCTATAAAAAATATACATAGGAAGGCACTTTTTGCAAAGTCAAGATTTAACAGAAGATGTTTCTGTTCAGTAAACAGATTTGACGATGATACAGAAAACCAGCTAATCGAATGGGAAAACACACGCGCGGATGAATATCTACGACAGACTGAGGAGGCCGAGCGGACGGATACAGGAGTAGTTGTGCTAGACATGAGTAGAAGGTACTTTATTTTATTACTTATAATATGATAAACCCCCGATTAGAAGACCACCTCTTAAAACCACACTTTATCTGTCCAGTCATGAAAATCCGTTGATTGTTAAAACCTTTACAACCGTCACTCAATACATTACTATATGGCTGAACACGCATCACGGACATTATATTTCCAGATCTTCAAATGTACTTTCAAACTAGACTTTTTTTGTGTAATATTTTCATGTGATTGTTTCATTTAATATTCACGTGATCGCTGCATAAGAAATTGAAGGAACCTGTAAAATAATGACACAGTGCGCCAAAATTAGAAATTAGCAAAATGTCCATTTATGATCAAATTCTGCGTTGATAATACCCTGTTTATTCATTTGTTATCTTGTGTCAGTAAGACGTAAATAGATTTGTGAAAAAAGGTAACTGTTCGTGAAGTTACTTACGAATCATTCACTAAATATGGCTGTTGACATGTTTTATTTATCGGATATTTGGTCGTAAGTCCCAGCTTTAATTTGTTTTTATCAAAATCAATATTTGATAGAATTACCAAAAATATTCAATGGCCAAACGGTATTGAAAGGTACTCTATATATATATATATATATATATATATATATATATATATATATATATATATATTTATATATATATATATATATATATATATATATTGTCCTCTTGATATAACAGGTTAGCAGTCCTGGAGGAACAGGTAGGTTCATATTTATAATTTTATCCTTCCCCTTTCACTGAATTTAATCCCTCACCTTAATCACTACCTTTAATTGTATACACTCCTCGTTCTAGACCTCCTTTTGTTAAACCGCTGCTTTGTTTATATTTTTATCGGGTTCTCAACAACAGGGCTGACATAAGGCCAAGGAAATCGGGCTTTTGCGGATTTTGAACTTGGAGTTGGATGCACAATGCGACACCACGCTCTAATATGTCTGATTACAGTTGTTTTTCCTGTGCGAGCCCTGGTGGTGAAACCCCGAAAATTTTGATCAGCAAAACAGCTGTTTAAACGAAGGAGATGTGCAGTGTGTAAAGGCTGCGTGATGAGTGTATTGATTGTATCGCTTAGACAAAATCTTAAATTATCGTTAATGTTTTCTTAATTGTTTAAAATATTGTGTCGTTCTTCGGCGTTTAAGACATTCCGATATATAAAAAGTCATAAGTGCATGGGTTTAAAAAGATAAACATTCCTGTGTTACTGAACGGGCTCATGATGTTATGCTTTGTTGTATAACGATACGAGTATGCATTTAACATTATTCTCAGCAAAGCTACATTTCAATTTTAAATTTTAATTTGAAACTAAATTGTCATGTTTTCAGGTACAAGGGATAGCCATGTCATTAGACCCTTCCGGTAAGAACCAGCGACGACAGAGAACCTCCATGAATGTGTAGATGATAAAATTATACCTAAAGAAGAAACCACCACATACATATAAAGTACCATTGATAAATTTATCTCAGCTGATACAATGCAGTATATTTGTGCAAATTTAGTTCATGCTTTTTCTAAATAGGAATGATTAAATTCTTCATCATTTGTATTAAATCTGCATTTCTTTCCGTAAAGACAAACATGTTAAAGGAATTTAAGCTTAAACAATGTCTCAGATATTGATCGACCCACTTGAGGGACCTGATTAACAAATTAAAATAAGAATAAACTCTTAGTGGTTTCCCACCTAGAAGGGTCATAAGATACGGGTCCAATCTATAGTTAACCCTCTGCTCTTTAGCGAATCTTCAGGGTGTCAGCAGGACTATTCTACTCAGGCCAGGAAGACGAACTCAATGGATATTTTTTTAAGTGTGCTCACAAAAAGCAGTGATATACAATATTTTATTTTGTTTACAAAATATGATATCATGTGGCATAATGCTTGATAATTCACTGAAATGTTTTTATCCGATTTATCCAAAAATATGTTGCAGTCACAATAAATTGTACTCATCAAAAACTCCTAGTGTACACGTGTAGGTGTGAATGTGGGTGTGAGTTTGGGCGATCGAGAGAAAAATTATGTTTGTAATAATAAATAAATAAGGCCAATTATCCTAATAGCACTTAGAAGCATTAGACCACGACGGCCCTAGAAAACGCTTCTCCATCAAGTAATTGCCGTTTATGGCTCTAGGAAGCTGACTCTGCCTGGATGATAACCGACGCAGTTATGATTGAATGAAATCTCATGAAATTTTCAGGATATTTTGGGATGGGCCAATGAAGAATCGATTAGAAGAACGTCACCATATTATATTCACAAACGTAGAGCCACTTATGCACGAATGAACCTGGGAATATTGGCAAACATGGTTAAGGAAGAATTCAACAGTAGGGCCATCCCACATGGCAGAGGCTTACCATCCTTAGAATGAATATTTATAGTTATAGACTAATTTCACCATATAATGAATAAAATATGGAAACATTAGATTGTGCTTACAGTATGTGCAAAAAGTGGAAAGTCGTCAAATCTGGGGAAAATTTTAACCGTATATCCTCTAATCGTAAATAACAATATGGAGACAACAGTGTAAGAAAAATATTATTACTTGCTCTCTAAACTTTTTATTAATATAAAAATCATATCTAAATAATAAAAAATGTCTCAGTCGAAACATCGATACAGGACGATCTGATACATAAATATTCATTGTCTGCTTCCAATATGTATGTCAACATTGTATTTATATATACATCTATATTAATATCACATAATTTCACAGCTTAACATCAATATGTCCGCATTGTACTATACAATGTTATCTGTGTTGACGGAAATGTTCCAATTTTTTGCGAATGTTGAAGATTGAGTTAGCAAAATATAAATATCACTTCAGAACATAAACGATAAATACAACTGCGCCTCAATGTCGGTAATCCTCCTTATTGCTTTGTCCTGTGGCTCTCATTTCCTGCAAAGGTTTTATGAATATATATATATATATATATGTCCCAAACATTTCATTTCTATCAAACCATGGGTCTTTCAAGTGAAAGGAATGTCATGTAAAAAATTATGCATGATCTAAAATTACATAATGATTAATTAATATTTAATAAGAGAAAAATATGTTTTGCATTTCATGTCACGTTATCTTTTTACCTGGGTTTTGTTAAGTTAATGTATCGATTAAATTAAAGATGGCTGAATCAATATAATCGATTCGAGAATGAGTATGGTTTGATATATGTGACGTCATTTGTGTACACAATGTTGGCAGGAAGTCAAGGTGCATGGTTTGACTACAAATACTTCCTATACTAAAACACTTACTTTTTGGCTGGCGTGCTTCAGATGCCAATCACGTGACTTCCGTCCCTGTGATATAAAAAATAATATTTGAGCGATATAATACATGTATATGTATATGCAACGTGTTAATGAATCACCAATTATGCAACAATAAAACCTGGCGTGTTATCCCATTAGAACAATTTGAATCTAAGAATGCTATATGCTAGTTGATATTAGAGATGACAGTAGGAATTTTCGGCCAAGCCCATGCAGAAAAATGTAATTGTATTTATTATTGTAAGTATGCACAGGCGTTATTTTAATTACATTAAAGTACCACATGTAATGCACACATAATATCCACAATCTGCCCAGAGAACTAAAATACAAACAACTGTAAAAGATTCGGACCGTATAGGTCCTCCGTTAGAGTGCCGCTATAAATGCACAAATTCCAAGATTCGCCAGTCACTGTGAATTTCCGGCAATATAGGTATTTGACAATGGACATTCTTGCATATAACGTATACCAATCTTTAAAAAAATCGAGTCATTCTTCGAATCGGTTCGGGAGATAACGAGTTAAAATATCCAAGATATTGGAATTCTAACTATTTTCCAAAATTTGGAAGCACACATATCATAATCCCCAATATTAAGAGAATATGTTTAAATGATTCAAGAGACAATCCGCACGAAAGTACGGGAAAGTGATTATACAGATTCTATATTTTTAATGGCATCCGCCTCAATTAAAATCCGTTGTCATGGTTTCCAACCTTCTTCGAAGGACGTAAATCTTGAGCGCGTAACGCCAACTTCAATTTTAAAGGGCCAAGTATTTTCAAATTTCAACATTCACTTACCTCAACATAAGCGTGAATAAAGAACGACGCCTGGAATATGACATACACCGCTCCCAGAACCGCCAAGGCGTAAGTGTCGGCAGTGGCCGCCAGGTTTTCGTCATAGAGAAGAAGACTGAGGACTGCGTGCCACGCCGCCGCCACTGTCAGCAGGGCCATGGACGCTAAGATGTACTTGTCCTGTAAAAAATGGATGTTCAATAGACAAAAATATCAACTGGATACATAATATACAGATTGTTAAGATATCAGTACGACGAACAGCTGAACGTCGCATCATGTTACCATATTTTAAATGAGGGAAACTGATGGTGCCTTTTTGTCTCTTTAACGTTGCTTTTGCGTAACTCGCACTGTATTCCTCTCCCGCGCGTTAAAACGTGTAAGAAAAGATCGTATTTCCTTGAAACATTTCTTCTCATTTCAATTGTGCATTAAGAAAATTCATATGCACTGATGAGTCAATAAGGAGCTAAAGTAAGACATACTGTTTAAATTTAAAATTGTAATGGGAACAATGGCTCTATAGGTTTCATCAATAAAAAAAGTATATATATTATGCAACGACATTTTTTAATTTTGACTTTCTAGGTTTTGATGAATCGGGAATAAGGCATCCAAAATAAAATTAAACCTTTGAGACTAAGATTTATTTTGATGATATCTATTATTTTCAAATATAATTAGAATTGATATAAGATATGATAAAGCCATGAGTATTTTTATTTAACTTCCTTTGATTAAAAGTAAAACATCCTTTTAAGTTTTTTTTATTGCTATCAATCTGATAGCAATTACCTCTACAAATGTTATATATTATCATTTGCGGGAAGCCATTTTTAAAACAGCTACATTTACAGCAAGTAGAAGTTTGATTCCCTTATAAAATTATGGTCAACATGTCCGAATAAATCTGAATGAATTCAGGGAAATCATCTTTTCAAATTTAGACAACATTCGATTGGAGATCCCAGTCATGAATATTCTTATCTCCGCTATGGTGGCGATCGAGGCATACTAACCAAGAATGTCAGGTATGATATTTGGGGCACATTGCGGTTGGCGATGTGCTTGAAGGCCACAGAAGTCAGCAGAGCAGTGAACGTCAACAGCAGACGATTCGGGGTCAGCTTGTTCTCGATAGCGAAGGACGTAAAAGCCAAACCCGTGATAAGTAACTGAAAAAGAATAAAAAGCATGTAAGAATATATCAGTATGAAAATATATGTATTTATAAACAACATATTTATGTATTTATTGATGGTGGTTGAAGGTAATTTTAACATTCAGAGGGGGGCATTGTCATTTTTCGTAAGGGGGGGGGGTGATTCTCCCCGTTTTGTGGTGATGGTGGGGTTGGGGCTTTGTAACCCTGTGCATTTTCTCACCAAACAAGACCCATGTCGTGCACTTCTGAACAATTTTTTTTCAACCAGCTTTATTCGAAAGCAGTCCCTCTATCAGAGTCGTTGAAATCCAAGTGGAACATTTACTGACCCACAAGGCTACATTGGTGGTTACAACATACACGTCATTATATACATTATATTTGAATGAACATTTACGATAACACTGAGTTAGAATGCGTGTCCACTTATGCGGTACGGATGCGGTGCGAATACGGATACGAATACGTTTTTCACCAACCGGACCATGTAGCCGCTGGTACAGAAACGCATGCGGAAACGTTCCATTTTGTAGAAATAATTGAGAGTAAAAAACGCACTGACAAACGTATCCAATGGACACACACACACAATATCGGCATACGTATCCCCATGTACGCACCACATGCGTACAAGTAAACACGCGGCTCAATAGTGGCGTTTTCATGAGATATCTTCTGAGCAGCGAGAATGAACTATGATGCGATGTACCAGAGATAACGCTAGAGCAATGGCACCATATGCTCATGTTCCAACATTGATTAGGCTGGTGAATAATAACATAAATGACTAAAGAAAACATATTCTGGAGAAATACATTTATCGCTCAAATTAGGGTATACCCTATACAAATACGCCTTTCTGCACTAGTCAACATGGTGCAAAATGGTATGCATATATGCTCTCTTTAAGCAGATTTTTTTTACCTTTATAGGTCCTAACTTCGTTCCGGTCATATATCATTGTTATATATATAGTAAAAAAAACCTTTAGATCATTTGAGAAGATAGTGGCATTACGAACCAAGACAACGAAGATGTTCCAGACGAAGAATCCTATCCTTCGCTGGACGGTGCATGCCGCTGAAAACGTTGGATGACGATGATTTCGATCGACCAATGACATTCCGCTTTGACTCCACGTGGTCACTTGATTGTGTAGCGCCCACTCCTGTGCGTCAATAAAGGACTGCACGCGCACAGCGGAAACAGAGGAAACGTCTGCCACCATGGTTACCTCATCCGGATTCCTCCGCGATGACAGACGAATCGTAAGATGCTAAAGACATAACGTGAAATATCAAAGCGTTCATATTGTTTATTCATTTGTAATGCCACAAATAATTTTATGTTGTTCTTAGTGTAATAGGATTCGCATTAACAAGACTTCTTTTTGATCCATGACTTTTCGAAAGGCCGAGACAGAGTCTACATGGAGGAATTAAACTCATTTTTTTAACTTTCGGGTACTGTTTACATTTAACCCTCTAATAAAAACTTATTTCCCTGTATAAAAACAACTGCATAAAATAACGCCTAAAATGAGTATTCTGATTCCTGACAGATACACTTCTCATTTTCAGTTCCTGGGCTAATAACCTGCAAATCATTCAAATGTTGTCAGTTTCCAGAGAACAATTTTTCCTGGAAAAATAATTTTTAGGGCTGATCAATGGTCTGTAGTGCTTATGTCTAATATACAAGGATGAAGACTGATTCAGAAAAAAAGTCTCGAACTTTAGGGGTGAATGGTTTTATAAATACTGCATGTAAGTTGTCAGTTGTCGACGTGTAAAAAGATGTATAAATTTTGAAAAGGTTTATAAAATTTCAGTGGTCCAGGAGTTCAAATTCCTAATATATGATAAGAATGAATCTACATAGTGTTATTTGTTAAAACCAGTGCTGGATTCTGCATGTTGCAAATTGGGTCGGTGTCCAGTGTGATCTGGGTACAGGACAATGGGCACTGGTGTGATGGCCTTTTGCTCCGGGTTGACTAGGTACTTCCTTTTCATGCAAAAAAAATATTCTATTCAGCTGATTTCGATACCTTGCTGTGTACACAATAGTTTTTAGCTCTGCTGATGAGGAATTGATCAAGTGTTGCTTCGTGGAAAAGGGATAGAGAAGGGCACGCATCGCAAGAGAATTTTCACGAAAAGAGTGGAATCAACTTTCTGTGAATGGGATAATCAAACCTTTCGAAAGAACTTTTTCAGTTGATTGGCAAGCTAGGAGCGGCAGGACAAGGACAGCAAGAACTGAGGCGAACAAGAGTTACACTGAAGAGAACATTTTTTCTCAAGAGGACAATCTGGGTACACAAGAGTCCCAGAGGAAAATTGATTTTACAGGCATATTTAAATTATGTTTATATCTTTCTTTATGCACGCCAACAACTTACATACCATATTCATAAACTTATTAACCACACCCAAAATCTTTTCGATTCTTCATTGCCCCATACCCTAAATGCGTTGAAATTTTCATAGGAGTAAGTCCAGGATTGCGTAAGTTATGTTTAGACAAACACGAACACACGAACGGGAATGAGCGCATAGGCCTAAGTTTACTCCTGGCAGAGGCAAAATAAAACAAGAAACAAGTAGATACGAGATAATGGAAAGGACTATAGGAATACAGACGTCTGAACAAGCATAGATAAAATTTGGACTTATATGCAATAATTAATCAGATTGCCGAAAAGAAGTCTTACAGCTACAGCGCCTCCGCCATAATCCTATACCATATTCTATAGTTATAACCGCCATGATTAATTGATTCGGCAAGCTGCATCAGCCAATATAAAAACACAAGCTATTTATTGATATTCCTTCAAGAGCACGCTTACACTTAAAAGTGGATAATGGAAATCTACCTCTGAAATATTCATCATTGCCATTATATACCAACCTCAACGGCAGACTCGTCAAAGCCGCCGACGCATTCAAATATAAAGACGATCTTAAAAAGCAGACACGAAACTAAACCTCCAGCCTCACCTGAGTATCAAAGGGAAATTGATGAAGCTCCATAGTTTCTGCGAATGTTCCTTTGACTCGCCTTTTCTCAAAAGCCCAGGCTTTGTTCTGGCCGTCTCGTTTTGCGCCGTACCATATTTCTTCCTTGGGTTCAGCGTGGTTGTTCTGTATAAAGATATCTGGAGACCAATGCTTCTTCCAGTCGTAGTCTTCGCCCTGAAAAAGAAATATCTACAGTATTTTTATTACATGAGAGTACATTGGTCGAACTGCATTCGTTCTAAAACTCATTTCCCTTAGCCACTGCTTTCGAAAACAGTGTTTGTTGGGTATCGCCATCAGGGATTTGGCTAAGGGCCAAGAATTCCGACCAAAAGGGAACGGAGTAATGCGGGTTTAAAACTTTAAGGAGAAATTATATCACTCTCATATAATTCAGAAATATATTAGTAAGAAGCCAAAAAAATCTATATAAAATGATGATATGAGTCAGAAAATTACAAAAAGTATTAACAAATAAAAGATTTATGAAGACTTTCCTGTAAAGAGGTATAATACTTGTAACAGTTGCAGCTCTGCAGATATTTACCGCCTCTCATCCCTGACTTATAATGTAGTTTTTGGTCATTATTTTTCAGGAAGACAGACATTTTAAATTTCCCAGTTCGGTCGCAACTGTGAAAACACACACAGTTACATGATGAATATGACCGATTCTCTTACCTTGGATGATTTTCCTCTCTAACTGATAATTTCAAATTGACCCGTGTATGGAAATGTTTATTAAAACCTTGAAATCGTTCAAATAAGGCGAAAATGTTACAGGCTTTCTTAGTAATGGATGGTTTCTCATACCGGAAGTTCCTGATTGTCCCATTCTGGTTCCCGCCATTTTACGCGGATGAATACGTCTGCGTCAAATACCTCTTTGACCGTGTCAATGTCACCAACTCGGAGGAAGATAATTTTAACATGTACTTCCACCTGGAAAAATAGGACCATCAAAATATATATTGAATCTGTGCATATTTCGTTATTAAATGAAGAAAACAACGTTATCGTTATTGAACTAATATTAAGGTGTACACCAGAGTTGGGTCCAAAAGTAATTGTATTTGAAGTAATTGTAATTACAATTACTTTTTCAAGTAGTTGTAATTGTAATCGATTACATTTTCGAATCCTTGAAAGTAATTGTAATTGTAATCGATTGTTTTTGAAAAGTAATTGTTTGAACAATTACTTTTCAATTACTTTTGGGTATAATTGTCTCATATGAATAATTCCATCAAACTCTAAAATTTAATAAGCATACCTGGCTATTAACCAGTTTCCCATGGTTGTTCCTCATGTATATTTCAGAGGCATATATGCATTTTGAATAATATTTTTATTTTCTCAGGATACCAGTTAAATTTTGACTGAATAAAAAAGTTTCCCATCAAACCTATCCAAATGTAAAGGTTACTCCCGG
The DNA here is from genome assembly GCA_026874595.1 of Sipunculus nudus. Classification (NCBI taxonomy): domain Eukaryota; kingdom Metazoa; phylum Annelida; class Sipuncula; order Golfingiida; family Sipunculidae; genus Sipunculus; species Sipunculus nudus. The sequence continues at coordinate 60,645,610 of CM049317.1, read as the reverse complement.
TTATCTGAAATCACTTTCAAGTTATTTCTGTGGGTAGCCTGAACCTAATTTCAGGTTAACCCACACTGTTTAAATTAACGTTTGCTAATTTAATTAAATGATAAATTTTAATGCTTTTAACCAATGATATATTAGAGCAATAAACCCCATGAAAGACACAAAATCTAAAAGGTTGAATCAGTCTTATAAGCGTTGTTGCAAATTTTAAACAATGTTAATAAGTGTTTTTAGCTCAGCTGACTATAAGTCATCTGAGCTATAGTCGTGGTCCATTGTCCGTCGTCCGTCCGTCCGTCTGTCCGTCCGTCCGTCCGTCTGTCCGGATGTCCGTCCGTAAGACTGGCACGTTTCGACACCGTTGGACCTACGAATCTGAAATTCGGCATACAGTTAGATGTCCCCAAAATCTCCTACCATGCCGAAAATTGGGTCAATAGGACTTCGTTCCTTTGAGATATTAAGGAAAAACCTCAATTTTTTATTAGAAATCTATTTTCACACTTCAGGACTGCCTAATATCAAAACCACTCATCTGGTTTTTCTTCATATTTACCATAAATTTTCCCCTATATAGTTCCTATGTACATGCCAGATATTAAGTCAGTATTAAATAAGTTAAAAAAGTTATGGGCCCAAACATAATGGACTTTTTAAAAAAATCAGGAAGATATTTGGTCACTTAAGACCAAAAGTGTTAAAGGTAGGGACTTTTTTCCAGTAATACAACTTTAATTAATCAAAATTTAATTGTATACCAAAAATTAGATCAAAATCTGTTAAATTTTTTTAAATATTGGCAAAAATATAAAATTGGTACCTTAAATTTTGCCCAACTTTGGCCACGGCACGTTTTTTTCCTGTAAGTACTGTGGATTTAATTTTCACAGCAATGTATACATAAGGATTTAATCTGTTAAAATCTGAAATTTGAAAATAAAAGCTGCAAAATTAGGCTAGTTACTGAATGTTTTTGGAGGATCTTGTTGTATTCCCTTACATTGTCAAGCATTCCACTTTGATGACTGTAGGTCATTCAGTGCACATCTCTATGCTCCCCAGGCTGTTGGCATAATTTTAGATGTCCCCAAAATCTCCTACCATACCGGAAATTGGGTCATTAGGACTTCGTTCCTTCGAGATATTAAGGAAAAAACTCCGTTTTCCATAAAAAAGCCATTGTTACACTTCAAGGCTGCCTAATATCAAAACCACTGATCTGTTTTTGATCGTATTTAGTATTCACATTCTTTCATACATTTTCTATGAACATACCAAAAATTACGTCAGTATTGGGTATTATTATGAAGTTATGGGCCAAAACATAATGCAATTTTTTAAAAAATCAGGAAATATATTTACTCACCTAACATGAGAATTGCTGAACCTAGAGACTTTTTTTCAGTAATATAACTTTATTTAATCAAGATTCAATTGTTTACCCAAAATTAGATCTGAATTTTGCAAATTTTTCAAGTTATTAGCATAAATAAAAAATCAATACCTTAAATTTTGTCCAACTTTGGCACTGTTGATTTAATTTTCACAGCATATATACATAAGGATTTAATCTTTTAAAATCTGAAATTTCAAAGAAATTGATTGGAAAGAATAGCTTTTATTCATGTTTTCATGCACCATGTCAAGTGATGTTTACATCTAGCCCACCTAGTAGTACAGCCTTCACTTGCATTATGTAACCCACCCCAGGCAGCTTGCCTTGGGTTAGCCTGGCCACTACCAGCAGGCTTCCCCTCTGCCCTGCACTCCCCCCCCCCCAGATGGTGCATAAACTAGATGAATGTTATTATTTTCTGTATTTGATTCATTCTTATTCTCGGCTATGCTACATTTTATATTTTGTATTGTACCACCAGGGTTACAATGATTAAAGTGTACATTTAATTGTGTCCACAAAGTGGTGTATTGTTATGAAAGTGTGGATGTTCATCAGATAAGTAATTCATTACTTCAGAAGAGTAAAAACTTCACCAGGTGTGAAATTGACTATAAATTCCAATAATAAATTAAAACTGGGATAGTAATTAGCACAATGATATTGTTTGTCCCTCATTCAACCAACAGTGTGTATACTTTATTTGAAAAGATGTTTTATTTTATCAAATTTTCTTTTATTTTATTTTGGTGAATAAAATTAAGCATGTACTGAAAACTCTAATGTGCAAAATAGTGATTCAAGGAATATTCTTGTAGATGCCATGTTGTGGCATTATTTTCTTTTAAATTCAGTTTAAACATTTATGATTTAAAAATAATAAAATATATGTGTATACATAATATGACCCAATATGAGCTACACTCTGGATATATGATAATTGCAACTTTTGCAACAATTCTAATATTTTAACTTATAGTTTCAGTTTTTTACTCTGTGTATATAATGATTGCAACTTTTGCAACAATTCTAATATTTTAACTGATATTTTCAGGTTTTTTTTTATTAAAAATTTATAAAACCTGTAAATAAAAAAATGATTCAGATAAAAACTTCTTAATGGAAAAAGTGGATATGCTTTGAAAAATAGGATTATATATAAACTTAAATGCATTATTCCCTTGAAAGTGAAATTCTGTCCACTTGCCTGTCCATCTGTAAATTTTCATATGCATCACAGTATCTCAAAATTTTACTGTTTTTCTTCATGACAGTCTTGTCAGAGTATTAGTTTGCAATCACATATTTAGAACTTTACTATAACGAAGTAGGAGGGCCCCTTTCCTCTTAGCTTTTCATATTCTTATATAAATGAAAAACATTACAATAGAATATTTCTACATCAACCTTCGTGCTGCCCTCACTTTTCCCTTCTCCGAACCCCATCCCAAAGTCAGCCTCAGTAAGCAAGAACAAGATGAATCAGGTATATTCATACTTTAATATTTTGTATAACTATTCGTCCATAAGTACCTATGTACATGCCAGAAATTATGTCAATATTGTGTAATATGTAGACATAGTGGGCATCACAATAATGTACCTTGTCAAGAATAAAGAGATATTGTCTCATACAGTCACAAATTCATAAATCACTTCATCAGCATAGTTAATCATAACATCATATCTGTCAAATTGAAAGCTTGCAGACTACCATACACTTTAGATCCTTCAACAAATAGCCTTATCATCATTCTACTACTGCTTATTACTGCTGTCATTGCATTCATATTTGCTCAAATATATCACAATTTTCAACCCCTTCTAAATAAATAAAAAATAAACCACTATATTTGACTCTATTAATCCATCAGTCAGGTAATTTCATTTATCATTTACTCACATATTACATTACATTCCTTTATAAAAGCCCAACATGTCCATGATATTCATAAGCTTTATCGACTCAATATACCGGTAGTATCACAGTGGAGAAACATTTATGGTACAATCACGATCAGCTGAGCGCCGTGACCCATAGGTCCCTTGTTCTATTTACTCGTACACTTTTCCAAAGCGCATGACAAATTACTTGCAAACAAAGGATATACAAAGGTTCATATGAATATTTTGTAATAAACATACAGAAACAGCTGTTTTGAAATGTCATGGTTTTTATCTGTTTAGTGGTAACCAAAAGCAACATATATCTGAGTTTGTCTACATAATTATAATGTTAAACAAATTTTCTTTCCCTTCTTTTACCATATACCTTCATTGAAATGGCTCAGTTTATCTCCGTTTAGTGGTAACCCAAAGCCAAATACACACGTTTGTGTTTTTATAATAATCTTAATTTGATATGTTTTTTTTTTCCTTTTTTAAACAAGCTTTATTGATATAACACAATCTGGGTCCATTTTGTGACAACTATGAAATGTTTAATTGCATCTGCCAAAACGAAATTTTGCGGATACTATGTTTTTGACTGGGTTCCGCCGCCGCCGCGTTCGTTTCCGGAGAACTCCTCTTACACCAATTATCGGGTCACATGTGAACTGGTGCCTAACCAATTGGCGTTGACCTCTGACCTTTCTTCTCTGTCCAGCGTGCATTTGTGCTTCTGTTTCCACACATAAACCCACATATCTCGGGAACCGTTTGACGTCTGACGTGTTTAAGGAATGAAAACAAAAATTTACTCCCCGGGTGGGGGAGACATGTCCACCTCACATTTGTTCAACCATGCCGGTGCACATACCATGTTATGTCACCCCCCCCCCCCTCACACACACACACACACACATACTCACTCATATCTCTGCAGTGACTTAACTAATTCACCTGAAATTCGGCATGCGTAAACATCCTGGATAGCTTTTCTGATTTTATGACAGGTGGCGCCACCTACATTCACGTTTACGCTGCAGACATCCAAGCTCATATCTCGGGAACCGTTTGACCGATCAGGAAAAAATTTTGTACAAATGTAGCCCTTGCATAGCTCTATAACATACACAAAAATGGTGGCGCCACCTGCAACCATTTTTGCACAGGATCCTTCTGTTTGTCTGCCATGGGATAAAATCACTCATATCTCGGAAGTGGTTTGACATATCTGCCTAAAATTTTGCAGGTTTATACATCCTGGATAGCTCTCTTGATTTTATGACAGGTGGCGCCACCTACATTCTAGTTTACGCTGCAGACATCCAAGCTCATATCTCTTGAACCTTTGACCGATTGGGCCAAAATTTTGCATGTGTATAGATCTCACATAGCTCTTTATCATAAGCAAAACTGGTGCACCACCTGCAACCATTTTTGCATAGCGTCCGTCTGTTTGTCTTCCACAGGCTAAAATCACTCATATACATGTAGTGGTTTGACTTATCTGCCTTAAATTCTGCATAGGTATATAACTTGGACAGCTTCCTTGATTTGGAACACAACTTACATACACATTTCGGCTGCAGACATCCATGCGAATATGCAACACTTAACTCTATTTCCCCTTGCCACTCAATCCACTCAATACCACTGTAACAGCCAGCGCCATGAGGCAGGGAAAAACACCTCTTGGAAAGTCTGTTTTTTGTAGTTATTGCAAAATTATTATGCATTCAATTTTTACCATACTATACAAAATTTGGTTTTGAAATAATAGCAATATTATAACTAGTGATTGCTAAAAAAAATAAAGCAAACTCAACACCTTTTCAATTTGTTTAATCATTCAGTTTTCAGAAATATTATATTTAGAATGAATCCTCTGTTCTCAAACATTTTACAAATCCAAAACTAAAAAAAACTCTCTCCAATATATAGAAGTATATATATTCCTATTCCGATATCTGATGCCTATTAACTGGAAATAATCCCTTGAATCCTTAGTAAAATTCAGCACACAGGCTATTCATTTGTTTATATCCATGTGTGTAAAGCATGTGTGAGCCCACCAAAACAATCAAAACACATGCCAGACGAACCATAGTTTTGCATTTATAAATATATAGTGACCTCTCAACCTCAGAACATATGCAACCAACCACTTTAGGTTTCATGGTTTTTCTGTTTGTCAATGTCGGCGTATGTATACGGCGTGTACTTAAACTTTATCCGAAGCGCATGCATCCATCACAGAACCTTTCTTAATGGAATTAACTACAGTTCATTTATGTGGAGGAAGAGTATTAAGCCAGAAGTTACATTAATTCTACAGGAAAGATATGTGATATGCGGGCTTTAATTTCGTGCTTGGAAATCGGTAGGTTTTCTCTTTTGGCGTAACCCTGCTAACAGCCAAACAAATTGACACGGTGAAACATAGCCCTAGCACCCATGCTCACTTCCTACGCTACGCCGCATATATGCAGTTATAGATGAAACATAACCATATCGTTTTTTTTTTTTTGTAATGTTAAATGTTACAAAAACCAATCGTGCCTTCAAGGTCTGGCACTGTATTTATAGTACTGTGTCTGCATGCACGCTATTTTCGATTACCTTAGATTTTGTAATATTAAAGATCTGAAATGTTCTTCCAGAATAAGAGATGTTTTTACTCAGGCGACACACCCTACCTACCCTCTCGCCCTCGCGCGTGACTGCCGGGCGCTGCGTCACTTTGATGTTGCTCAGCTTTTTATCCAGAGTTTGATGTAACGACCGGAGTGCCTTTAATATTTCCTGTGTCTCCATGGCAACTAGAAGCTGAAATGATGATGGATAATCAGCTCTAATGGCTACTTGAAAAAATTAACTTATGAATAATAATAGTAACTATTTTTTTCCCCTGTGACTTTACTTTAATGTATAATTCGAGAGGAGCTATTATATATATATATATATATATATATATATATATATATATATATATAGACCTGTTCTTTTTATAAAACAACATTTATGGCACCCAGATCTGTTCATATATGTGGGATAATCATATTCTTATTTTGAAAGCCAATAATATGTAACTGTTGTAACAACTTACACAACAACCGCCTAAAGTTTAACTGTTATAAATTAATCATAATTTACATAATTTCAATATCTAAATTAACTTGTTTTAAATATAATGAAGGTATGAATTTATGAAAAATAAGAAATATTGCATGATTAAGGTATATATATGTCTGACGTGTTTAAGGAATGAAAACAAAAATTTACTCCCCGGGTGGGGGAGACATGTCCACCTCACATTTGTTCAACCATGCCGGTGCACATACCATGTTATGTCACCCCCCCCCCCCCTCACACACACACACACACACATACACACACACACACATTTTGCTCATCAAAAGAATGCCATTTGCCATAAAAAATAGTCCCTTATTTCAATCAGTATAAAATACGAGTAATTAACAAAAAATGTTACAAAGTTCCTCGAGTTTCGATTAGTTGCAATGTTTCAGATATGACTATAAATGACTGATAATACGATATGATTCACCCTTTTCCATAATATTTTGGATTCCAGCAATTAAACGCAGTATTCATGCAGTTTTTTCTGAAGTAATATCAAAACCCAAGTGTTATTGTGAAATGATTAGTGGAGGATCCAAGGGGACATGAGCTCTATATATACGAGTATATATATAAATATAAATATAAATATATATATGCATATATATATATATATATATATATATATGTATATATATACATACCAAGTACTTCCTAATTATTGAATATAAATAAAGAAGTAGCCTAGGTCACCTCACTTTGTTTACCATTCTTCCTGCATATTACACCCAACCCACCCTCCTCGAAGCTCTGAACCAACCCTCAATAATTTGAACACCACACCTCATATAAATAGTTGTAAGGTGTGGCATTTTAGTAATAATAACACTGCATGCTATTAATCATTAAGTATGACTGCTCTCAAAAGACTTTCAATATTCCATTAGCTCGATTTAATCGGATTCAATATTATTAGACCCTGCCATATTCTGTAGGCCTAATAATACCGAGCCGATTAAATCGGGTTATAGTATACCCAGTAAACCCCATTGCATGAGTGAGTCCCTTACCTGTTGAGTTATATTATCATGCAGTGAACGTTCAGTTTCCAGGCTTCAGATAACACTCATAAACTCGGCCACAGTCGAATGTCTCCGATATTAATCCGTCTTGACCTATAGGGTAATCACCACAAACGCGTGATCATAAATGATTTAGAAACAACATGTACTAACATAGTACTAACTTGTTTCACACAGTATAGGTTACACAGAGGTATTCCTAGTTCTTCAACTGCGATGATTTTTTTTTTTTTGCACTTATTCCATTGAATCTGCAACTTCATCTATACTAGTTACAATATATACACACCGTTATGCCGTTGACTGTATTTATCCGTAAGCACAAATATCCGGCGTGCCGTGTACCGGTGTACAACAAATGTGTATACCGTTGCCCACGAAGAAACAGCTATAGACCCATTGTGTGACAAGCAACACGGGGTATATATGCGACCCGTAGGTGTGATTATATGCCAGGGCGACTTCGCGACACACAAACTACGGAATAATGCACAACAGTAGGGTTGAATAGTAAGGAAATCTCATACAAATAAATACATACGAACCGTCTGAACAAAATATAGGTATTCTTAATTTATACATTATTGACCTGGGCGGGTGGAACTTAATTTAGTTACTACAGGCCTAGACTTTTTTTTTATCGGTATACACACACACGTATTTATTATTGAAGTCCACAGTCGTATCAACATGGGTAACTACCTTACTCAATCAACAGCTGATCAATTAAGGTTTACCAAATTGCTATATTTACTGCCAAAATTAACACATTTTACCTTGTATTTCTTTATACATATCTTCAACAACACGCTTCGCACATGGGCTTTCGTCCGTTAGTGATAGGTTTCCTTTTACACATATTCTATTTCTGCATAATCAACAGCCAGAGCGTATCAATATTTTAACACTCACCGGGAAGGCAACCAAGATACAATATCCGTGTTATAAACCAGTCTTGGCGGCCTGAGGCCAGCCTCCTGACTGAGCGGAAATAGAAATGTCGTCTGCGCAGCACGTGATTTAAAGTCAAAGGTGGCGGGCAAGAGAAGGAAACAGCTGCTGGTCATCGGACTGGTATACAAAAAGAAATGTATTAATTGAAATCGAACAAAAGTTCAATACTTTACCGAAATTCAAAGAATACAGCTTCTCATGGATTTTCCCTCCCGCCCAGTACATGTTTTCATGATCAATAAACTTGGCACGACTCTCGCCTACATATACTTGGGTGTCCATTTAAATTTCCTTACACTTTTACTTACTGGCGGATCGGTTTCAAACAGATTAACTTCTCTTTAAAGCAATAATGGACGGAACTAAGATTGTACCATTAGGAATTGACTATGTAGGGGTGTTATATATATATATATATATATATATATATATATATATATATATATATATATATATATATGTATGTATTTAAAGGAAGCCTACCTGAAACGAATAGACACCATCTTATTAAAACTCTCTTGATCTTTTGGTCTCTTGAAATCTTGGTCATTGGCCCAATTAATCGATTGTGATATGAAAGTTGATTGCAAATAATAAAAACCTTGCGCCTGATATAGGGTTCCTACAAATCATCTATTATGAGTTTCGAATTATTTTCAAAGGTTTTCAATTAAAACTAGAAAATTGCACTAAGAGAGTGCAGACAATTAGTTAGCTCATTATCAACACATGGCATTGTCATAAATGTAGCATTTTTCCTTTAAACAGTCCTAGATCTTGATGGTGATCCAAATCACCCCTAATGTTTAAAGGGATATAACCAGGAGCAATGTTATATCTTTTATATCTCAGTATCAGTCCCGTTTTGCTTCATACAAAAATTTCCCAGCCAAACCATCTTAGCACATAGTCCCAGTACCTCCATTACGGCTGTTAAACACTTTGTTATGGTTTTGCGTTGGAAGTAAACACAGTCCGCGTGTGTCTGTTTACAATAACAAGGCCGCCACATGCGCAACAGATCCCAAACAAGGATTTGTTTAAATTAGTCCATACAGGGACCTTCATGTCCTCTGATATAGCTCTGTTTATCGGCCGAATTGACATTTACCGTAAAATCTATCGTAACAGATCTGTGCCAACGGTCCAGGGGCCTAAGCTGAAATGACACGCCAAGCACAGCGAGAAAGGGTGTGTCTGGCCCTCGGTCACCACAAGACGCGATGTTTCATGTTTCAGCGTGCAAGAACATGTATAACATTTTCGGGCCAAGTCATTCAGGGTATCTCCTGATTGGCAGGTGATGTGGCCCGGGCGTTGTACACGGCCCCATGTGCTGTGTTTATGTTGACGCCTGTGATCGCGCCCGGTCCACCATTCATTATTTTTTTACACTAGTGTAAAGGAGTAAACGAACGGTTTCAGGGCAATATTTTGGCAGGTACAAATTTATTTCAAGGAGGAGACGCAATTTTTTGTGTTAATTCAACATGCTTCATATTTGATACAGCCCCTTTAATCAATTGTATCATTGCCCAGCTATCCTAAAAAATCCATCAAAATTCAAAATTAACTTTTGACAACAGAAAAACAAACAGCAAACAAACAAACGCCGGCAAAAGCATAACCTCCTTGGCGGAGGTAAAAATATGTAATTTCAAGTTTTTTTTATTTGAAAAATCCCTTCATCAATGAGATTATCTGTCATTTTTCTTTCTTCTTAATCATCTTAAAAATGCATATATGAATAGATTACAACAAAAAATGAAATCACTGTTGGGACCGAGCTTGGTTCGTTGGTGAACATCCAGTAGCCTGGAAAGTCCAGAATAAATACCCTTAATGTCATAATAGGTTGATGGAGCGGGAACGTACTGGAAGCGGATTATATCCTATTATTAAATGAGTACCCCCACCCCAACCCCTATCAATAATTGTTTTATATCCATTTTCTGCATGACCATATTTTTAAATTTTATAGTTGGTTTTAAAATCTCGTGTGTTTGTGTGTGCGAGTAAACAGAAGCCTGCTGAATCTGCCATAAGGAGTCGCATGTGAATAAAGATTGTATAGGACAAAAAAGGGTTCGCCGATCCTAACCCGGCCAAATTGATCTGACATGCGAGTGAAACGACTAATAGGAGAGGGCATTTTGTGTGATACTCATCGTCCAGGACCTCAGGGCCAAGGGATGTACTTCACTGAATATCAGATTGGTGCGGTCGGTGAAAGAAGAATGCCGCGTTAGTATCAGGTTTCACGATGTATGAAACCAAGACAGCATTCAGAGAGATCATGCCTCCCATTTAGATTCACCATAAATTCATAATTTTTCCGGGACTAAAGGCGCACTTTCCCCACTACTTTACACAAAATTCACCCCAGAAAATATGGATTGATCGTGTGGAGAGGGTCAACACTAGGTTTAGTAATTTAGACGTGTTAAGGGGCTAAAGGATAATCGACATAAGGCGAAGTTCAGTAGGCTGCCGCTACCCTTCTAGCTCCCTGTTTATCACGTTTAACTATAAGACTGGGAGTATAAAGGACAGATCTTTAGGCATTTTCGGTAAATTTTAACATAAATTTCCGTGTTGTTTTCTTTTATCTGTGGGTAAAATCCTACAGAGAGACAAACAGCGGAAAACATAGCCTTCGCCAACCAAAAGTCAAAGACGAACCAGAAGAGTCAAATGTGTCAGAAGAACATTTAGAAAATAACAGCAGGTGAGCTCTCGAATTTTTTTTAATATATTTTATTCAAAAGAGACATTCATCACAGTAAAACAGGAGAATTTAAATGCATAAAATAGAAAAACAAAAGAATAGAGGCAAGTGATAAATTTATCATTCCACACATTAATAGTAATACTGTGAATCTTCTGTGAACCAAAAAAAAATAAAATAAAAAAAATTTAGGCACTTCAATCCAATTACAATAACAGATAAGAGACCTGATGTCAATAAAGTATTCACATTTTATATGGACGACTTTAAATTATTTCTTTTATATTTTACAAAATACGCAGCGGTCGTGCTACATTCGCCTTAAATCATGCCAAGTGCTGGTACGGGCACTGGTTGGAGCTACTGTCTCGTGACCACTGCGCGAGGAATATTTAAGACTTTGTTAGCATAATACAATAATGTAAGGTTAATTTTTAAAATAAAAAATCGAATTACTGATACTTAAAAAAACGTTGATAAACTTGATAAACTTAAACACCCCGTTAACTATAAAAGATTCTTCATTTAAATGTTCCTTATATATATATTCATCTATAAATATTCATCCATCTTGATTATACCGATACCATACAAGAAAAATAGCTGTACAATAATAATTCTTATTATTAAATCACTAATATATAAATATATAATTACATTTAAACCTTGCCAGGACGATCTTTAGAATCACAGATATTGGTAATGTTACGGAGTTGGTCGTCAGACAAGGTTAACTGCATGCATGTAAAATGTGTACATTATGATGTTTTGATAAAATCTGTTTGATTATTATAATCATCAGATATTGCAAGATAAATACATCTATATTAGAGAAAAATCTAAAAACAATTAAACACTAAAGTTAACATCTAAAACTGTTTGTCTCGAAAATATACTCAATAGCTGAATATGTGATTGTCTAAAAATATGACACTGTTTTAATCATATATGCTCATGGAATGGAATGTATAGCATTATATAAAATTATGTGTATATAATTGCAGAAAAGATATACAACCCTAATTATAAACTAGTTTAAACATACAAATATATATATATATATATATATATATATATATATATATATAACTATAGGACAAATAATTTATTTGAGAAATGTAAAAACTAAATTACAATTATACATAAACCTTTCATGGAAGTGTTAAAATTATGCATATAAATAACTCAACAAGATATTTGGCATCTAGGTGCCTTATATTTACATATTCACAAGAAATGGACTAGTTATTCTGTAAACAACAATAAAACATTATGTTCTCTGCATACCTGTAACATGAAGTATTAAAATGAATCTTTTAAAGAAGCACATGCTTTGTCACAGTGTTGGAAACGTTTAACTCTCCCTAAGTAACAGTTAATTTATAACATCCAGGAAGCTGTCACTCATTTTCATTCATTTGTTTCCTTTAGAGCTGTTGGAAATATTTATATTATTTATTTTTCCTGCTTTGACACATAATGAATAAAAGTAATTAAATTGTCATACCTGTTTGAAACCCCTATATTTTCAATTCAAAAGTGCTTTAAATTCAAATTAGACCCTATAAAGTGTACCTTATTTTTACCTGGTACTGTGATCTATGTGATAGTATACATATTTTGAATTTTCACACAATTTTGTTACAATTAAAAAAATGTAAATGTTTAAAAGGTACTTTATTTTAAGCCTCCATGAAACAAAAATTCACTTACCAACGGGCTTATATTAAACTGCCACATGACAATATCTCAAAAACTTTTTTTGTTTTCCTCTATCATAATTCTATCTACCCAAAAAATGAAATTTTAAATATTCATTCAATAAATTGTTGAATAAAAACTTAAAATTTCAGACAACCTTACCTGGTCTATTTATTATACAGCTCTCCTAAGCATAGACTCTTGGTCCGTTTATCATTACACTGAGAGCAAATACATGGTACACACTTGTAAAGGTCTTTAGCCCAAGTCCAATCAGCATTAGAACAATTTAAAGGATGAAAGATTCATAATCCATTATCTGTTATATATGCATGTCCATTTTAAAGTAAAACCTACAACATTGTGAATGAATATATGGGGTAACTCCAAAGTGATCAACAATGAAACCTATCAGTATGGTGTGACCCAACTGTGTCAAGTTAAGCCTAAATTTGTTTTTTAAATTTGTTTTTTTTTTTACATGTTTGGTTTACATTCCACATATTTCATGCCAGCATTATACGTGATGCAAACATTGTTTATGTGATGCAAACATCATGTATTTAATGCAAACATCAGGTATTATGCCAATGCATGTGATTACAAATATCTTGTATGTTACGCATTAATTTGATGTATTTTATGCAGATATAATGTATGTTATGCAAACATCATGTATGTTATCAAATATCATGTATGTAATGTAAATATCCCTTATATTATGCAGACATGTATGTTATGCATATATGATGTACGTTACGCAAATATCATGTATGATATGCAAATATTATGTTTTTTATGCAAATATCATGGATGATATGCAAATATCATGTATGTTATCATATATCATGTATGTCATACAAATATCATGTATGTTGTGCAGAAATGTTTGTTATGCATATATTATGTACGTTGTACGGATAACATTATTGTTATACAAATATCTCATATGTTATACAGAATGTCATGTAAGATCACAAATGTCATGTAAGCATAAGGATTCATGTAACACAAACAAATTTATTATACAAATATTACACAGTTCAACATATTATGTTTAACTATATGCTTTTGAATGATTTTTTAAAGTGGCAATATAGATATTTACATAATCATAAGAAAAATCAGCCTGTAAAATATAAATATTTAAACGAACACCCTGTTATTGTTTCAGATTGACTCCTGAGACTTTGAGATTCCAGGTCTGAGATTACCATCCTGGAATATTAAGACTAATAATGAAATCTTACAGAAAAATTTTCTCATTTCCATGTATGGAACTGAATATTTTACCCATCATCATATTCCTGATGCAGAAACGGATGGACTCTGACCAGATTGATATAATGCTTGATTCCCTGACCTTTCAATTGTTACCATTTGAAAAAGAGTTACTCATTGACGGATTAATGTCATTTGAATAAGGTCTTTAAAAAGCAACCCTTTATAATAATGCTCAATATATCCACGGTTGGCCTCATAATACTGGTTTTACTCTACTTCATTTTAGGGGTGATAAAGCGTTTCACAACAAAAGTGTGTTGAAATACTGGTATTTCAGATTAATGTGTAAAATGTAACAGAAATGTAAACCATGATATGTATACAGTAACCATAACCCAACATTATGTACAAATTCCCTGGTACCATATATTTCTAAAAAAAAATTTAGCAACATTTAAAATAAAGCTTTATTGTGATAAAATATAATATACTGGTAGGAGTGTTTAATGAACTCAGCATAGCACTAATAAAAATACTCTTGGTTACACTGATACAGTTTGTTTTCTGTTTCATACATATTTATTTACATATAATGGCAGGTTATATAAATTTTTAAGAACTAAAATATGATGAAATGTGATCTTTGGCACTCAGGTTTTTGACCTAAACAGTTAGCGTCAGTTGTTATCAAAATGTGTAACTAGTTTGGTGCAGGGAAATTATATCATCAAGCTAAGTTTTTATTAGAAGAACAATGATGATTACCAAAAAAAATATAGGCAATTATCAGATAAAAATAAATAATTACCATAAAGAACAGGGATGAGTATTTTCTACTTCTGAAAAGATTTTGTGCCAGTGTCTACCCTGTCTCATAATAATTCTTCTTGCAAAGCTTCAAAGTCTCAACATGATATTGTGCTTATCGAAAATATATTTTCCTATAGATAATTAGAAATGTACAGATTATGCACTGTGAGTGAAGTTATAATCCCATAAATTGTTGAAAATTTCTTTCTCTTTGGGATAATATTTATACAAATATATGCAATACCTACAATATATGTATACACGTACTGTAATGTGTTCAACTGAGAATATTAAAATGTAAGACACAGATATAGAAACTAGTAATTATTAAACACATTTGTAAAAGTAATTATGCATATCCAAATCAGAGAGGTTTAGTAATTATAGTACTGAAATGTACTCAGTAGTGATTCATTTTGGATATTTAATGTTAAGTAGAGTTCCGCATGGCCAGTGTATACATGAAGGTGCTCAGTGAACAGTAAAATTCATAAATATTCATTTTTATCCTTGCAAGAATTTAAGTTACTAAAAACAAGTATATTAACAGTGCCAAATAAAGTATTAAAAAAACATTGGTTCTCTTTAAATACAAACCCGTCCCAACAATGAAAAAAATACAATATAAATATATTTAAGTAATGATATTGACTGTATTGGATCTATAATTGTCAAGTTATCCTATCTAAATTTGTATAACTAAAACCACACAAGTTCAAACACTAAAAACTGTATTCGAAATAAAGCATAACAATGTCATTAAAGTATTGCATGGTGAGGAGTGTTTCAGAAATTTAATAAAACACAGTTTGAGCAATATATGATTGTTCACTTGGTGAAAACATACTTTCTTAAAAGAGTACATGCAGGTAACCACATGTGTACACAACGAAATTCCCATTCATTTTTAACTAAATACATTATTTTTTGTGTTGTCCTATAAAATTCCCCCATACAATAATTCTTTTGTGTTGCCCTATAAAATTTCACCAAAAACATTGCATTTTGGGTTGTATGGTAGTCATGTGGCACAGATGGAAATCCGCAAAATCACAGTTAAAATGCTGCCCCTCTTTTCTCTGCCACCTTGTAGAGAATTGCAAGATGGCCACCATATAGTGGCTGCTTGGAGGAGATTTTTTGCCATCTGACCACTTGAACATTGTCTTCTGCCTGGAGATTGAAAAACAAACAGGTCAAGATCATCTGTGAATGGGTTCAAATGCATAAAATGTTAAGGTCAGTTAAGCCAAGGTCAGGGTTCAAGGTCAAATGTAGGTAGGGTCAAGGTCATTTATTTTATTATTTTTTGTTGTTGTTGGAAATAACCATCTCCATTTTTAAATGACAGCCTTAATATATATGTACATCTGTAGAATTCCAATCCAGTTTCAGACTTTGTAACAGGGTAATATCACTACATGCTTCCTCTAATTTCATATCCTGGTGTTAACCAGGCCCAGTGACTAATGCAGTTGTGGATCCTAGGTGTGTTATTGTCCCCGTTGCTGGGTCATATCACCAAAGTACCTCCTTAAGGCATACTCGTTTGTGAGTAAAGCACAGCCATTATGCAAGATCTTCCCCCATTAAGCTAGAAGAGTGCTCCCTCTGGGTGAGGGTGAACCATGGCATGAAAAATCTCACCACCTTGACTGAGATTCAAACTCACAGTCTCTCAGCTTGGAGTCCTATGCTCTACCCTGACCCACAGAGGCTGGTTGTCAAGGTGTAATGTAGGTAGAGTCAAGGTCAGAGATTTTAACTGATCATGGGGTAACAAATTGATTAAATCTTATTCTAGTTGGATATATCTGCTTAAAAATGAAATGATCAATAATATTAAACTGCAAAATTTAGAGTGGGCAGTAATAAGTGTTTCTGGGATATTACTGTGTTTTATCTGTAGAGGATACCTAGTGCTTTTACAAAGTACTCACTCTGACATCAATCTGATACAATGTGGTTCCGTCTTCATCGTGATAATTCACAGCTGTTGTCTCCATCCAAGCATTATCTGTGTTCCTGGGGTCATCAGCATACCCACTGTACACCTGTCAGTTACCAAACATAAAATAGTGAAACTTGGTATCAGCAATCCCACTGTGTACCTGTCAATTACAATATCTATAAATGAAATTATTGGCTAGTTTCTTCCAATACATCAGTGAGACTATCCATTAATAAAATTATTGGCCAGTTTCTTCTAATCCATTTATATTAGTCAGTTTCTTAGAATCAATTAATGAGCCTAATTAATGGCCAGGGTTTCTTTTTCAATCTGTTCATAATAAAGCTGAAAGATTTGGGTTTTCTACAGAAATTGCTAAGATTTTTGGGCAAAGTCATTTTCTGATCTATTTGATTTAGACTGAAGTAAAGGCCAGTATTTTTCAGTTGATCCATTAACAAAACTTATGGCCAGAGATTCTTTAATCAGTTAATAAACTTGACAGTCTCAGATTTTTCTAAGCCATCAAATAGCCAATTGTCAAAGCTTTTCAAGTTAATTAATCAGGAATCCTAACGATTAGAGTTTCCTCTGTAAATCATCATGATGACAGAGTCTGGCGACCTCTGACCTCATTAAATATGCATCGATTTGGCAAACGATCAAACTCAGGCAATATACTATATTGGTTACTATTTACAGGGAGTTTCTTCAAATCCATCACACACCTGATAATTAGCTTATGAAACCAAAAAGAAGCCTGATCCTCTAACCCTATTACCAGGTAAATATGATTAGATTTGACAAAGAATTGAACCCGATCAGGTTTACAATATATTTGTAAATAATTATAGTCAGTTATATCCATTTAATCCCTGGTTGGATGTTGCCAATATCACAATACAACCCATTTTAGACAGCATATATAAAGGAAAACATGGACTATATTTTTGCCTCAGGCTGACATACTGGTAGTATTAATATTGAGTTATAATCAGGGATTATTGTGTAGATGTTACCTCTTCGCCAGACTGCCATAGCACTTGGAGCCTTGTCTTTGTGTCATCGTCCAAGTCTGTCCCCCGTGAGATGAATGCTGCCTTCAGACACTCGTATACAGGTTGGTCAATCTTTGTCATCATGCCCTGAAGAGTACATATAGTTTCATGAAAATAAGGCTCAATTACATTTCATGACCTTTGAAGTTTGAACCCCTTTATCTCAACAGACTGCAACTTAATCAATTATAGAATATATAAACATGTATTTAACCTTCATCTAAATGCTTTGAACGTATTGCAGTATGTATCATACCTGACAACTTATACCATTAACCAGTTCCATGCATCCTCAATATCTACTGCATATATCAGTTAGTACATTACAATAAGGATTGAGTACATCACAATAATATTGAGTACATTACAAATTTACAATAAGTACTGAGTACATTACACTAAGTATTGAATACATTATAGTAAGTATTGAGTACATCACAGTAAGTACTGAGTACATTACAATATGTACTGAGTACATTACAATAAGTATTGAGTACATTTCAGTAAGTATTGAGTACATTACAATAAGTATTGAGTACATTACAGTAAGTATTTCACCTGAGTAGAATGAGTGCAGGGCTAGAACCAATGTTTCTATGGGCAAAAAATACATTTCTGAGAAATTTTTTTAGAAATCAGTGTGGGTGTGTGAATTTTTTAACCTTTTTTATTATAATTAAAAAAAAATTCCGTGGTCAGGGATCAACATTGTAATAATAACATCTTTTGGCAAACAGGTAAAAGCAAATCATAACACACAAATTTATACCTGAATTTCTTATTTCATTTTCTTAAAGGAATGTTTGAGTGTTTAGAGATCAAAACGAGTAAATGTCTTCTGAAAAATAATAGGCCAAAAAAAATTAAAGTTATGGTTCTCAGGCACCGCCCGCATCAATTTTAAACCCTCGCATCAAACATTTTTATTTTGATTTTCAATAAAAACTTTCCAATTTTGAGCTGCTGCCGCTCCAGCATTTCTTTCAAGAAGATAAAACCATACAATTTCCTTTGTTTTGTAGTGCTTTTACTTATTTAGCAAAATAAAACTGTTATTTTCATGCTTTTCCCTTATCATTTGACATTTTTATCGAAACATACCAAAAAATTTAATATAAAAAAAGCGCCCGTCCACATTGATTTCTGAAATAAAGTGCCTGAGAACCATACCCTTTTTTTATTTTGGCCTAATATAACAATTTTTTATGGCACCGGGTGGGGGGATTTATGCACGTGGTGCCTATGAAAAGAACCTTTTAAGGTATTTTTTATTTTATAGTACACTGAAATAATATATATATACATATATATATTTAACTATATTTAAAGAATATTTTTTTTTAATATTTTCAATGTTTGTCAGGGCTAGGAGGGGGCTGAGACAGTCCGATCTAGCTATGGACTGCACTAACAATGACTACAATAGAGATATCAATGTACAGTCAGTGGCGTTAAAACTTAACATGCACTCACCCCTGGTATAGCCCACTGCTTGGTGTCTGCTCGCTGGACAGATACAAACTCTAGGATCTTCTTGCCTTTGTCTGTCATGATCTCACCATTGTTATCTCTTCTCCATCTACAGAAAATGCATGTTCAATGTACACATTAACTCACAGTGCTGAAAACATAATAGTGGCCATCCCTCAAACAGTAATCCCCCTCCTAATGAGCTGACAGATTAATTTGTTTGACAAAATCACAACCATAAGGGCTGATAGTTTTTTTTTTTAAGTCCGGCCTTATCTCACATGTGTAAAAGAGTAACAACTAGAATATCAGCAGAAGCTGACAAAAGCCCTCAGCCAAAAGAACAGTGTTTAGAGGTAGTAACAGTAACAAGTACTAAATATCTGTTCTCACATGGATGTATATCTGTACATGTCTCAGTTATAAATTTAAAATGGAAAGGTATGTACCATGATTCATAACAATCCACCAAATGCTTCCTGAAAAATAAGCTTCTAAGTTTTATTCTATAATAAGCTCTGTGACCTTGAAAAGTAGGTCAAGGTCAACCATCTTCGAACTTGACCGAGGTTTTGTCGATATACATCTTCACCAAAGAAATAAAATTCTTATTGTGGATCCTTTTAGAGATATCCCGCTCACAAGGCCAAAGTTGAAAAATCCAAGAAATATTCATTAAAAATCAGAAATTTTAGGTGTTGCCCCCAAACTTGTGCAGCAGTTACAGACCACCAGTCCCTATGAACACAGTAAGTATTGTGAAAATCCACCCATTGGTTCCTGAAAAATAAGCTTCTAAATGTTTTTTCTATAAACAGCTCTAAAACGTAGAAATATAGGTCAAGGTCACCCATCTTCGAACTTGACCAAGAATTTGTCAATATACATCTTTACAGAGGAAATAAATTTCTCACGGTGAATCCTTTTCATGATATCCCGCTCACAAGGTAAAAGTTAACAGACGTCGGACGGACGGACGGACAGCTTGGGTGATGACAATAGCCCATCAGCCTAAGGGCTGAGGGCTAATAAAAGGTATTAAGTATTTTTATTCTTTTGTCTTGTTTAATTAGATCATTTACACCCACCAATCAGGATGGCAGATTTCCATCATTTATGTGTACCAAAACTTCTTTATAAATTCACATTCAGCTGAGCACCATGATCCATGGGTCACTTGCTATTCCAAGGCAAGATATAAATCCACCAGAACATATAGCTGATACACAACCTTAAGACAAAATCCTGATCTGCAGTTTAGTAAAATACTGTGGTTGCCTTTTGTTCGCAAGGATTGCAAATTTGCGATAGTTGCAAAAGGGAAATATTTGCAAGAAGAAGCCTTTTAGAATATAAAGGCAAATTGAAAGGTAAAAAATCGATAAAAGGAAAAATAATACGTCTTGTATTTTGACAGATTGCTATAATGAATAATGTAAGATCTTTCAAATATATGCCTTCTATGAATAATAATTTCCACTTGGTCCATGCTCCCTATGTCCCAGTATTACTAAGTTATTAAGCCCTGGCACACAGGCTTATTATTTGATATAAGTAATTAATATAATAAAGGTATACTCTGTGTACCAGTAGTTGAGATCGTGAAAATGGAACCCTCACAAAACACAGAAAAAGTGAAAATTGAAATTTTAACCTGGCAAATATAAAGCCAACCACAGATATATTATAAGATAAACCCAGGTATAAACACTCTAATACTAACCTTGTAATGATGGGATCTCCTGCGTGGTTTGGACCCCAGCGCCCGAGCAGACCCCGCCCACACAGACCAGTACGACCCTGAGGGTTCAAGGGCAGGCCATTCTTGACTTGGTACTGTTCACAGCGACTTCTCCTGTCTGCTCCGTATTCATGGTCGACCTCATTGAAGGCTAACGCTGGACGGGAATCGGGGGCACTGATATAAAGAAAAATTATAAAATTTATTTATTTTATTTTGCAAAATTATGTAAACAATATAATATATCCAAATCAGATGCACTATAGTACCATATAAATGAAATTACTGACACTCTAGAATTTAAAAAGCTAGCAAACCAAAGCCAAAATAGGATCACTTTAAAATCATCACACTTATTGTTTACAGTGACACTTAAATTGCTCATCAGTGCCATCTATTGGCTGTTAAATGAAAGAGTGTTAAAGACAGAGAGATATGTGTATACTATAACATGACCATGTTTGTCTGATCAAAAAGACACACAAAGGTGAATGGAAATAAAATTATAAATGCCAAAATCCAACACATTCAGAAAAGTTTCCTATTTATCAGAAGTCCTGAAACATGTCTGCATATTTTGCAAAACACTATCTGTTTCAATAAAACCTCTGCTTACAATGCCATGAGATCCACAGAGTCAGCCCAGGGAGGGATTTGTAGGACCATGCTGGCGGTGTAGTTCACTGGATCATATTCAGCCCACTCTGTCTGTAAAACAATAAAGGAAAATACGTGGCGCCACCAGTCTTCTGTACAAGACAAAGCTATCCAAGATCTTTAGTCAACCTGATTTTTCCACCTATCAATGCAACCTTTTTTGAGATATTTAAGATTTTGTGTGATTTTTACCAAATAGGGATATATTCAAGGTCACTCTCCTAATAGGTCAAGACCTCATTTTAAATAGCCTTCGTCCTCTCACCCATACCTATGCACATGTAAAGTTTGATATAGATCTGTGAAATAAAGTTTGAGTTATCTCACTTACAAAATTTGTCTACGGCTGCGGGACTGTGCTAAAGCCAAAGTATCCCCCCCCCCCCCCCGACTTTGACTCGGGATACAATAAACATGTTCATCAAACATGGTACCATACCAAGTATTCATCTTTACAGCTGGGAGGCTTGACATTTTATCAAAAGTTCCTGGAGAAACATATATACATACAAGATATAACAGTTGAATAATTTGTTTATTAAAATTCTCAAAGGTATGTTATTGACAACCTGATATGATATAGACTGACAATCATTTAATGTCACCTAAAAGCACTCAATGAGGATAATTACACACACTCAGGAACAACAGGTGTGGTAGACACTGGGCCTGCATAACACCAGGATACAAAATGTCATGATAGGAAGTGAGTGTTTGACCACCCTGTCACGTAGTCCCATACCAAAATGGAACTCTGCAGGATGTGCATGAATACTTATATTAAGAATTAAATATGACTACATACAAAAGTTAACTCAACCCCAAAAAAAAATCTTTAAATAAATTTTACTGCTGTGTGCAAACTCTGTTCACACCAAAAATGGCTTTTATTGTTCATTTCTTTGATGGGATAATATGACCAACCATGTGACACTGACCTGCCAGGGTACCTTCTCGTCAGGCACGTTAAAGCGTAGGACGACCTTGCCCTCGGCGGGGTAATGTGACTGTCGTGCTGAGTAATGGAGCTCCAGCTGCTTCAGAAGGAGGCCGGTCACCTGCTTTTTCTCCTCCTCAGCTTCTTCATCCTTTTTAGCTTTCTCTGTCATAAAAAAATCATCATATTCATTTTTGTTGTTCCAACAACTGATGATGGATAATTCTCTTTCATATTTGGTTTTTCTGTCATAAAAAAATCATCATTTTCATTAGTCTTGTGAAATTATATTGAATATACTGAGGGTCATTTTTTTTTTCATACTTTCTTTCTCTATTTTAAAACAATCATCATTCACTAATGGCAGGCTGTCAAGAAAAACCTCAAGAATAGGTAGGAAAAAAGCAGGACTGGAAATATTAAAAAATAGGATAGGACTGAACCACACAATATAACGTTAATCATGCTTATTTATGATTAATGAGTGTGAGATTTAAAAAAATCTTTTTTTTTAGAACACATTTTAACAAATATTGTGTGGTGCTCAGTTTTTACTTGTACTTTTGATATCACATGCTGCCCAAACTTCCAATAATATTTTACTTATAATATCACAAGAACAATTTCAAAGTAATGCACAGCAGTTTGACATTGCATGTTACAGTGCAAAAGAAAAAAGTTGAGAAATAATATGAATTAAAAAAAAAAGTAGTAAAAATAGAACTGAAGCCAAAAAAGTAGGATAAAGTAGGAAAAGAAGAATAACTTGAGAGCCTATAAAATGGTGTGACAATTTAATTGGTTATATAAATGATTGGTCTTTTTTTTAATCAATTAAAATGGTTGCATTTTTGCATACTTAATAAAAATGTGTATGCCTATAAAAACCGGTCATATTGTCCATAAAAACACATTCTACTCCAGTCAGAGATATATTCTAATCCTGTCAGAGATAAATAATCCTGTTAGACATTATATCAGAGATATAAGAAAGACAGGACACAAACGAGACCATTTTACCACGGGACTGAGACAAATATTGCCCTTGAGACCAAACACTTACATCATTGTAAACACCAGCATCACCAATGATTGATACTGTAATCATCAATCACAACAATGCAAATTGTTTGTAGTACACTACATCAAGTCATTTTTGTCAGTTGAATATCAGCTACCTTTTTCGCGTTTCTTATCTACATCTGGCAGATCTGGTCGCCCAGACTTGGACCCTGCTCCCTTTTCCACCATGGATTCAATGATCCAGTCTAGTCCTTTAGCAGTCCTCTTCATCTGTGTGAATATAGAAGTTTTATTGACATAAATACCAAGAGTGAAAAACTTACATAACTAGATATTTCTGGAATCTGAGATGCTGTAGTATGCTCAGACAATTAAGGCATATCTCCTTCTAAAACAGGCCCCCTTCTTCAGAAGTATATACTGACAGTTGACAAGGCCAGCAGGGGGAAGATCAAAAATGCACAATTAATTCTAAGTAACAGACAGAAGAAGCTTTTTTCCTTAATTGATTTGTCTATGGCTTGTTAAAAGCACTAAATGTTGTTGAAGGTTTCTATATGATATAATATATTAAATCTCCGTGCTCATTTTTTATATTTCATGGGGTCAGGGAAAATCCTGAAATCCTGACCTTATGGTAAAATACTGGATCCAATCTCAGAGAGTTTGTAAAAACTTAATCATTTTGATTTGAGGCACTGATGATGGTCAAACCATGCCCTGAAGTTTAGAAAACCAGAGGTACAGCATCTTCATTCTACCAAGCCTCTGCCAGCTATGCTTTCAAAGACCTTGATTCAGCAAATAGCTCTGGCCTCCATTTAATATATAATGAACAAGCCTGCAAGTGTTCAGGCAGAAAGTACAACTGCCAATTAAATCCAATGAACCAAACGTAAACAATACACTGTTAACATGCTGTCTGAACAAGAACACATGTACCAGAACAAGACAGTTTATATGGCTTTATGATTGGTTAGATTCTTGATGCTCTCCTAACAATGCTTAATATTTGGTCTCAAAAGGGCACCAGCAGCCACACAGAATAAGTGTACAATACATGAGTCATTTGATTGCTTCCACTGCCTTGTTCATTATTAATGAAATACACGCCAGAGCAGCTCAATGAATCAAGGTTTTGGAAAGCATAGTTGTCAGCTAGATACTTGATAATAATGACAAAGATGAACATTTTCTTTTAAGTAGTAAAGGATCTCAGATTGTTGATACTCCACTGCTTTATAAGACATAGCCTTAATGGAGATGCCAATTTGTTTTCTATTCCAGTACACAACACAGACATCCCCCCCCCCCATTTCCCCAAACAGTCTCAACTTTGAAAACTTGAACATTAATTTCCTGGGCTTTCCTGAGCCTTGGAAAAGACAATGTAAGTTTATGTAAATACTGCATGTAGGTGTTATCAATAGAATGAGACAAGCATAAAATGAAAAGATTAATTTTACCATTAGTATCAATTATTTTTTATTATTACAAATTAATATTGTATGAATATCATACTAACCTGTTCCTCAAGATATCCCAACCTCTCCTCTAGTAGTGGAGGAAGTTTCAGCTGTTTTCCTGTTGTATTACGACTCAGTAATCCATTATCCATGATCTCTTCTACATGTTGTGAGATGGCATCCACCCTGGAAAACACAAATTTGTTGATGCATCTTGAAACTTTCAAGCAAATAAACCTGATTAGTACACAATAAATGACACATAGTGGAAATTTTTCAGGCAGTTACACTCCATTTTGTAAAACAACAAAGTCATTTTATATGAAAATATTTAACAGAAAAGTATACTTTTTAAAGGTTGGTCCAAGGCCTGAAGGTGGCAATGTCTACTGAATGAGTATGAAAATTACAACCATACAATAATGAATTTTACTGTAATCATGTCTTCTGCATTTCAGGAATTATATGCACAACCTTAGATATATTCGAGAAATACCATCCTGTAATTAAGAATGTACACCAAATCTCAGAGATTATATTGAGATGTCACCATCTTGCCTTTGATGCTGTTAGAGGGATAAAACTGGTATTCAAACCCTTAAAGGGGCCTATTCCAATATCTGACATATATTAATTAAAAGCTGCATAAAAGTAGTAGAGAGAATAAACAATCAGGCAAAACAAGGGGAAATGGTTATTCAGAACAGGGAATTGAAATATGAAGTGACAACTGATTCTTACTGATTATTAATCTCCTGGACACGGTTTTGTATATGAGCCTGTGCATTTGCTTCTGTTTTCCGCAAATATTCATCAGCATTCATGTTCTCCCACGCAATCAACTGTTTCTCTTCAGCCTCCTCAAATTCCATCTCTGTAAATGAATAAGTTTAAATATTTTATTTTAATCTAATTTTTTTTTTATATAATGAGGAATTGTGAATTATTCTAATGTAATATATAACAATGTATTCTTTTGATTTCATCCATTGCTGCCAAAGGTAAATTTATTCAAAATTTAAAAATTCAGTTTTATTCAATACTGAGTGCAGAATTTATGATATTTTTTAAACATTCAGCTCTATAAAGTATACTCCTTGAGCCTTTTAAGTAGATAAATTTCTTTACAACTTTTCTTTTGCTAACATTTGAAAGCATAAACTTCATATGGAAATATCAACCTAGATTTTATATAAATAGGTTTTTTATAATACATGTCACACACCATATTTTAAAATTTCAACTTTTCATACAAATTATGTTGATATATAACAATGCCATTGTATTTTTTTTTTATATTCTTACATTTACATTGTCTTATTTAAATTTGGCTGCATCATAGTTTCATAAATGTATATCAGATGTGAAAATTGCATTTCTGCTAGACATAAGGTCCCGATGAAGGAAAAAAGATTTCGATATCAGAGCCTTCGATGACATTTATCAAGAGCTTTCTAACCTCAAAATCATGTTGCCTTCATCAGCTTATTGAAGACCTGTGGGCCTCTGTCACGCATATTGTAAGACATCAGAGCAACCTACCATCCCTCTCATCAATTAATGGACTGACCCATTAATAGGCTACCCCTATGGAAAAGTATGTTGTCCTTCAGCAAGGTAAAAGCTTCACATGCTTTCTGGTGCCTGATTGATATGGAAATATGGCCTCAATCCAGCTGCTGGCAGATATGCTCATACTTTACAGAGATGGCACTTATTCAAGTCACTACAATGTGCTATGGAGCTAAACGCTAAGTGATATAAGGGGAAATCTTTAAGTAGTACCCGCCACAATTGTATAGCTTGATCTTTAAAAAATGCTAACTGATATAAGGGAAAAACCTTCAAGTATTACCCGCCACAATTGTATAGCTTCATCTTTAATCATTACATTTAACCCTCAGACTGGCAGTATAAGTTTCGGCTTAATAATAACAACCATTCCAAATTTGGACAGAGCTTTTGACCATTTGATGATTTAACACTTAAACTGCTGTGTTGTTTTATTTTTATCTGTGGGAGAAACCCTACAACCCTAACAGTTTGTTCAGTCATGTGTTTCATAACCAGAGTCACATTTAAGTAAAGCAAGTGAAGGTAACACTCAGAGGAAAAATGTCAATAAAAATCAGGGCATAGTTCCCCACATTTAATCATGACACAAGACTCTGAACTTCAACAAATTTCATATAGCCTCTTATCTCATGACTGAACAAACTGTTCAGGTGACATGTTGTAGGCATTTCCCTCACTTAATATAAAACTAGAATACGGGTAGTCGTGTATCCGCCTAAATCAGAGTGGAACGGGTGAAGTGAGGCATGGATTGAGTGGCAAGGGGAAATAGAGTGTTGCATATTAGCACTGATGTCTGCAGCCAAATGGTGTATGTAGGTTGCCCCCCCTACCACAAAATCCAGAAAGCCGTCCAAGTTGTATACATATGCAAAATTTAAGACAGATAAGTCAAACCACTACATGTTTATGAGTGATTTTAGCCCGTGGCAGACAAACAGATGGACGCTGAGCAAAAATGGTTGCAGGTGACGCCACCAGTTTTGCGTATGATAAAGAGCTATGTGAGAACTATACACATGCAAAACTTTGGCCCAATCGGTCAAACGGTTCCCAAGATATAAGCTTGGATGTCTGCTGCATAAACTAGAATGCAGGTGGCGCCACCTGTCATAAAATCAAGAGAGCTGTCGGGGATGTATAAACCTGCAACATTTTAGGCAGATATGTCAAACCACTGCCGAGATATGAGTGATTTTATCCCATGGCAGACAAACAGACAGGAGCTGTGGAAAAATGGCTGCAGGTGGCGCCACCAGTTTTGCGTATGATAAAGAGCTATGTGAGATCTATACTCATGCAAAATTTTGGCCCAATCGGTCAAACGGTTCCCGAGATATGAGCTTGGATGTCTGCAGCATAAACGTGAATGTAGGTGGCGCCACCTGTCATAAAATCAGAAAAGCTATCCAGGATGTATACGCATGCCAAATGCCAAAGGAAATTGTTCAAGTCACTGCAGAGATATGAGTGATTTTAACCCAAGGCAGACGAACAGATGGACACTGTGCAAACATGGTTGCAGGTGGCGCCACCATTTTTTGTGTATGTTATAAAGCTCTCCAAGGGCTACATTTGTGCAAAAAAAATTTTCCTGATCGGTCAAACGGTTCCCGAGATATGAGCTTGGATGTCTGCAGCGTAAACGTGAATGTAGGTGGCGCCACCTGTCATAAAATCAGAAAAGCTATCCAGGATGTTTACGCATACCGAATTTCAGGTGAATTAGTTAAGTCACTGCAGAGATATGAGTGATTTTAACCCAAGGCAGACGAACAGATGGACACTGTGCAAACATGGTTGCAGGTGGCGCCACCATTTTTTGTGTATGTTATAAAGCTCTCCAAGGGCTACATTTGTGCAAAAAAAATTTTCCTGATCGGTCAAACGGTTCCCGAGATATGTGGAAACAGACGCACAAACGGACGCAGAGCTCAGAGGAAAGGTCAGAGGTCAAAACAAAATCGGGGCGCAGCAGTTCACATGTGACCCAAACATAATCCCGGGTTTCGTAAAATTCCGCCCAGCGGTTACGGAGGAGTTCTCCGGAGACCTACGTGGCGGCGGCGGCGGCGGCGGCGGCGGCGGCGTACAGCTGAAAACATAGTATCCGCAAAACTCTGTTTTGGCGGATACAATAACACAAGAATTTTGTTTACAGTACCAGAATGCCTGACAGAAGTGTCCAACTTAAGAATAAATGATACTGCCAATCTTTGGCGATGGCAAAGGTTTAAACTGATGCAGTGGCCACTTTAATTTCACCGAATGTCAACTCACATTTGATCTCTTTGTGCACTGAGGTCAGAATAAATGGCAGAGGTGGTATATAGTAAGCCTTGCTTTGGGTTATAGGGCTGGGAGGTATTCTGAATGGACGTCTCTGTAAGGTGGAGTGGCTCACCTACACAGAGGGGCTTTACTGCATGGGGAGTTCATTAAAACACAGGGGTGTTACAATCCAAATGATGTGTATCTGACACTGTGACACAGGCCTTCAGGTCTTCAACAAGTGGAAGGCAACATGATAGTCACCCATGGCTATAATATGAGAATCTTTATCTTTCACTTTAATATGAAAGAGTAAGGAAACAACTTCCATTCTACATGAAAAATGAAATGTTTTAAGTAACTAGGCTTACTAAGGCTGTTGTGTGGAGGTAAACACTTCTTGAAGCAAATGCGAATGCATGCCCTGATGAAAATGTAAATGTGTGAGATGAAAATAAGAGGTGGTGCCAGCGGTGGTCGGCTGTCGTATTCCTTGATCAGAAAGAATCGGTGGAATCGCCAAACTTCATCAGTGTTCTCCTGAATTTTGGTGAAGGTGTAACTGGATAAAAGAAGAAAAGAAATGCATGCTATACACAGTGAAAGGTGCCAAAGCCCTTGTCTAGAGTGTATGTATGCCCCTGATGCAGCAGTTATCCACTGCAGTCATCCCAGATATCTTTATTTGTGACCATTCCTTAATATAGCAAGATTCTTTGGGTTTCCCCACCAGGGCTGGCCCAGAGCCAAGAATTTTAGTCAGACCAGTGAGAGCATGATATCATATTGTGTATGAAGCTCCAAATTCTAAATGCCCGCTCTTATTGGTCGGATTCAGGGAATCTGTGTAATAAGAAAAACCAGAGTGGGTGTCACATGTCTGAAAATTTTGTGCTGGATGCACAATGTAATACCATGCTTTCATTGGTCTGATTACAACTCTTTGCTCTGTGCCGTCCCTGAATCTTGCTATACAAAACAGCAGTTAAAACAAAGGAGATATGGTGGACTACAGTGTATAACCGCTGTGTCTGGAGGGTAGAGTATATGGAAAAAACTGACATATTAATTGATTAACCCTTTGCTACTCAGATTTCAGACAAATCCTGACACTTTTTATACTAAGATTTCAAATCTCATTTGGCTGTTCTTGTAGCTTCTTCAAATTCTTTACAGACACTGCAGAGGTTTGCTTTAGGTTGATAGAAAATCTTTAGAACTAGAAATCAAAATGCAACAAGCTTGACTTTAAAAACAGAGCCAAATGACGCAATTCTAAATGTCATTCATTATGAGGGCCTGACTGAGCATTTTAGGGTTAATCAAATATCAGATAACCTCAGTTAATGATTTTAACATAGATGCAATGTTAGTCTTCTACTTAGAATTTCTGCTAATCTTATATTATGAATAAATGATTGATAAAATAATACAGAATATACCATAATGCCAAGAAAAATAAAGAAAGCAGAGTGCTCATTTGCAGAGGAAAAAGCATCCACTTACTAAAACCAAACTCATCATAAGAAGGAACATAGCCAATCCGGAGTCGGTAAATTTCACGAAAGAACAAGAAGAGATGAGAAAAGAGAATCAGAGGTGGAGCCAGAGCCGGCCGAGAGTAGTATTCTTTGACCAGCTGGTAGAGCTGGAACTTCCACACAGAGTCAGTGTTCTGTCTCACCCGCTCATACGTGGAGCTGTCAGAAACAGAAGAGGTCAGATAACAGAGAAACAGACAGAAGAGAATGGGATAGAGTATTCAGTAAAGAGCATCTGCATACCTTCATTTCTATGGTTACATATATTCACAGACCTTGATTCAGTGACCTCACTAAGTGTCTATTTTCTGAATGATGAATAAGGCATTTGAACCAATCAAAAGACTTGCATTGACTTGTTTTATGCAGATGTGATGTTTTAATCAAATGTTTAGCTTTGCCAGGAAGGCACTGAGTTATCTGACCAATCAAAATGTTCCATTTTATTCATGAAATAGATACCAGAGAATGTCACTGAATCAAGGTCTGTGAAAGCACAGCCACAGACATGGTGAGTAAAGAGGTACAATTAACTGACCTTTCTATTCAATATGAACTTACCCCTTGGTTACTGTTGATAAGCAACGCATGTGACTTAGCCTCAACCCTTGGATATTGTTGAGGAACAACATGTGATTTAGCCCTACCTCTTAGTTACTGTTGCCAAGCAACCATACATGATTTAGGTAGCCCCCACCCTTG
The DNA here is from genome assembly GCA_026874595.1 of Sipunculus nudus. Taxonomy (NCBI): domain Eukaryota; kingdom Metazoa; phylum Annelida; class Sipuncula; order Golfingiida; family Sipunculidae; genus Sipunculus; species Sipunculus nudus. The sequence goes on along the minus strand of CM049317.1, from coordinate 60,614,358 downwards.
GTTACATTTGTGAAGTAGTCTCACCTCTTGGTTACAGTTGCTAAGCAACACATGAGACTTATCTCTGATCCAAGTTACAGTTGCGATGAAACAAACTGTTTGTATAATGAACACTTCAAAATTAACATTCTGGTAAACCCTATCATGCTGTTTAAAATATTGCTGTTATTACATTGTTTCTTGTGGGGAAATAAATATATTCAAAACATCAAAATGCATTTAATTCGCTAAAGCTTAAGTGTAAACAGACCCAGTGGTATTTGCCATGTTTTGAATTAATTTAACCAATTTTTTTTTTATGATTGAAACCTAGGAAAGTTAATAAACAAGTGACCCATGGGTCATGACGCTCAGATGTCTGGGAAGAGATTCGCAAAAGGAAATTTTATCATCTGAATGGTAGTATATACCCATTCAACTGAAGCATCAAACAGATTAACCAACAGGCCAAGATTGTGTCTGTTTTTATATATATATATATATATATAATTTATATTTATATTTATATAATAGAGAAAAAATGTGTAAACTTTAAAAGAAAATACAGGTGGCTCCACCAGTCTGCAGAAACTAATAAAAAACAGTTAATGGTCAATATTCATGCAAAGAATCATGGTGATCTCTGCATTAGTTGTTCAGATACTTCAGCTTTTGTATCAAATTTTCCATTATTCTGAGGGATACTTCGGAGTCCTATAACTTGAAGGATATGGGTAACAGAGACCTAATTTCAGGTTTCGACAGACACTTTTCATGGGCCTCCTTGCATGACAAGAATGAAGATTCTAGGTCGAGTTGTTACAATTTGTGAAATGTTAACAAATGACAGCATCCTTGAAGGTCTCAAAAATAGAGAAAAAAATTAAAAAAATTGAATAAAATATAGGTGGCACCACCAGACTGCAGAAACTGATGAAACACTCCATAATCAATATCCATGCAAAGAATCATGATGATCTCTGCATTAGTTGTTCAGATACTTCAGCTTTTGGATCAAAATGTCCAATATTCTGAGGGATACTTCAGAGTCCTATAGCTTGAAGGATATGGGAAACAGAGACCTAATTTCAGGTTTCCACAGACACTTTTCATAGGCCTCCTTGCATGACAAGAATGAAGATTCAAGGTCCAATTGTTATGATTTGTACCCTGTTGACAGATAACCACATCTTTAAAGGTCTCAAAAACAGAAAAAATTTCGTAAAAATTTGAAAAAAATAGAGGAGGCGCACCCAGTCTGCAGAAACTGATGGAACACCTCATGATCAATATGTATGCCAAAAATCATGACCATCAGTGTTGTAGTTATTAAGATACTGCAGTTTTTGTATCAAATTTTTCTTTATTCTGGGGGGGGGGGGTATTTTGGAGCCATACAGCTTAAAGGATATGGGTAACAGAGACCTTATTTCAGGTTTCCATGGAGACTTTTCATAGGTCCCTCAGTGTGTCAAGAATGAAGATTCTAGGTCCAGTCTTTACGATTTGTGCCCTGTTAACAGATGTTCACATTTTTAAAGGTCTCAAAAATAGAGAAAACAATTCGTAAAGAATAAAAAAATACAGGTGGCGCCACCAGTCTGCAGAAACTCATGAAACATCTCATGATCAATATGTATGCCAAAAATCATGAACATCAGTGATGTAGTTAATGAGATATTGAAGTTTTTGTATGAAATTTTTGACTATTCTAGGGGGTACTTTGGGGCCCCATAGCTCGAAGGATATGGGTAACAGAGACCTAATTTCTGGTTTCCATGGAGACTTTTTATAGGTCTTTCAATGTGTCAAGAATGAAGATTCTAGGTCCAGTCTTTACAATTTGTGCCCCGTTAACAGATGTTCAAATTTTTAAAGGTATCAAAAATAGAGAAAACAATTTGTAAAGAATCGAAGAATACAGGTGGCGCCACCAGTCTGCAGAAATTTATGAAACATCTCATGATCAATAGGTAAGCCAAAAAATCATGACATGCAGTGATGTAGTTAATGAGATATTGAAGTTTTTGTATGAAATTTTTGACTATTCTAGGAGGTACTTTGGGGCCCCATAGCCCAAAGGATTTTGGTAACAGAGACCTAATTTCTGGTTTCCATGGAGAGTTTTTATAGGTCTCTCAATGTGTCAAGAATGAAGATTCTAGGTCCAGTTTTTACAATTTGTGCCCTGTTAACAGATGTTCAAATTTGTAAAGGTCTCAAAAAAAGAAAAAAACAATTTGTACAGAATCAAAAAATACAGGTGGCGCCACGAGTCTGCAGAAACTCATGAAACATCTCATGATCAATAGGTATGCCAAAAATCATGACCTGCAGTGATGTAGTTAATGAGATAGTGAAGTTTTTGTATGAAATTTTTGACTATTCTAGGGGGTACTTTGGGGCCCCATAGCTTGAAAGATATGGGTAACAGAGACCTAATTTCTGGTTTCCAAGGAGATTTTTTATGGACCTCTCAGAATGTCAAGTTACAAAATTCTAGGTCCAGCGGTTACAATTTGTGCCTGGTTAACGGACAGACAGACGGACGGACGGACAGACGGACAGACAGAAGGACGAGGGACAAAGAGTGATCGCTATAGCTCAGATGACTTACAGTCAGCTGAGCTTAAAATGGCCTGAGTGGGCAAAAACAAATGGGCTTGATAAATGTAGTGCTTTTCAGTTTATTATTTTTTGTTAGAATGTTCATTCATTGAAGGTGTAGTACTCATCTGAAGAAACTTCAGCTACATCCAACAAGTAACATGGTTTTAATTAATTCTTTTTTTTTAAATCAAGGTAATACTTAACAACTTTAGTCCCTGGCAACTACTATCAGTAGTCTATAATAACAGCTGGAAATATCATGTTACATGTTCTTATTTAAAAACATTTATTATAATATTCCATGATTATTATGTATACTGGTAAACCACAGCTTACAGACCATACCATCAGCAGGCCAGGGGTGTTAGGTTGCCTTACCTGAACATAGCAATCAGCAGATTAAACAACAGGATGTTTGTGATGAGGATGTACACCCCCAGAAGAATGGGCACAACCCAAGTGTTGGCTGGACACCTTGGTAACGTATTGTTGGAATACAAGGCAGCATCAAAGGTACAATCTGTCTGACCTGAAAAACATTAATCATATACATATTGTACCAATAATCATATACATACTGTACCAATAATCATATACATACAGTACCAATAATCATATACATACTGTACCAATAATCATATACATACTGTACTAATAATCATATACATACTGTACCAATAATCATATACATACTGTACCAATAACCATATACATACTGTACCAATAACCATATACATACTGTACCAATAACCATATACATACTGTACCAATAACCATATACATACTGTACCAATAACCATATACATACTGCACCAATAACCATATACATACTGTACAAATAACCATATACATACTGTACCAATAACCATATACATACTATACCAATAACCATATACATACTGTACCAATAACCATATACATACTGTACCAATAACCATATACATTCAGTACCAATAATCATATACATACTGTAGATTCAGAAATATTAGTTGGGATTTTATTTTCGTGGTTTTCGTGGATGAAGATAATCCACGAATTCATGATTCCAACGATCAAAAAATCACACGGTCAGAGGATATACGTATCTTAACGGCAGCTGGTGGTTGACTTTATATATATAATTGTTACCACTGGCTGAATTTTCAATAAAGATACAAAAAACTGTTTATTACTATTTTATTATTGTTTTTGATACATTTATTAAATACACTGAATTGCTTTTCGCAAATTACTATAAAATGTGGGATTTATAAATATTCTTTTTTCAATTAAATTATTTCCGCTAATATCGTACAACTGATATCTTTACAATAAAAAATGTCAAAGTATAATTTAAACTGAAAACGTATCGCAACATTTCCTCTTATCAACATTTTGGGTGAAAAATACAAGAACAATACCACATTTCTGTCGTGCAAAGCGGTAGTTCTGACACGCCAAGAATGGTACACAAGTTCCTATTTTCGTAACCACAGCTATCGAGGCACAGCTTTTTCGGAACCGGCCTTTTCAACCTTCTTTCAATAGAGACTTAGCTACCTATTGGCCTAAAAGACAAGGGCCGTGTAAACTCAGTTGCATTAATGCGATTATCTCGGAATGCGAAAGAGCACTTAATCCGAATATTGCGACAACAGTTGCGTGCATAACAGTGACCAATTAATAATACATGCAGGCGGTATCTCCAAATATAGCTGACAAGATGAATGACGAACAAACCGTGTCTCGTCTCACCGCCCCGTCAGGGATTTACAGGCGCCACTTGTGACCCCAGCCTAGATTTTTAAAAAAAGTTAAAAACCTTCATGTGGACGGTCCCGTTTCATTTTAGCTCCGGATAAGTGATGGTACACATTTTCTCTGAACGTGGTGTGATCGGGTGTTATATCTGATAGCCGATGTATCGGATGTTACAACTAGCAGCTGATGTATCACCCGGCATGTGTCGGTCACGGCTGATTAATTCTTTGTAAGGCTCGGGTCGGGCGGAGCATGTTTGTTCAACACAGACCCGAATGACCGCAGTACATGCGCACGGTGTGATAAGCATCAATGCCGAACCACCTGTGTACATCGGGCTCGTCTTCATTGCGTACATGGAGGTATTAATAAACAAAATTTCCTTAAGTTTTCTTTGTCTTTCCACGAATTCAAGTACCCAACGATATGCGTTTTGTACAAAAACAACGAAATTTTAAGCCCACGATATTATCTGAATCTACAGTACTGTACCAATAATCATTTACATACCGTTAAGGTCAGGTCAACATATTTCTGTGTGGGTTTGCTATGTGACGGGAGCATTCCACATAGAACAGAGTGTGACCCTTATTTGATTGGTTAATGACTGTGTGACATCACATGCAGTGTTTACAAATGACCTACACCTAAAAATACATGTTTTATTCTTTCCTGAAAATCTTTTTCGTGTAAAAAAAAAAATTTTTTTTTTCAGATCTAGAACACTTTGGTTATCCAGTGACTGACATCATCAATTATAATATAAATTTACATTATATAATTTAATATATCATACTCATACCTTCTATTTCCTCCAGGAAAAGTTCACCATACATCTGCCAGTACGCCTTACGCAGGACGTCCTGAATTAGCTGAGGTTCTAGAGGGGAGTTTGGATACAGGATCGCCTGGGAGGCGAGGCCGTAAGCCACGATGAATACCATCAAGATGAGAACGAAGAAACACAGATCAATCATCTGCAAAAAGAACCATAACGTTCTATTATTTTTTAATATTCCTCGATCATCTTTAGTTATCTTAGCTCGAACGATACTATGGCCCATAATGTTAATTTACAGTGCGGATGAAAAAAGGGAACCAAAAAGCATTCTGACTTTGTCTGCAGCACATAAAAGTTAAGTACATTACATATAACATTTTCAATCTGAACAAAATGAGAGTCAGTTTCCAACTGTTGTTTACTTTGATTAGGGATATGCATTTATAAGCAAAAGATGACCAGAATAAAGAGAGAAACAGAATATCATATGTTCTGCAAGAAATTTATCAAAATAGTGTTTTCAAGGGCTTCAATGGAAAATTTACAATAGGACTTTCTAGGATCTACACTGTCATTTAAATCGAAGGTTTCAATAGACCCTATATGAACCAAGCTTCTGTACAACTTACAGTAAATATTGTAATTCTATATAATAAAACTACCTGTGGGACTGGCCTCAAGTGGTCTTATTAGAAAGGTCAGTTTTTACCACTGTGAACCCATTTGGTTACCCAGAAGTGGTCTTATTGGACAGGTGGTCATATCAGAGTGGTGGTCATATTTCAGACAGGTTAAAAGTATCTCCACCAGGGGGTGAGGTATTATGCTTAACCCTTTTTTGGTAATTTGGCATGTCTGTTAACAACTTTAGTCTAAAACAACAGATTTTGATCTCAAGGGTTAGGCCAGCATGTAAAGAACACTCATTCACCATGATATATTTCTAATTTAAAGAGTGTGAGACAGGACAGTTTCTTTATCCCCGCCAAAGGGGAAGCCCCATTCACAGGTATTAGGGGTTAAATGTATTCTATAGCTGAAATGTGTCTCGATCACCATCCATGGAGTTTGTGAACTGTGGCACAATTTTTCTTTGTGGCCATAAACACAGTAAAGTTTGAACATTATGCTACTAGAGACTGTTGCCTCTAGCTAGTCTAGTTTGGATCGCGAAGTGTAAAACGGCAGAAATGAAAGGATTAAAAAGGAAGTACTTGCCATTCTTCCAATCATCACCAGTTTGGGACCAAACTCTTTATGGACTGAGAAGATGTGGAGAATCCGGAAGAAGAAAGTCATCAACGAGAGTGCCAGGATAATCCTGGCCCAATCAAAACACAGATCACAGTTAGGTACAGACCGCAAAATCATCCCTGTGATGAAAAACAGGATTGTCACCACGTCCAGAATGTTCCACACATCTGTGATGTAACTGATAAATTTGAGGCGGAAGTTGTTTGAGTCATCTGCCAAAACCTGAAAAAAATTGATCACTATATTATTATTGATTTATATATTATTACAAGTAACTAATATATTCTGAGGGAGAAATAAATTTAACATGATATTCAACATGATATGTAAAAGTCTGTCCCAGATTACAAATTCACAATGGTGAACACCATTTACCTTGCCAGATATCCTCTTTCCTACATCCCTAGTGTCATCATACTGTATTTTGAAGGGGCCCAATCACCTATAAAGCATGTTGAATTAACAAGAACTAGATGTGTCGGAACGACACGAATGCCCCCGCCTGGGGCATATTAGAAACATTTGTTAAATTTTGTAAAATTTTTTAAGTTCAGGAGGTGTTGTATGGTCAAAAGTAGGTCAAGAAGGGCAAAATGCAAACTCGATCTGTAACGGGTCATTATCAAGCAACACACCAAAAATCAGTCCAGTATGCAGGCATTGTGAAAAAAAGTCCATACATGTGCATTTTTCATAAAAATTTCTGTCTTTCATGAAATTTTCTATGTTCAGGATCTGTCATATGGTCAAAAATAGGTTAACTGGGACGAAACGCGAACTAGATCTGTAAGTGGTCATTATGCGCCCATAGACCAAACATTGGGCCAGTATCTGTAAACATTGCATTGCAAAACTAGAATATTATAAAAAAGCTGATAATCAGTTATAAATTTAAATTGGAGAGGTATGTACCATGTTTTATAACAATCCACAAAATGCTTCCTGAGAAATATCCCCCTAAGTTTTTTTCTATACTAAGCTCTGTGACCTTGAAAAGTAAGTCAAGACCACCCATCTTTGAACTTGACCAAGATTTTGTAAATATGATGCAAAAGCACTGAAGTAATGAAGTTCCTTAGTTGAATACCTTTGGAGATATCTTGCACAAAAGGCCAAAATTGAAAAATCCGATAAAATTTCATTAAAAAATCAGAAATTGCAGGTGACGCCACCAAAATTGTGGAGCACGTACAGACCATCAGTCCCAATGATCATAGTAAGTTTTGTGAAAATCCACAAAATGGTTCCTGAGATATAAGCTTCTGAGTGTTTTTCTATAATCAGCTCTAAAATGTAGAAAAATGGGTCAAGGTCACCCATCTTTGAAATTGACTGAGATTTTATCGATATACATCTTCACTGATGAAATAAAATTCCAACAGTGAATCCTTTTAGAGATATCCCGCTCACAAGGTAAAAGTTAACAGACGCGGAACGGACGGACGGACGGACACCCGACAGACAGATGGACGGACGGATAGACAGACAGCTTGGGTGATGACAGTAGCCCATCAGCCTATGAGCTAAGGGCTAAAAACGGCTGTACATGTACATTTGTCATGAAAATTTATATTTTTCATGAAATTTTCTATGTTTAGGAGCCGTAAAACAATCAAAAGTAGGTCAACCGGGACGAAACGTGAACTCAATCTGTAACTGGTCATTATCTGCCCACACATAAAAAATCAGGGCGGTATCTGCAGGCATTGCAAAAAAAAAAAAACCATACATGTGTATTTATCATGAAAATTTATATTTTTCATGAAATTTTCTATGTTTAGGAGCCGTAAAACGGTCAAAAATAGGTCAACTGGGACAAAATGCAAACTCGATCTGTAACTAGTCAATATCTGCATACACATCAAAAATCAGGCCAATATCTGCAGGCATTGCGAAAAAAAGTCCGTACATGTGTATTTGTCATGAAAATTTCCATTTTTCATGAATTTTTCTAAGTTAATGAGCCGTAAAACGATCAAAAGTAGGTCAACCGGGACAAAACGCGAACTCAATCTGTAACTGGTCATAATCTGCATACACACCAAAAATCAGGCCAATATCTGCAGGCATTGCGAAAAAAAGTCCGTACATTTGTATTTGTCATGAAAATTTCTATTTTTCATGAAATTTTCTAAGCTTAGGAGCCGTAAAACGGTCAAAATTAGGTCAACCGGGACAAAATGCAAACTCAATCTGTAACTGGTCATTATCTGCCCACACACCAAAAATCAGGCCAATATCTGCAGGCATTGCGAAAAAAAGTCTGTACAACTGTTTGATTTCGGAAGGACGGAAGGACGGAATGACGGAAGGACGGACATGGGTAAAACTATATGCCCCGGCCACTTTGTGGCGGGGGCATAAAAATAGCATCTTCTCTTTGAAATAAATTGGTACCTGAAACCATTGGCTTAGTTCTGTACATGAGTGGGCATGATCACAAGCGTCAACATAAACACAGTGAGTAATACTCTTGCATAGCCTGGACCACAACACTTGTCACTCAGGAGATGCCCTGAGTGACTTGGCCCAAAAAATGTGGTACATGTTCCCGTTGGCTGAAACATCACATGTTGCAGTCACTCAGGCCTGGGAACTGATAAACAACCTGTGCTACCTGTTTTATTTCCACTGAGGACCCTGGAAATGTCATACAAATCTGTTGTTACAGGTTCTAAGATGCATTTACATTCTTCACATGAAACATTATGTCCATCCAGCAGAGATATAACAGAGGCCATGGAGGTCCATGTATGGACTAATTTTGACTACTGTCAAGCATGCCCCCAAATCAGACTTCAGACACACATGGACTGTGTTACTAACATGCAAATCCATAATATGTAAAACAGCTAAAAAAGAAGTACTGAGACTGTGTGCTGCAATTGTTTTGCCTGGACACTTTTGTTTAAAGCAAAAGTGAACTGATACTGTGACAGAATAGCCATAATATTGCTTTTGATTATGTCACTCAGTTTCAATAAGCAACAACTGGCACTTGATGTCATTCTCTCTAGCATCCTGTATTACTTGTGGTATATGAGTTTAGATCAAGTTAACTACCAGGAAATGTCTTAGTTTATGAAGGCAGGGATAGATGGCGCTGTGTGAACTGACCCATCACCTCAAACCAGATACAGTTCAGACTTAAGTCATGGTGCTGCCATCTATTTGTTAATTTAATAGCTAATTTGACAGAATTTTAGTGCACAAACAACCAAGTGCTTCCACACTAAGAGATAGAACTGAATTATTAACATTGGATTAACTTCCATTGTTCTGCTTACCTGCCGTATCTCCTCGGCAAACAGCGTGAAGACCCAGACGATCAGAATAATCTCAGGCAGACTCATTGTCGGGTTGAAATCCGTCAGAAGAATCACACTGTACAGGGATAGGAATGCAATGTAAGCAAGCTGAAATATAAAAAAAAGATACATTTAAATGAAATATTAATGTATTTAGGGTGTTAGCATGACAAGTGGCTCAAGGATCATGATGCTCAGCTGTTAACAAAATATTATTTAAGAAGTTTTCACTGCAAATTATGAGCAATACCTGCTAAATCTCTGTATGTAGCCAAGAAATTGAATAAAATTTGCTTTTGTTAAATGGACAGTGTTTCACACTGTGAACACAGTCCACATGTGTCTGTTTACCAGAACGAGGCCGCAAGACCCGAGGTCTGATTTTGTGAATGTGTGCCAGATCAAAAACAAGGACTAGTCCAAACCAGTCCATACAAGTACATTGACCTTCATCTCCTCTGATATATAATTGTAGAACCTGTCATAACCAATGTTATACAGGTTTCAGCCAGTCGGAACATATATTAAAATTTTTCTGGCCAACTGAGTCAGGGCATCTCCTAATTGACAGGTGTTGTGGCACTGGTCTACTTTTTTTAACACTTGTGTACAGGAGTAAGCCAATGGTTTCAGGGCAATATTTTGGCAGGGACCAACTTACTCAGAAGAGAAGACGCTTTTTTTATGTTAATTCAACATGATTTATAGGTTATATTGCCCCTTTAAATCCTGAACAGTGAATCACACAGAGTAAAGGATCCTACAGCCTTTCCACACTAGTGGGCCTATTCCAGAATAAGCACAGCCCCAGTTCAGAGGTCATTTATACAGTTACAGGTGTATGTGATGAGTGAAATAAGCTTATAACATAATTTTTACTTCTAATTTTTCTGACCAGGATTATCCTAATTAGCATGACCTCTACCAGGAGTGTATGCAATCATTCCCATTCATGTGTGTGTGTGTTTGTGTGTGTTTGTGTGTGTTTGTGTGAGTTTGTTTAAGTCAAGCGTCCAGCACCTCAGAGTGACAGTGCCCAGTGTGTTTGCAGTGTATTCTTTAAACTTGTGCTCCAATAGTGGAGGCAGGTATTCATTCAGATGCAGATATAAATATTACATATGGCATACTGGTGGCCTTTTATACACATATCAAAATCACCAATAACTATCCACAGAGCTGTTACATAACTAAGGATGACTGTGTGCCTCTACTAAGATCAGAACAACCATAAACTTTCCATCAAAAGCTTGCACAGTTATGGATAAACATGATTAGGGGGGCCTTGTATAGAGTATACTTACACAGTTATGGATGAACGTGATGAGGGGGGCGTTGTAGTACACTTACACAGTTATGGATGAACATGATAAGGGGGGCCTTGTATAGTATAGAGTACTTACACAGTTATGGATGAACATGATAAGGGGGGCCTTGTTTAGAGTACTTTCACAGTTATGGATGAACATGATGAGGGGGGCCTTGTATAGAGTACTTACACAGTTATGGATGAACGTGATGAGGGGGGCCTTGTATAGAGTACTTACACAGTTATGGATGAACGTGATGAGGGGGGCCTTGTATAGAGTACTTACACAGTTATGGATGAACGTGATGAGGGGGTCGTTGTATAGAGCACTTACACAGTTATGGATGAACGTGATGAGGGGGGCGTTGTAGTACACTTACACAGTTATGGATGAACGTGATGAGGGGGGCCTTGTATAGAGTACTTACACAGTTATGGATGAACGTGATGAGGGGGGCCTTGTTTAGAGTACTTACACAGTTATGGATGAACATGATGAGGGGGGCCTTGTATAGAGTACTTACACAGTTATGGATGAACGTGATGAGGGGGGCCTTGTATAGAGTACTTACACAGTTATGGATGAACGTGATGAGGGGGGCGTTGTATAGAGCACTTACACAGTTATGGATGAACGTGATGAGGGGGGCGTTGTATAGAGCACTTACACAGTTATGGATGAACGTGATGAGGGGGGCGTTGTAGTACACTTACACAGTTATGGATGAACGTGATGAGGGGGGCCTTGTATAGAGTACTTACACAGTTATGGATGAACGTGATGAGGGGGGCCTTGTATAGAGTACTTACACAGTTATGGATGAACGTGATGAGGGGGGCCTTGTATAGAGTACTTACACAGTTATGGATGAACGTGATGAGGGGGGCCTTGTATAGAGTACTTACACAGTTATGGATGAACGTGATGAGTGGGGCGTTGTAGTACACTTACACAGTTATGGATGAACATGATGAGGGGGGCCTTGTATAGAGTACTTACACAGTTATGGATGAACGTGATGAGGGGGGCCTTGTATAGAGTACTTACACAGTTATGGATGAAGTTGATGAGGGGGGCGTTGTAGTACACTTACACAGTTATGGATGAAGTTGATGAGGGGGGCGTTGTAGAACACTTACACAGTTATGGATGAACGTGATGAGGGGGGCGTTGTAGTACACTTACACAGTTATGGATGAACGTGATGAGGGGGGCGTTGTAGTACACTTACACAGTTATGGATGAACGTGATGAGGGGGGCGTTGTAGTACACTTACACAGTTATGGATGAACATGATGAGGGGGGCGTTGTATAGAGCACTTACACAGTTATGGATGAAGTTGATGAGGGGGGCGTTGTAGTACACTTACACAGTTATGGATGAACGTGATGAGTGGGGCGTTGTAGTACACTTACACAGTTATGGATGAACATGATGAGGGGGGCGTTGTATAGAGCACTTACACAGTTATGGATGAAGTTGATGAGGGGGGCGTTGTAGTACACTTACACAGTTATGGATGAAGTTGATGAGGGGGGCGTTGTAGAACACTTACACAGTTATGGATGAAGTTGATGAGGGGGGCGTTGTAGAACACTTACACAGTTATGGATGAACATGATAAGGGGGTGTTGTAGAACACTTACACAGTTATGGATGAACGTGATGAGGGGGGCCTTGTATAGAGTACTTACACAGTTATGGATGAACGTGATGAGGGGGGCGTTGTAGTACACTTACACAGTTATGGATGAACATGATGAGGGGGGCCTTGTATAGAGCACTTACACAGTTATGGATGAAGTTGATGAGGGGGGCGTTGTAGTACACTTACACAGTTATGGATGAACGTGATGAGTAAGGCGTTGTAGTACACTTACACAGTTATGGATGAACGTGATGAGGGGGGCCTTGTATAGAGTACTTACACAGTTATGGATGAACGTGATGAGTGGGGCGTTGTAGTACACTTACACAGTTATGGATGAACATGATGAGGGGGGCCTTGTATAGAGCACTTACACAGTTATGGATGAAGTTGATGAGGGGGGCGTTGTAGTACACTTACACAGTTATGGATGAAGTTGATGAGGGGGGCGTTGTAGAACACTTACACAGTTATGGATGAAGTTGATGAGGGGGGCGTTGTAGAACACTTACACAGTTATGGATGAACATGATAAGGGGGTGTTGTAGAACACTTACACAGTTATGGATGAACGTGATGAGGGGGGCCTTGTATAGAGAACTTACACAGTTATGGATGAATGTGATGAGGGGGGTGTTGTAGTACACTTACACAGTTATGGATGAACGTGATGAGGGGGGCGTTGTAGTACACTTACACAGTTATGGATGAACATGATGAGGGGGGCCTTGTATAGAGTACTTACACAGTTATGGATGAAGTTGATGAGGGGGGCGTTGTAGTACACTTACACAGTTATGGATGAAGTTGATGAGGGGGGCGTTGTAGAACACTTACACAGTTATGGATGAACGTGATGAGGGGGGCGTTGTAGTACACTTACACAGTTATGGATGAACGTGATGAGGGGGGCGTTGTAGTACACTTACACAGTTATGGATGAACGTGATGAGGGGGGCGTTGTAGTACACTTACACAGTTATGGATGAACATGATGAGGGGGGCGTTGTATAGAGCACTTACACAGTTATGGATGAAGTTGATGAGGGGGGCGTTGTAGTACACTTACACAGTTATGGATGAACGTGATGAGTGGGGCGTTGTAGTACACTTACACAGTTATGGATGAACGTGATGAGGGGGGCGTTGTAGTACACTTACACAGTTATGGATGAACATGATGAGGGGGGCGTTGTATAGAGCACTTACACAGTTATGGATGAAGTTGATGAGGGGGGCGTTGTAGTACACTTACACAGTTATGGATGAAGTTGATGAGGGGGGCGTTGTAGAACACTTACACAGTTATGGATGAAGTTGATGAGGGGGGCGTTGTAGAACACTTACACAGTTATGGATGAACATGATAAGGGGGTGTTGTAGAACACTTACACAGTTATGGATGAACGTGATGAGGGGGGCCTTGTATAGAGAACTTACACAGTTATGGATGAATGTGATGAGGGGGGTGTTGTAGTACACTTACACAGTTATGGATGAACATGATGAGTGGGGCATTGTAGAACACTTACACAGTTATGGATGAACATGATGAGTGGGGCGTTGTAGAACACTTACACAGTTATGGATGAACATGATAAGGGGGTGTTGTAGAACACTTACACAGTTATGGATGAACATGATGAGTGGGGCATTGTAGAACACTTACACAGTTATGGATGAACATGATGAGTGGGGCATTGTAGAACACTTACACAGTTATGGATGAACATGATAAGGGGGTGTTGTAGTACACTTACACAGTTATGGATGAACATGATGAGTGGGGCATTGTAGAACACTTACACAGTTATGGATGAACATGATGAGTGGGGCATTGTAGAACACTTACACAGTTATGGATGAACATGATAAGGGGGTGTTGTAGAACACTTACACAGTTATGGATGAACGTGATGAGTGGGGCGTTGTAGTACACTTACACAGTTATGGATGAACATGATGAGGGGGGCATTGTAGAACACTTACACAGTTATGGATGAACGTGATGAGTGGGGCGTTGTAGAACACTTACACAGTTATGGATGAACGTGATGAGTGGGGCGTTGTAGAACACTTACACAGTAATGGATGAACGTGATGAGTGGGGCGCTGTAGTACACTTACACAGTTATGGATGAACATGATAAGGGGGGCGTTGTAGTACAATTACACAGTTATGGATGAATGTGACGAGGGGGTTAGTGTAGTACACTTACACAGTTATGGATGAACGTGATGAGGGGGGGCGTTGTATAGAGTACTCACACAGTTATGGATGAACATGATGAGGGGGGGCGTTGTAGTACACTTACACAGTTATTGGTGAATGTGATTATGGGGGCATTTTAGAACACTTATACAGTTATGGATGAACATGATAAGGGGGGCATTGTAGTACACTTACACAGTTATGGATGAACATGATAAGGGGGGTGTTGTAGTACACTTACACAGTTATGGATGAACATGATAAGGGGGGTGTTGTAGTACACTTACACAGTTATGGATGAACATGATAAGGGGGGTGTTGTAGTACACTTACACAGTTATGGATGAACGTGATGAGGGGGGCGTTGTATAGAGCACTTACACAGTTATGGATGAACATGATAAGGGGGGCGTTGTAGTACACTTACACAGTTTTGGATGAACGTGATGAGGGGGGCCTTGTATAGAGCACTTACACAGTTATGGATGAATGTGACGAGGGGGTTAGTGTAGTACACTTACACAGTTATGGATGAACGTGATGAGGGGGGGCGTTGTATAGAGTACTTACACAGTTATGGATGAACATGATAAGGGGGGCCTTGTATAGAGTACTCACACAGTTAGGGATAATCATGATGAGGGGGGGCGTTGTAGTACACTTACACAGTTATTGGTGAATGTGATAATGGGGGCATTTTAGAACACTTATACAGTTATGGATGAACATGATAAGGGGGGCATTGTAGTACACTTACACAGTTATGGATGAACATGATAAGGGGGGGGGGGGGGTTGTAGTACACTTACACAGTTATGGATGAACATGATAAGGGGGGCATTGTAGTACACTTACACAGTTATGGATGAACATGATAAGGGGGGTGTTGTAGTACACTTACACAGTTATGGATGAATGTGACGAGGGGGTTAGTGTAGTACACTTACACAGTTATGGATGAACGTGATGAGGGGGGCATTGTAGAACACTTACACAGTTATGGATGAACGTGATGAGTGGGGCGTTGTAGAACACTTACACAGTTATGGATGAACGTGATGAGTGGGGCGTTGTAGAACACTTACACAGTTATGGATGAACGTGATGAGTGGGGCGTTGTAGAACACTTACACAGTTATGGATGAACGTGATGAGTGGGGCGTTGTAGAACACTTACACAGTTATGGATGAATGTGATCAGTGGGGCGTTGTAGAACACTTCCACAGTTATGGATGAACGTGATGAGTGGGGCGTTGTAGATCACTTACACAGTTATGGATGAACGTGATGAGTGGGGCGTTGTAGAAGTAGGAGAGTTTGTTCCAGCAGTTTATGCGCGGATCTTCTTTCTTCTTCTTCGGACCAAGGTTGATGTCCTTTCTCCTAAGTGACCTGTAAATGGAAATCAGTAAAAACTGTAGAACACTACCAAGAATAGCTACTGGTACAACTGCACTTTTTTAACAGCCTTGTATGCCCCTCATATGTTGATTCAGACTGGATAATGGACCCTTTTTTTTAAAAACTGACTTATCTATATCTTAAGCTATGTATGTACATCTGCAGTTGCATTTCGGTTTAGAACTACCTAACAGGGTAAAGTAGCATTCGCTTCCTGACATTTCATTTTATATCCTGGTGCCACCCAGGACCTGTGTCTACCACACCTGCAGTTCCTGGTTGTGTAATCATCCCCAT
Source organism: Sipunculus nudus (assembly GCA_026874595.1). Taxonomy (NCBI): domain Eukaryota; kingdom Metazoa; phylum Annelida; class Sipuncula; order Golfingiida; family Sipunculidae; genus Sipunculus; species Sipunculus nudus. Next base: position 60,597,815 of record CM049317.1, on the reverse strand, counting down.
TGCTGGGTCATAACACTGAGGAACTCCCCAAAGATGCACTCGTTTGTGAATGATACACGGCTGTGGGGTACACCCTTCTCATTAAGCCTGCAGAGCACTCACACTGGGTTGGGGCTAACTGTGAAAAATCTCACAGATTTGAACTCATGATCTCCCAACTTTGAGGTGTACTCTATCCCTAGACCACAAAAGCTGGTAATATTGTATTTGTTATATTGATCTTGAACCACAGAAGCAGAAAACCTATTTTATCCTATACCATGAGGTGCCTGTAAGGGCTTATGGCATGTATCTTGCTTCATTCAACAAACCCTGCGATGCTGACTCACTAGACCAGAACACACACAGCAGAGGACCACCTGCAAATACTGAACATTTTTCTTTGGCACAAAGGGTGGTTTTTCAAAACAGGGACCACTGTATCACACTGACACAAAGGGATACATTTTCCCACAGGCACCTCTCTATCATGACAGAAGTGACTCAAGGGGGAGGGTCCAGGGGGTCCTCCCCCCCCCCTTTTTTCTAATTTTTCGCCCCCCCCCCCCTTTTCTGGATCTGGTGACCTTTTTTAGGCTTTGTCATTAGTCCTCTCCTTTTCCTAAATCCTGGATCTGCCCCTGCATGGGGTTGGTATACCATTTAGCCACTAATACTAAACTCAGTAAGCATTTATTTATGTTGAGCTGTTAGGCCAAACTTGAGTCATGATACAAGCCATATGGGGGAATGAACTGCAAAAGCAATTCCTCCTGTTGCATTGATATTGTGATAAACATCTGATAATCTTAACATCAGGGTACAAGTAGAGGGATTTATCAATATTCTGAGTTAAAACAGAAATTTTTCTTGCACATGGTAGGTGTTGTTAGAAAGTAAAATACAAAAGCTAACAATTGGTTTGGTTCATATAAAGTGACCGTGGCCATGAGGTGAGGTCAAAAATGATGTAAACATTTTCAAACTCACATAGCCTTACAGTGTGGTCCTTGGTGCAAGATGTAAAGGCACTCTGATGCTAGCAGGCTGGTGATAAACTCTCTAATGTCAGAAGGTGGAAAAGGTACTTGGATATATAATTACGATGGTAAATCTGAACTTACGGTACACCAGCCGGAGTTCCATTCGCAGGCTGCATCTCTATGCTGTTGCTGAACTGTGTCTTCTGTAAAAGTAATATAAATAATTGATAATAATAATAATAATACACATAAAGATAAAAAGAAGATGAATCTATATTACAACTGACAATGACACTAAATCACTGACATGCAACTCCTCGCAGGCTGGCCTCTGAAATGCCAATTTTTGGTCTTAAAGTGTCAGGGATGATACCATCTATGACCTAAAGGGGGGGGGGGGGGGGGATGGCATTCTCCACATATAATTATTATTAATATTGTCATTATAATTATTACTGTTGTTCTTGTTTATTATTATTATTATTATTATTATTATTGTTGTTGTTGTTGTTATTATTATTATTATTATTATTTTAACTTTTATATTTGTATGTGAGCTAAAAATACTTCTAAATGTCTGATTTCACTAATTCATCTAAACCCTCAGGCCTACCTTTCCTGACATGGAGTCTGTCAACATGAGTCGGTCATCAGGCCTGAACTTGATGAAAAGGTACAACAGAGGAGGACACAGGATACAGACCCAGATCTAAAATAAAGCAGAGGATCAGTCTAGTACCATAAACATATTACTGACTACCATAAATTAAAAATAAAATATAATATAGAAAAATGTAGATTGATTTATTGTGGGAGTATAGACTGTCCTGTAAATATTTTATAATATCAACAGCATTCCAAAAGTCACTAACTGCAGCTAATTTACAATTCTTCAGATATTGTCATGGTGTGAAAATGCAAATGAATAGAAAAAAGGCCTAGTTCCATGTGCATAGTAAGTGAAGAACAAAGCCATCTCTCAATGGTCTCAATATACTCACATTCGGTCAAATACTGTGCATCATGACATGGCCTGTCCATAGACACAGTGTCTCATTACTTTGGGAAAAAAACTAAAGATACACCAGACATTCAAATACAAATGGTTCCTAAATTGTCTATGTAACTTTACTGAGGTTCCATTAATGGTCTTAATTTTGAAGTTTTACTGTATTCTAAAACAGATTTCTTACCCTTAAGAGTCCATTTTCTTGTGACATGCGTCCCATCCAGATCTTGTTCAGGAGGGCCTGGCAAGCAGAGTGTGCGATGAAGCGCTTGTTGTCAGCGTGTACAGCTAACAGGACTATCGTTGAAGCCCCAAAGTATGGAAGCTCTCTCACTAAGAGCAGCTGAGCTTTCTGTTCGTCATCAGCATAGCATTCACTCAGCAGACCCACTGAAAGGTCCTCGTAATGCCTGCAATGTCAGGTATAATTAACATACAATATATATATATATATATATATTTAACAATCAATTGAATTATGATTTTCCAGAGCCAATAAGCAAAAATTTCAATGTATTTTACATGATAAATTCATTAAATTGATGGAAAACCTCACAAATATGCTGTTGCCAATGTTTATTTTTGATTAGCTCAATCAATTCATGTTTGTCAATCTCTGGTAAAATAAAGTGCTCATAGTCCAGTTGGCAATCATGGTGAACCATGCCAAAGCATTTATCATAACAATCGTTTATATGAACAACAAGGGACCTATGGGTCACGACGCTCAGCTGTTATATATGATAAAAAAATATTATTTAGAAATGAGGCACATGCTGGTTTTGTGTGGTAATAAATATAAGCTGTATTATGAGTTGTTGTTGTTTAGCTTATGTATGATTTTGATAGTACCTTTGGAGACAGGGAAGAAGATTGATTTCATTTATTTTATTAACAATTGGAGTACTATTGTCACACAGATTTTGACTTGGCCATATAACTTATAAGCAGAACATATAATATAAGAGTTTAACTATTTATTAAAAAAAATTACAAATATTGTCCCAAATATAATTTTTATTAAAAATAATAAGAGAATCATATAATTTTTTAAAATGAAATATAACTGATATGATTATTAAAATAATATTAAAGAATATATTCATGAATGCATTCATGAATACATTTTGAAAGTATTTGCACGAGTATTCATATACTTTCATTTTTACCTGAATTCCCATTCTTTATGCAAGAAATTTTATAATGGAGTACATAATCATATTCGTATTTAAATACAATTACAAAGTATTCGTTCTATGTCTGGTATTTATTCAATTTTCACCAAACAATGATGTTGATAATCCAGAATATACAAAATTCACACATTTAAATAATGATCATAATTACCTGGTTTTATGGCTTTTATTTATATTAAAAAATAACTGTAAAAAATTCATTTTGGACTAATTTCACATCAATGTACACACTAGACACAGTAGGAATCTAGATTAATATTATCAACTGCATCTTTGTCTATCATTAATTTCCTTCATATGATCCCTAATGATTAGTAATGAATAATATGATTTACTTCTTTATCATTAAAATTGAACTGAAAAATGCCATAGGTGGCTGCATTGGTGTTATTTGGAATATGTGACATTCTACCCATCGACACAAGATTCTTATGTTATCAGTAACTGCAAGTTAATTTCCTGTTATTATAAACTAACAAATTCCTTTTCTATTTTTCTTTAATTTGTTATTAAAAACCAATAAAAATTTATTAATTTGTTGTTTATTGTTATGTTGTTGGTTAAAACTACTAGATGAGTTGGGTTGGACACCTGGATCAACTGTGGCTGGCCATAAGCTGCCTGGATTCCTGTATGCCTCGCCTCAAGCGTGCATAATTTGATGAAAGGTCAACAAGGTCAACATACAGGTGACTCAAGAGGGGCTGAAGAGAGCCAAAGTCTGACAGGGTCTCATAAAAAACATTAATAAAAGCTACAATTTTTGGCCAATTTCTTTCAGCTTTCTAAACTAAAAAGCTGAAATCCTTATGTGTGCATGATATGAAAATTATATCAACAGTGCTCACGGGAAACAAACGTGCCATGGTCACAGTTGGGCAAAATTTAAGGTACTAATTTTATATTTATACTAATTACTTATAAAATTTGAAAAATTCAGAACTAATTTTGGGTATTCAATTGAATCTTGATTAAATAATGTTACATCCCTGACAAAAAAATCTCTAGCAATGCCCTTGTTAAGGGAGTAAATATATTTCTTGATTTTTTACAAAGTCCATTATGTTTGGGCCCATAACTTAAAACAATTACGCAATACTCACATCATTCTGGGATGTGCATATAGAATGAAAAATATGTATATTGTTTATGATTAAAGTCAGATCAGTGGTTTTGATATTAGGCAGTCTTGAAGTGTAACAATGGGTTTTTAATGGAAAAATGAAGTTTTTCATTAATATCTCGAAGATATTAAGTCCTAGTGACCAAATTCTTGGCATGGTAGGGGATTTTGGAGACATCTAACTGTATGCTGAATTTAAGGAACTTAGAGCTGAAGCTGGGGAGCTGAGCTTTTGCAAACTGCATAACACTAGCTTGATGTAAACAATATTTTACAAGGTGCTTGAAAACTTGATTAAAATCTACAGTTTTTGATCAACTGGTTTCAAATTTTTGGTGTTAACAGTTGAAAAGCTGCCAAAAACATGCTGTGAAAATTAAATCCACAGTACTTACAGGAAAAAAACGTGCTATGGTCAAAGTTGGGCAAAATTTAAGGTTCCAATTTTTTATTTTTATTAATATTTTAAAAAATTTAAAAGATTTTCATCTAATTTTGGGTATACAATTTAATTTTGATTAATTAAAGTTATATTACTGGAAAAAAGATCCACAGCTTTAACATTTTTTGTGTTAAGTGATCAAATATCTTTCCTTATTTTTTTCAAAATGCATTATGTTTGGGCCCAGAACTTTTTTAAATTAAATAATACAGACATAATTTCTGGCATGTACATAGAAACTATATAGAGGAATATTTATGGTAAATATGAGGAAAAACAGATGAGTGGTTTTGATATTAGGCAGTCCTTAAGTGTGAAAATAGGTTTTTAATAAAAAATTGAGGTTTTTCCTTAATTTCTCAAAGGAACGAAGTTGCAAAGACCCAGTTTTCGGCTTGGTAGGAGATCTTGGGGACATCTAACATTATGCCAAATTTTGGATTCCTAGGTCTTACGGTTTCAAAACGTGCCACATCTACGGACGGACGGACGGACGGACGGACGGACAGACGGACGGACGACGGACAATGGACCACGACTATAGCTCAGATGACTTATAGTCAGCTGAGCTAAAAACCCTGCCCCCCAACCTATTCACATACACAACACACTATTGTATAAGTAATAACTGTAATGACCATCTTGATCAATTTAAGAATAATTTTGATAACCTATCAGCACTGTCTAAGAATAAGTTTGATGATCTTAATGGATCAATTTGATTACATACCTGGTATTTAAGGATCATTTGAATGATATACCGTGACTGTTGAAGGATCAGTATGATGACCTGAATGGACTATATATATGGTTCAATCTTTAAACAAGGGACCTATGGGTCACGACGCTCAGCTGTTATATATGATAAAAAAATATGATTTAGAAATGAGGCACATGCTGGTTTTGTGTGGTAATAAGTATAAGCTGTATTATGAGTTGTTGTTGTTTAGCTTATGTATGATTTTGATAGTACCTTTGGAGACAGGGAAGAGGATTGATTTCATTTATTTTATTAACAAATGGAGAACTATTGTCACACAAGATTTTGACTTGGCCATATAACTTATAAGCAGAACATATAATATAAGAGTTTAACTATTTATTAAAAAAAATTACAAATATTGTCCCAAATATAATTTTTATAAAAAATAATAAGAGAATCATATGATTTTTTAAAATGAAATATAACTGATATGATTATTAAAATAATATTAAAGAATATATTCATGAATGCATTCATGAATACATTTTGAAAGTATATGCACGAGTATTCATATACTTTCATTTTTACCTGAATTCCTATTCTTTATGCAAGAAATTTTATAATGGAGTACATAATCATATTCGTATTTAAATACAATTACAAAGTATTGACACCATGTCTGGTATTTATTCAGTTTCACCAACCAATGATGTTGAGAATCCAGAATATACAAAATTCACACATTTAAATAATGATCATAAGTACCTGGTTTTATGGCTTTTATTTATATTAAAAAATAACTGTAAAAAATTCATTTTGGACTAATTTCACATCAATGTACACACTAGACACAGTAGGAATCTAGATTAATATTATCAACTGGATCTTTGTCTATCATTAATTTCCTTCATATGATCCCTAATGATTAGTAATGAATAATATGATTTACTTCTTTATCATGAAAATTGAACTGAAAAATGCCATAGGTGACTGCATGGTGTTATTTGGAATATGTGACATTCTACCCATCAATACAAGATTCTTATATCATCAGTAACTGCAAGTTAATTTCCTGTTATTATAAACTAACAAATTCCTTTTCTATTTTTCTTTAATTTGTTATTAAAAACCAATAAAAATTTATTAATTTATTGTTTATTGTTATGTTGTTGGTTAAAACTACTAGATGAGTTGGGTTGGACACCTGGATCAACTGTGGCTGGCCATAAGCTGCCTGGATTCCTGTATGCCTCGCCTCAAGCGTGCATAATTTGATGAAAGGTCAACAAGGTCAACATACAGGTGACTCAAGAGGGGCTGGAGAGAGCCAAATTCTGACAGGGTCTCATAAAAAACATTAATAAAAGCTACAATTTTTGGCCAATTTCTTTCAGCTTTCTAAACTAAAAAGCTGATATCCTAATGTGTGCATGATATGAAAATTATATCAACAGTGCTCACAGGACAGAAACGTGCCATGGTCACAGTTGGGCAAAATTTAAGGTACTAATTTTATATTTATACTAATAACTTATAAAATTTGAAAAAATTCAGAACTAATTTTGGGTATTCAATTGAATCTTGATTAAATAATGTTACATCCCTGACAAAAAAATCTCTAGCTTCAGCAATCCCCTTGTTAAGGCAGTAAATATATTTCTTGATTTTTTTACAAAGTGCATTATGTTTGGGCCCATAACTTAAAACAATTAAGCAATACTGACATCATATCTGGCATGTGCTTAGAGAATGTATAGAAAAATATATATATTATATATGATTAAAGTCAGGCCAGTGGTTTTGATATTAGGCAGTCTTGAAGTGTAACAATGGGTTTTAAATGGAAAAATTAAGTTTTTCATTAATATCTCGAAGGTATTAGGTCCTAGTGACCAAATTCTTGGCATGGTAAGAGATTTTGGAGACAGCTAATTGTATGCCAAATTTTAGGAACTGAGAGCTGAAGCTGGGGAGCTGAGCTCTTGCAAACTGCATAACACTAGTTGATGTAAACAATATGTTACATGGTGCTTGAAAACTTGAATAAAATCTACAGTTTTTGATCAACTGGTTTCAAATTTTTGGTGTTAACAGTTGAAATGCTAACAAAAACATGCTGTGAAAATTAAATCCACAGTACTTACAGGAAAAAAACGTGCCATGGTCAAAGTTGGGCAAAATTTAAGGTACCAATTTTTTATTTTTATTAATATTTTAAAAAATTTAAAAGATTTTCATCTAATTTTGGGTATACAATTTAATTTTGATTAATTAAGTTATATTACTGGAAAAAAGGTCGATAGCTTTAACATTTTTTGTGTTAAGTGATCAAATATATTTCCTGATTTTTTACAAAATGCATTATGTTTGGGCCCATAACTTTTTTAAATTAAATAATACAGACATAATTTCTGGCATGTACATAGGAACTATATAGAGGAATATTTATGGTAAATATGAGGAAAAACAGATGAGTGGTTTTGATATTAGGCAGTCCTGAAGTATGAAAATAGGTTTTTAATAAAAAATTAAGGTTTTTCCTTAATTTCTCAAAGGAACGAAGTTGCAAAGACCCAGTTTTCGGCTTGGTAGGAGATCTTGGGGACATCTAACATTATGCCAAATTTTGGATTCCTAGGTCTTACGGTTTCAAAACGTGCCACATCTACGGACGGACGGACGGACGGACGGACGGACGGACGGACGACGGACAATGGACCACGACTATAGCTCAGATGACTTATAGTCAGCTGAGCTAAAAACTTACTCAGATATACAACGAACCACCTAAGGTTACATGGTTTTTCCATTTGTCAACATTGCTGTTGATAAAAAAGCCTAGATATCCATCATAGAGTCATTATAAGAATTTTTTCCAACAGGAATTACCTGATACGGTTATGCAGAGTACCGTAGGTAAGCTTTTTATGGCTGCATGTCTATTTACAGCCACAACATAAGTGTGCAAGGTCCCTTTAAGGAGCTCCCACTAAGGTCCAAATACTCAAAAACTCCCTTAAAACTGCATCCAGACTCTGTTCCTGGCCTGAGTGTACCTAATCTAGAAATCACAAATATTGTATAGGAATGGTAGGTGAATAGCTGGCTTTAAGGATGACCTACTTGGACTGTTTAACGATCAGTTTGACTAGTTCTGAGTCCTCCGTCCTGCACCCCATAGAGCCGAGCAGCTTCTGAGCTAGAAGAGCGGCAGCTATTCCTTCCTGTTGACAAAAAAGATGCAATTATTAAAAAGGATGTGATAATTATGTCACTGGACCTGAAACCTCAGAATCTTACCATATTATATAAGTTTATAAGATTACAAATCCAATTTTTTTAACAATAGGAACAAGTGGAAAAGCGGTTTGAGCTTAAAATTTTGTGAGTAAAGAGCCAGTCTGTTAAGAAGTCAAGAAAATTTGAGCATACAGCCAGTCCAATTAGAAGTCACTATGTTTTGAGTATAGAGACAGTCTATTAAGAATTTGAGTGCAGAGCCAGTCCATTGTGAAGTTAAGTGAGTCTGTTATTGCTGAATAGTGATAACTTATCACTTGCATATATTAAATAACAGTGTTGATGGGTCTCAAAACAAATGTTAGCAGGTCATGGTCTTAATTTGTCTTATAGGCCTTGGCTTTAGTCTCTATTTTATTCTCAGTCTTCCACCAAATTTGTCCTACTGGTTCTTTAATCTGGTCTCAACTTCAAAACAAAGCAGAGATTCAGGTTTTTTAAAGTATACACAACACAATACATACATGTGTGATTTGCTCTCTTAACAACTCTTTCTTTCCACAACAAAAGACTGTGTATGATCACCAGGGCTATCAACAGGCAGAAAATTTGAAGTGTCCAAGACCCTCAGACGAAAATTTTGGATTGTCTTATGGGAATTAGGAGCATCCCAATGAGAGGTGTTGCATATCATATTTTTGAAGAATTGTGCAAAATTGAATCTTTTTTATTAAACATAATTTTTGATTAGATATTGTACCATTATATGATTATAGAGCCACTACAAGACTACAAGAGCCACATTTGATCCTCCCAGTCATAAAGCCGAAATTTCATGTATCCATTCACATGCCTGGATCTCTAGAATGAAGTGACTGAGACAGATTTCATGTAAGCGAGACTCTTACCCATGTGTTCCTTAAAGCCCTGTAACACAAACTGCAACACAGAGTTTATTAATATTTTAGGGTCACTTCTGATGTGAGGAAGCAGCTGACATGCAGTCTAGGTCTTGGAAAGACTGGATCCCTTTGCCTCAGTCTTAGTTCTGCTTTGTATCACAGTCTCAGTTGTGGTGTCAGAACTGTTTGGACTACATTATTACCCTGGTGTTGGAACTGCTGCTAATTATGATAAATTTATTGTCTGGTGCTTACACGTCAGTATACAGCAGTGAGTGTTAGCCTACAATTCCATCATTGGTTTCAGCATGGTTACAATTTATATTTTTGACCAATGGCAAGAGGGAGTTTATTCAAGGAAGTGGCTAAACAGCCAGCAGGGTGCCAGCAGTTTAGTCCACAGGCTAAACAACCAGCAGAGAAAATTAACCGGCAAATGAATGTTTGCTCTATTTCAGAGTTTCAGTGGGCTACTCAGTACTTTCCATTATTATTTTGAAAATGAGCTGACAATATAGTGCTGACTTACCAAATTTGATATTTTGCTGGTCTATAAATAATAAGTATGTTGAGTAGTGATCAATAGTGCACATTTTGTGATAATTACAGTGTAGTTTATACAGATTTGTTGGAATTGAACTGAAGTTGACTGGCATATCAGCTCCTTATATATGCTTATGAGCAAACAAACAACTCATGAGATGTCATATGAAGGATATGCAGATTCTTTGAATGAAGAATTAAGTGTGAAGCATAATGACTGTTTATACACTAGTGTGGTTATGAGTAAACAAATATTTAGTGTTTGAAAACAATCAAATCAGGATATGTCTGATTAATGGTCCGAGGATCAGCTTATAACTTGATCAAAGGTAATCAACAGTCTTTCACCACACCCAATTAAAGCTGTTGAGCCTATTGTGTTGTGAGATGATGCAAGAAATATCAATACTAACTGGAAATTCTTACAAGTTACATACAGACCAGCAAAATATCTAATTTGGTAAGTCATTGTAAGGTATTGTCAGCTCATTGTCAAAATAATAAAGGAAAGTATTGAGTATATCACATTGAAACTCTGAAATAGAGCATACATTCATTTGCCATCAGTTTAGCCTGTGAGCTAGACTGCCGGCAAGGTCAATTTTCCCTGCCGGCTGTTTAGCCTGTGGACTACTTCCTTTATTCAATGCGGAGATATATTAATATTGAGGCTTACTTTTCCTTCATCCCAGAAGAGCATAGCCAGCTCAAGTCTGTTGAGTAAAACTGCCCAGATAAAAATCTCTCTGTGTGGCATATCAAAGTCAGGTAACGTGAACTCTTCTCCCGTCCTCTCATCTGTGGAATTGATCAAGTTCTAAGAGTCATACCATGCATCATCATGGAACAAATATATACAGTAAAACCTCGAGATTATGACCAGCAACAGGAGCACAATAAACATGTTAGTATATTAAGGCGATCATCAAGGTTTGGTCTTATATAAAGAACAAATAAGAACTGGGACCCTGAAAAAAGGGTCCTTATTTTGAGATGGTTGCTAAACAGAGGTGGTCCTAAGGCAAGGTTTTATGTGTCAGTCATTAAAATATGATATAGATCTATCCTTAAAATATTATATGGGTCTACCCTTAAAATATCATATGAGTCTATCCTAAAAATTTGATATGGGTCTATCCTTAAAACAAAATATGAGTCATTCCTTAAAATATTACATGGGTCTATCCTTAATAATACATAACATGGATCTATCCTTAAATGACAATATGGGTCTATCCATAAAATATAATATTAATTCATTTAAACATATAATATGAGTCAATCCTTAAAACATAATATTGGTCTATCCATAAAATATGATTCTATCCTTAAAATATGGGTCCATCCTTAAAATATGGATCTATCTTTAAAATATAATATGGATCTGTCCTTAAAACATAATATGAGTCAATCCTTAAAATATGATCTGGATCTATCCTTAAAATAAAACGTGGATCTTTCCTTAACTCAAAATATGAAACAGTTCTATCCATAACTTAACATATGGTATGGATCTACCCTTAACTTAAAATATAATATGGGTCTATCCTTAAAATATAATACTGGTTTATCCAGACAGACTCTTATTTATAGGAAAAGGAAAACAGAATTTTTATTTAATAAAATAAACCATTCATGAATGAGAAGATCAATCAGAGTAAGGTTTACCGATTATTTTCTTTTTGAACACTTCGACCTGCTTGGTTGGTCGTTTGCTATAGTACTCTTGTACGTCAATGGCAGTTTCTTCAAGGTCACTGTGTTCACTAGCTTCATCATCGTGGTCTACTACAGTTACTGCCATCAGCATCTCGTCGACCGGAAGATCCTGGTACCTCTCGTCTCGTAGATACAACGGGCTGTAGAAATCTCCCATCAGGTCTTGGATCATGTTCCCGATATCCTCAAACGTGTAGAATTTGTTTTTCTACAAAATATCATTACAATTCCTCTCTGTTTCACCCGAAAACTCATTTTCCAGTTTTTCATCCGTCTGCAAACTCACCTACTGCCATCATATCATAACAAGAGATTATAAACACAAACAGATATGTGCATCTAGGAAGCTTTCTAGGGATCTTTCTGATATTTGGCAAAAAATCTGGACAATGAATCGGATTACTCTGACTGCACTAGGCCACTATCTGCAAAAGTTTAGGTCTACTGTAGTCAGCTTGAAAAGTGGTCCTCAGTCGTTGCCTTTACTTTAGTGAGGTAAACCAGTTCCTCGTGTACACAGGCAAATCTGTTTCCTGTCTGTGTGATGCCAATTTTGCTACCATTTGACCCAATTCTTCCCGTGATATATCACTAAGGCCAATAAAAAAGGTATGGTTCTCAGGCACTTTTTTTTCCAAAATCAGTGCAGGCGGGCAGATTTTTTGGGTATATTTTATATGATCAGAGAAAAGCATGAGAATGACAGAATTGTTTTGCTAATCAGGTAGAAGTACTACATAACAAAGGAAATCTGTTCAAAATTGTTTCATTTTATCTTGAAAGATGAAAATCAAAATAAAATTTTTTTTTATGTGGGGGTTAAAATTGACACAGGCAGTGCCTGAGAACCATACCTTTTTTTTGCCTTATAACAGCACAATAATTTGACTAACAACCAAGTGCAGACAGCAATTTCTCATTTAACTGAATAAACTGATTTAGGCCTTTGCAAAGTGAACTGCATTGTGGATGCACAGCATACCACTTCCAGACTAAGGTAGACTGGTTCAGTACAATCTGATTAAAAAATTTGAACCATGTAAGGATACTGCCTAAAGCTGTTTTACCTTTTACACTGCAAGGTTAGAAATAAGCCACTGCACAGGAAATCTAACCAACTCATGATAGATGGATAAAGATGCTTCTTCATGTAGTATTACCACATATCTATAAAATACCTAGTCTAGCACAGAAGTGTTTATTTGCACAGAGATCATACCACAAGACAAACAAATATTATTTTAAAATTAAGAGAGCATAGTGGGGTCCACAATTTTTGCAGAAAGTTAAATTCACAAGAACTGACCTTATTTTTCTTGCTTGACCTCAACATGTCACTGAGCAGGCTCTTGGGACACTGAAATACAAAGCACAACAATATATTGACCTTGACCTCTTGCTTGTCCCCAAGATCAAATAGCAAGCTATAATATGATTCTGAATCACAAAAAAGTAGGTGTATATTACATGGTTTCAGAATCTTATATCATCTATGTGACTTTACAGACTGGCTATTTTATTAAATATATAAGCATCACCATGCACTGTTTGACCATGACTTCTTGCTTGACCTCAATTTGTTACTAAGCTGAATTTTTTTAGATGGCAAAGAAAAAAATAAAAATATATTATAAGACCCTACATTGTAAATTGACCTGATTTTGTTGATAAGTATAGAATCATGCCATACAAAATATCACCTAATATAACTTGACCTTGACCTTTCATTTGACCTCAATATGTCAACAAGCAGAAGCAGATCCAGGGGAGTTCAGGGGGTCAGGACCACCCCTCTTTTTTTCTTTTGCCGCAACCCTTTTTTAGGGTTTCAGACCCAAATTTTACGACCTAGACCCCCCTTTCCAGACCTGGGGACCATTTTTTTGGTTTTAGGAGTCCTCCTGGGTTGGACCCCCTTTTCTTAAATCTTGGATCTGCCCCTGACAAGCTTGCCATTGAAAGGCTGGCATACCACAAAAATCAATTTATACTACTCTCTGTTTGACTTCTGTGAGAAAATGGAACATTCTACACCCAGCAATGTTAAAAATGACATCCTTTGAGCATGTAACTGACCTAGGTAACCTGATACACCATGACTTACAAAATTGTAGAGTTGAAGGAGTCTCTTGGTTGTCAGGAAATCGTCGAGGCCCAAACCATTCTCCAGGAAGAGCTTAACAAAGTCTGTACGGTCGTGTTGCAGGGCGATGTACATGACCTCATCAAGATCTTCAAGCTGATCAATAAAACACAGTCATCACGACAGTAGAAGCATAAGTACAGAAACAAAAATTTTCCAAAACAATAGCAGATACCTTCCTATATTATTGGAAGTCATTTAGTAGCTAAGGTACATGTATAATAAGGAGATGGATGAAGTTTAGCACCACTGAAGCTTAGTAGGCACACCAACTCTCCATTTCCTTAGCCAGGTGTTTACCTATGGACTGGAAGTATGATCAGTTTCAGCCCAATAATAACAATTATTTCAAATTCAAACAGATTATTTTGTCATTTTGGAGAATTTAAAATAAATTTCAGTATTTTCTTTTTAAATCTGTTAGAGAAATCCTACACTTGTAACTTGAGGTCATTTATTGGTAATAATAGATTAAATTAACAAATTACCAAAACAAAGATCACAGGTCAGCTGTGAATTAACAAAAAAAACAAACCTCCCAATTCTTGTCTTCAGTGAAGATCTCACTCTTTGCAACATCAATTCTGTTCCAAGCCAAGGCCAGTTTCAACTGGTCAAGGTCCTGGCCCCTATTTGCTGGAATAAAAAATGAAAATGAATATATATAGTCCATTATCATATTTTCAGTGAAGGCAAATTTTACATTAATAAATGATGAATTAATAGCCTTATGTCTTTGAAGTATTTAAATTATCATACAACATACTTAATGTCACAAATAAAATTTCTAATTAGTAGCATATATATTTTTATGTAAATTTAAAAAGTTCATTTCCTTTGATTTGACTGAAGATTTCGGCTTATGCTTTTGGAGAATTAATCTTTCTTTAATAAACAAAATTAACATCACTCCTGAGTAAACAGATGAAACCCTACTCTAATTTGAGGATTTTGGTATGGTCCAAAAAAAGAGTTATTCCACCTTAAACTTCTGCTGATGTCTCTTTACCAATAAACTCTCTCTGCAGATAGATTCTTGCCTGGACCTTGTCCTTGGAGTAACTCATTACTAAGCCCTTACTGAACCCTGATGGAAACTACAGTGTTCTGCTAATCATTCCTAATTGAAGCTTTTCTTTCTTTTTAACATGAATAATCATTTTATTTAATTACCTTTCAGTAAAGCATGCAAGATGGCCACATCGATGTCTCTTGCTGATGTGCTAGAATCCAGCTCGAACACTGTGATCAGGTCACGTTTAGACAGAGCATCCTTCACCCAGCCAACCCTCCTTGTAAGGTCACGCTCATCCTGGAACGTGCTTCTTATCATTTCAGCGATGTCAACCTCAAGTTGTGTATCAATTATTGTCACTACCCTAAAATGAAACAAGACCTAAGATTAAAGATGTGTATATTCTTTAATCAGTTTTCATGTTACGTATGTGTATTCTATAACTCCTTACAGAAATTCTTAAGAAGATATACCCCATATGTGCTATTTGACGGTCACCTGGCTATAATCCCACACAAATTATAGAATATCAGCAGAAGTTGACAAAAGCCCTCAGCAAAAAAAAACACAGTGATTATGTAGTAACAGTATCAAGTTAGAAATATCTGTTCTCAAATGGATGTATATCTGTACATATGTCCCTTGTTCAAGTTATAAATTTGAACCAGAGATGTATGTAGTACTTTGCAAGTCTGGTAAATGAAGTGACACAGACCTGTATGATGATAAATACTCTGTAGGGGATTACCTGTAAAATGAGATGTCTTTAGCAACACTAGAGGACAGAAATAACCATTTTATCAAACTTAACCAGGACCCACAATGAAACAAAGTACCTATGTTTAAATCCTTTTTTAGAAATTGTGCTCACAAAGCAAAAATAAGAAAAAGTGATAAAAAAATCATAATAATTAAGATACTGCAAGTGGCACAAGCAACATATTGCAGCAGTTACAAATCATCAAGGCAAATATTGACACAATATTTCATAATGATCTGTTGAGTAGTTCCTGAGAATTAAGCTCCTAAGTTTTTTTTCTATAATTAGCCCTGTGACCTTGAAAGTAGGTCAAGGTCACCCATCTTTTAACTTGACTGAGATTTTATTGATATGCATCAGCACTGAAGAAAATGAATTTCCTGTGTTGAATTTTTTATGAGATATATTACTCACAAGACTAAAATTAATAATGCCGATAAAAATTCTAACAAGGCCTACAGGCCTAATGCGAACCTGCAAAATTTGGGAGTATGAATGGAGGTTTATTTTTAAAATTTAATATTGATCCTCTTAAGTTCTGCATATCTACCTTAGTCATTATGATTTCAGCAAAATGAACATTTCGGACCTGCAAGTTTAAGACAAGGACATTTTAAAACTAGAAAAATGGGTAGTCGACAAGCAACTGTGTATCTGCAGAAATCAGAGTGAAACGGGTGAAGTGAGGCATGGATTAAGTGGCAAGGGGAATAGAGTGAGGTGTGTTGCATATAAGAATGGATGTCTGCAGCGTAAACGTGAATGAGGTGGTGCCACCTGTCATAAAATCAAGAAAATTGTCCAGGATGTATAATTCTGCAAAATTTCAGATGGATAAGTCAAACCACTGCTGAGATATTAGTGATTTTATCCCAAGGCAGATGAACTAATGGACGCTGTGCAAAAATGGTTGCAGGTGGCGCCACAATTTTTAGTGTATGTTATAAAGCTATCAAAGGGCTACATTTGAGCAAAACTTTTAGCCTTATCGGTCAAACAGTTCCCGTGATATGTTGGTTTATGTGTGGAAACAGACGCACAAATGGACGCTTGCCAGCGAGGAAAGGTCAGAGGTCAACCAAAAATGAGGGCGCAGCAGTTCACATATGACCTGATGATAAACCTGGTTTGCTTAAAATGCAAACCAAGTTTTTTCAAACAGTTGAAAGATATAGTTCCAATAATCTTGGAATTCAGCATCTAGACATTGTGTCTAGATGTCTAGACATTGTGTCTAGAAGTCTAAACACATTGTCTAGACACCCGCCAGAGCCAGGTCAGTTGCCATGGTGATGTCTGGACCCCACCTGTTTGTACTGAGTGACCTCTTGACCTGGCTGCTGAAACTCTGCATGTTGTCAAATTTGTTTTCAGCCTTTTTTTATTGGCTACAATGCTTTTTTAAAGCTGTATTTACCCAATCTATTCTTATAAAACTGGCAGAACCCTACCATAGAATAATTCTTGTAAAGTTTAAACCAATCAGCTTAACAGTTTCATCATAAATCAGTGTATAAGCTAGAAGAGTTTAAAATTACATTTTCGCTTGTAAAAAACACATCAATGTAGGTGGCACCACCAATACCTCAATTTCAGATATGACATATGTGACAAACATTGGTATAAAATTTGGTGATTATAGCTCCAGCCGTTTCTGAGATTTTAATTTTAGTGTGTTTTTTTGGACGGATGACTAAGTTCAACCTCCTGTAACTCGGCCAAAAATCTCTGAATTGAAACCATTCGAACAAACATGAGAAAGATTGTTCCAGGGATTATTTCTGTGGAATATTGGACAATTAGGCTGGAAATTTTCGGAGAAGAAGATTTTTAAAGCTTTTTTAGCTTTTTCCCTATAAAATCTAAGAAGTTAGAAAAAAAATAAACAAAATCAGATAGAGTTTTTCAGATGACTGATTATTTGCAAAAAATTTGGTGATGCTAGCTTCTGCTGTTATTGAGATAGCTATGGTTAACGTACAGACGATGCACGAGGCACGACGGACGACGCCGCACTATCGCATAAGCTCACAGGTTCTCTAAAAAAATGGAAATTGAAGGTGGTGCCCCAATACTTGTGCAGCAGTTACAGTTATTCAGAGCAAATATCCATAGCACGTTTTAAAACAATCCCCCCCCCCCCTTTTTTTATAATTAACTCTGTAACATTGAAAAATATGTCAAAGTCACCTATATTTCGACCTTGACTGACAATTTGTTAATAAACAAATGCACTGAAATAAAATTCCCATGGAGAATCCTTTTTTAGATATCCCGCTCACAAAGTAAAAGTTAACAGACACCTGACGGACAGACAGACGGCTTGGTTGATGACAGTAGCCCATCAGTATATACAGGTTGAAGGCTAATAACAAGGGACCCATGGGTTACGGCGCTCAGCTGAAGTTTGAAATTTTTGCAAATGCAAAATATTCTATTGTAATGTTTTTCATTTATATAAGAATATGAGAAGCTAAGAGGAAAGGGGCCCTCCTACTTGGTTATAGTAAAGTTCTAAATATACGAATGCAAACTAATATTCTGACAAGACTGTCATAAAGAAAAACAGTAAAAGTTTTGAGATACTGTGATGCATATGAAAATTTACAGATGGACAGGCAAGTGGACAGAACGGACTAATACCTTTATTTCACTTTCAAGGGAATAATGCATTTAAGTTAATATATAAGCCTATTTTTTAGTATATCCACTTTTTTCATTAAAAGTTTTATCTTATTCATTTTTTTATTTACAAGTTTTATAAATTTTTAATAAAAAAACTGAAAATACAAGTTAAAATATTAGAATTGTTGCAATCATTATATATCCAAGATGTAGCTCATATTGGGTCATATTATGCATACACATATATTTTATTATTTTTAAATCACAAATGTTTAAACAGAATTTAAAAGAAAATAATGCCACAACATGGCATCTACAAGATTATTCCTTGAATCACTATTTAAAAGTATTGCACATTGGAGTTTTCAGTACATGCTTAATTTTATTCACTGAAATAAAATAAAAGATTCAGTAAATTTGATAAAATAAAACATCTTTTCAAATAAAGTATACACACTGTTGGTTGAATAAGGAACAAACAATATCATTGTGCTAATAACTATCTCAGCTTTAATTTATTACTGGATCTGATAGTCAATTTCACACATGGTGAAGTTTTTACTCTTCTGAAGTAAGGAATAACTTATCTGATGAACATCCACACTTTCATAGCAATAGACCACTTTGTGGACACAATTAAATGTGCACTTTAATCATTGTAACCCTGGTGATACAATAAAAAATTTAAAATGTAGCATAGCCTATAATAAGAATGAATCAAATACAGAAAATAATAACATATTAACAATAATCATCTTGTTTATGCACCATCTGGTGGGGGGGGGGGGGAGTGCAGGGCGGAGGGAAGGCCTGCTGGTAGTGGCCAAGCTGGGCCAAAGGCAAGCTGCCTAGGGTGGGTTACATAATGCAAGTGAAGGCTGTACTACCAGGTGGGCTAGATGTAAACAACACTTGACATGGTGTAAGAAAACTTGAATAAAAGCTATCCTTTTCAATCAACTCCTTTAAAATTTCAGGTTTAAAAGATTAAATCCTTATGTATATATGCTGTGAAAATTAAATCAACATTAAATCAAGCATGGTAAACATCCAGGGGGCCACATTGATCCCGAACGGGAGGGCCTGGAATTGAAAAACGCAGTTCTGATACGCGAAGCGAAGAAACGGTTGAGACGACGGATGGATTGAAACATGAAAATAGGCATCCGTAAGATCGATTTTGAACGCTCAATCCATCCGCCGAACAATGCGGAGAACAGCATGGATATTGAACATCCGAAATGGGGGCAGTCGGATGAACGAATTGAGGCGCTTCAGGTCTATGATGGGGCGCCAGCGCCCGTGTGGCTTGGGAACAAGAAAAAGGCGAGAGTAAAACCCCACGGTGGACGGGGAAACCTTGAAAATCGCCCTTTTGTCGATCATAGATTGAATAACCTCTTCCAAAGCGAGGCGCTTGGAGGGATCGGACGGAGGCGGAGTGTAGAACGGGTGCAGGGTGACGGGAGGTGCGTGCAAAAACGTAAGACGGAACCCGAACTTTATGGTGCTGAGAACTAACCGATGTGAGGTGATACCCGCCCATGCGGGAAAATGGGCGCTGAGACGAGCGCCGACCGGAACGAAGGAGTCATTTCTTGGTCGAACCACGTTTGGAGGAACGACCACGAAAAGGCTGAGAACAGCTGGAACGGCCGGAAGGACAAGAAGACGGAGCAGGAGCACGACGCAGCAGAGCGGGAGCCCCAACCGAAGGCCGAGGGCGCGGGATGCGGAAGGACGGCCGAGGCGCAAGAGAGGCTGAGCGGAGGCAGGCATGACGATCCGAGCGCTCAAGGGCGCGGTCAAAAAGAGGCCATTAGTGGCCGCCAAACAGAAAGGAGCCGGTGAAAGGTTGAGAATAAAGCTCTGTCAACTCCGCCTGAGTAAGTTCTGGCTTTAAGTGCTTTAAGGACTGAAGGCAAGCCATGCGGCGGAACAATATACAATTTTCAACCAGGCGCCATACAACCTGTTGCAACTCAGCGCAAGTATGGGCAGAAGCCTGCTAGATGTCATTAAGCGTGGGCGAGTCCGGAGAGACAGCGAGCAGGCTAGTAACAGCCTGCAAGTCGTTAGCCATACCGGCCGCCTGCCGGCCGAGCCCCTCCAGATCCGACAGGTGACGATCAGAAAACTGGACAGACGAAGGAAATAATGATTTACCGTCCGTGAACGGCTGTGCAAGGCCGGACTCGAGCCGCATCGGAGCAGACGGAATATCCGGGTGATCCGGAAAGGGTATCAGGCGATCAAAGCAGGTAGCCCGGTACCCACGGGAATTCCAGAGGGTACCGGGGGACCATGGTTTATCAGATCCCGGCGGAAGCGGGGCCCCAGTATTAGTAGAGCGAGACCCCGAGACCACAGCGTGATGCTCACGTAAGAGATCCACCTTGTGATCTGTAAACTCCATACACACGGCGGGTGCAGAGGAGGGCGATTGAAGGGCGGCTGGATTCAAATAAGAGCCGGGCGCCGACGCTGAGGAAGACCGAGGTTGTAACCTACGGAACTTCGGACCACTAGGGTGGGCCTCCTGCGTGGAGGTAGCCACGAGGTCCAGAAGCGCAGGTTTGCGCATACGCCAAGCCTGGCGTTGCAGCGCGATCTCCGACCACTGATCTTGTGCCAGGGTGGGATCGGCAGAAGGAGAAGACGGGGACGCTGGAGAACCCCGGAAACGGGGATCCAGAGAGACCCGCTGAGCCGGAATGACCGGAGGCTAGAAAAAGGAAGCCCAGGACCGGGCAGTAGCAGGGACCATCCGGGAAGGCACAGCAACCAGAGCCGCAGGCAGCACAGCAGACAGTAACTGAAAGAAAGAGCCGGCCGGTCGGTCAGGAACGGCCGAATGGACCACCGGAGCAGACAGAGTAACCGGAGGCGAGGCGGGCTGCAATGAAACGGATGCAGGAGGGACTGACGCACTTACCTGCACACCAGGAAGGTCCGGGCGAACCATCGGGACGGCCCCGGCCAGCCCCGGGGATAAGAGGAAGCCGGCCAGGAGCCAGGGGTGAAGATAACGGCCGGGGAGAAAGCATCGGGGGAACCGGTGAGGGCGCCGGGCGGACGGAGTCGGGTCGAGACGAATCGTCGAGATCCGACATAAGTGACGAGCAAAATCGAGACAATTTATGGAATATGGAATAAGCGGACGGGCCGTCAGAACGGGAAGCCGCGGGAACTGGGGAAGACTTCTGTTTGCGGGTATGAGAAAGAAACGACTTTACTGTCGAAACTACTGGTGAGGAAACAGGACCGGCAGTAACAGACTGGGAACGCAACACGGGCGTGTTGCAGTCACCCAGGGTAGGCTCCCCCCCCCCACCCACCCCCCCCCCCCCACCCCCCCCGGAGACAACCACGGGGCCAGACAAAGGAATCGTGGAGGGGGAACCCCCCAACTACTGGGGAATGAGACCAATCATGGAACAAAGCCCACTTGTCTGAAGTCCAGGTTTGGCAATAAAAACAAGGATCTGCCGGACCCTGGCAGGAGTCATTGTTTGTGCGGCAATGGAAACAAGTGGGATGGGAATCCCAAACCGGGATTACTGAACCACAAGAGACAGAGTAAGTGGGGTTCTCCATGGCAGGCAAGGGAAAAGAAACACAACTTACAGTCAGTTGGCAAACTCGACCGTACAAACCAAACAGTGGACGAATCTCGCAGCGCGGGATCACACGTCCATCATGGCTGACGCCAGAAGAAAAAATATGATTACAGGAAGCGGAAGTGTGACCTAGATACACGGAAACGAGGCGGGATGGGCGATAATAGGCCCAATAAGGGAAAATTTTCAGTTGGCTTACTCTGGCGTATAAACTTTAACAGAGAAAATTCTCATTAATACAGAAACAGCTCACAATTATGTTTACGTAATAAAACGGAGGTTTTTCCTTAATATCTCGAAGGAAGGAAGTCCTAATGACCCAATTATCGGTATGGTAGGAGATTTTGGGGACATCTAAAGGTATGCAAAATTTTGGAATCGTAGATCCAACGGTTTTAAAACGTGCCCTGTTAACAGACAGACAGACGGACAAAGGACCACCACTATAGCTCAGATGACTTATAGTCAGCTGAGCTAAAAAGTATTACCTAGTATGATGTGGCAAAATAATTTAAGACAAAAATCCTAACCTGCTATCTCTAGAAGCAGCGAATCTGCTTGTGATAAAAGTTCTCACATTATACATGCAGTACTGTATCAAAAAGAAATTCCCATATTCTTAACACATAAAAAATTGTGTACATTTGTTGTTATTTAAATGTTAATTTACCTTTTCTGTTTTCTTCCAAATTTGTCAATGACCTCAATTTCTTCCTCTCTGGAGTTAGCATAGGCAAAGGCAAGTACATCAGCGGCTCGACCAGATCCCTGTAATTATCAAATCATGTATATTTGAAGCCAATATAGTTGAAAATATACAACTATATGGGGATAAATCTGATGCACTGCTAGAGTGGATGTTTTTACTGCACAAGATTAATGAAAACAAACAATAATCTTTCTCTTTAAATCTATAAATATTGAAATTTTATCAGTCAAATCTGGTAGGTTAAAGTTGATAAGTGTGGTCAATTGACCAATCCTACAGACAGTGCATAACTCCTGGTGATGTTGTACTTATCTTATTCTTTTCTTTTTGTAATTTTTTTATTGACGTTTTATTGTAACTGGCAATCATGATCAGTGGAAGTTATGTGGGATAAGTATGTCATTTAATGTAATTAGGCTCTTTAAAGCTGATAGGTTTGCTCATCATGACAGAGTTTTAAGTTTATGGAAAAGGTGGACAAGACCTCTCCACTGCATGCTAGTCTCCTACAAGGATTCAGTGGATTTAATTAAATATGGAAATTTAAATAAAATTTTGGGTGTAGACAAGTGCCATCAACCAGTAATTACAGATCTACACACCAAAAGCTGTAAATCTGATAAACTCCACTAATATGTTAGACTCTGTTAAAATTTTCTAGTCTCATTTATTTCATCCATGTGAATTAGATATGTAAAGGTACATTAATAAAAAAAATATAACTTATACCCTCTTTTCAGTATACAGTGAAACCTGAGTGGTAAGACCACCCATGAGACTGGCCAAAAGTGGTTTTAAAATCACAGGTGATCTTATTAGATAGGTGATCTTTCAGACAGGTTCTAATTTAACCTAAAGTATACCTAAACAAGGGCACTGCAAACGTGCATAATATGCCAGTCGTGTATCTGGTGACCTCTGACCTTATTAAATATGGGTTAATTTTGATAAGAAGGTTATTCAGGTGAGAAACTGTAGTGGTAATTATGTATAATGAGTTTAATGAAAATCCATAGGATTTTTGATAAGTCACCAATTCAAGGTGCCTCCAAAGTGATCTCTGACCTCATAAAATATGCATGGATTTTGCTGGAAATCAAACTTGGGCAAGATATTTTACTGATTAACATTTTTTAATGAGTTTTATCAATATCCTTCCTATTTTTCATAAGTTATTGCGCGACACAACAAAGTAGCCTAGTGGCCTGTGACCTTATCAAACTTGCGTGAATGTTGCCAATAATCTAACTAGGGTGAGATAAATCTGTTGGCAAGTAGTTTTGCTGAGTTTCGTGAAAATCCATCAAAGCCATGGTAAGTTTTCACGGCGACACTGAAAGTAAACGGACAGATGGATTGACTGCAAGACAGACGTATAGACAGACAGCAGGACATATGGACGGTGGGTTTACTATAATACTCCCATCATATGACGGGCGTATAAAAACCAGTGATAAGGTTTTGCACTATTCCAATCAAATAATAAACTTCACCTCCACAATGACACAAGGTGTGTTGTTCTGTATGGCATCCTTAACTGTCTGCAGAGACCCTGGTCCACCCTCCACCAGCACGCACACCACAGGCACTGACACGCCACCTGGTGGAAGAATAAATAAAACATGAGCTATGTTCAGAAACATGGTGTCTGGTGGCAAATTGAAAAATATACAATATATGAGACAGAAGCCAGGCAGTATACTTTGCAACTTTCTGGATGTTATCTCTTGCAGTGACAGCACAGGATGGTGTTTTTTTATCTGATGATGTATTTTATCATATTTATCGTACCAAATACTCCAATCATCCAATCAACACCTGATCTGTCCCTGGCCTTGCCATTTCACATCATGTTGTGACAAAAAATAAAATGTTTATCCGTATCTTTAATTAGCTGTTTCATTCAAATTATTTTTAAGGTACAGTGATGGCTTCCTTATACACTAGAAATCTGCATTCTAAGGAATGCAAGCCTCTGCCATGTGGGGGATCCCTTTTATGGGATGTTCCAAAACCTGTTTGCATTCACTTATTCAACCCATATTTCTAGGTTCATTTGAGGTGTAATAACATTTGTGGTAAAGTGACTATACATTTGTGAATAAATGTATGCCTTAATGACATTCCTGAATCTGGATCATGAGCTGGATCCACACCAAAATCTAATCAATTCTTTATTGGCCCATTCCCGAAATGACCTGAATATTTCATGAGATTACATTCATGGATGTGTGAGTTATGTTGTTAACAAACACACACTCACACACAAGAAGGGGGATGAATGCATACACACACACACAGATGCACATTTCATAACTGTGGGAGTTATGTAGTGAACAAACACACACACACACCTGAATACATACTGTGGTTGGCTTCATATTCGCGAGGCTGAAATTTCGCGATTTTTCAATTTTTAATGTTTCGCGAGGGTTTCATTTTCGCAATCTCACCAGAACCCAAATATTTGGTAAAGCCATACCTATGTGTGTTATAAAATGAGAATAAGTCATGAGTTTGTGATATTTTTCTCATATAACGATGGGCCCGAACACAAAGCACAGGTAGTTAAGTTCAAATTAAGGGGAACGTTTTCCCTATACCTGCATGGATGTAACTTATTATAACAATTCTCATTGATCTAATCTATTCCCATACAAATATTGGCTACATTAAATAAGAAGGAGGTAATCCATTGGCCAATTATTCCCGAGGGTTTCATTTTCGTGATTATTTCCCATTCCCGAATATCGCGAAATTATAACCCTCGCGAACAAAGAGGCAACCACAGTACCTTTCTAGCGAGGGCAATTAGTACCAAACAACCTGGCTAACTGACTGTCAGGTAATTTTTCAAAATAAACTGGCGATTTATCAAGTATAAATATTGCCAAAAATCAATGGGAACCCCTACGAGGGACAGATCATAAGATTTGGAAATAGATTTGACTTGAAATGTTTTTACATTTTTTGGAGTAACCTACTTGTGCCTGTGTCTGTCTTCATCTTGGAGACTGTGTACTCCATCAGAGCTCGGAATGGGATTTCCACGCCATACTGATGCTGTGTGCCGTTATCAACCAGAATGAAATGGGAGTGGTTGTAGTCGAGGGGGCTGTGTCCCCTCCCAGCATCTATGTGTCGGTACTGTGCCGGCCACATACCCTGTAAAAACAAAACATTTTAAATTTTTCATAAGTTTGATATAGTATGATATTCCTTTCAAAAGACTCTACAACCTGTCAAGATAGTTCTTTGTTTTTGAGCCTTTTTTACTAATAAAACACACATTTTTACACTGGGTCTTTTTTTCTGTAGACAATGATGCCTTTTATGAACAAATTGATCACTTAATTTGTATCACTTGCACACCAATTAACTGTGAATAAACTTTGTTTGTGAAGGTTCAAATACTGCAATATTTTTTTACATATTTTTTTGGTGACCATCTTAATTTTTTAATGCTATAAGTAAATCTGCAGAATTCCATTCCAGTTTTGGACTATGTGCATGGGCGGTGGTGAAAGTGGGGGGCAGTGGTGTAAGTGGGGGCGGTGGTGTAAGTGAGAGGTGGTGGTGTAGGTGGGGGCGATGGTGTAAGTAGGGGCAAAGACCCTAGGGCAAGGTCCTGACCTCAAGTGTGCCTCTGTCCACCCTGCAGAAGAAATGGGTAACAGTAAATACTGGGAAGGTAATCTGTGATGAACTAGTGTCCCATCCTAGAGGAGATTAATTCCTTATAATTAGTCACTCCATGCCACAGAAATTGGGATAAGCTCTGGCCTGATGAGCCAGTAGGCTCAGGTGTAAAGGCCAACAAACTTTACCCGTTATTCTTGGACTACATGTCAGGGCAGTATCACAATTGCTTCCAAATATTATATCCTGATGTTAACCAAGCCTGGTGACTACTGCACCTGCTCGCCCTGGGTGTGTAACACCAAGGAATTTTATAAAAGATACTCTCTTTTGTGAGTGAAACACAACTGTTTGGCACAGGCTCCCCACGAAGCCTGCAGAGCTCACCCTATATAAAGGTGGGGGCCAAATGTGAAAATCTTACTTCGGCTAGGATTTGAACTCACAATCTCCTGGCTTTGAGTCCTGTGCTTTACCCTTAGACCCAGGAAGCCTGTTCCCATGTTCTTTCTTGCTAATGCATTCTATATCAGTGTTAAGAGTAATCCTGTTTTTGGGGTGTACTGTGTGGTTTAAATCACATTTCAATAACTGTACCTGTGGGCTAATCAGTTGATCTTTGTTGCTGACACAGCCCCAGGTGGCGACACCTATGGCGACCACTCTGTGTTTAGATCCACCGGCCTGTGAGTATTCCCGTACAGCCTCCCCAACATGTTTCATGACACCAGCGTTACTACCTCCTGTGATGATCCATGCACCTGGGGAATACAGATATATATATATATAAAATTATGTATAAAATGTCTGAAAAATTGCTGAGTAAGGCCAAAAACAATAAGATATATTTCTCAGGCACTATTTTCCAGAAATCAATGGAAGCAGGCAATTTTTTTTACCTTTTTTGTATGTTTCGATAAATATGTCATATGATGAAGGAAAAGCATGATAATAACAGATTTTTTTGCTAAACAAGTGAAAGCACTACAAAACAAAGGGAATTTTATCAAAATTGTATATTTTATCCTCTTGAAAGAAATGTCCCAGCGGCTGGAGCTCAAAATTGGTAAGTTTCTATTGAAAATCAAAATTTTTATACGGGGGTTTAAAATTGATGCAGGCGGTGCCTGAGACTCATACCTTTTATTTTTTTCAGCCTAAGCAGGAAATTTTACAACCTATTCCTACCACTAATAAATATATATATATATATATATATATATATATATATATATATATATATATATATATACACACACCTGTGCCTGAGGCAATTTTGACAAGGCCCCTCCTGAACACCTCTTTGAGTCTTGGCTTCATGTGAAAGTTTTTGGCGCCCCCTGTGATGGAGATGAGGAGGTTGGGTTTGTCGAGCTTCCAGACGTTCATCAGCAGCGACAGCATTGTGTCCATGTCTGCCTTGTTGTCTACACGGATGTACTGGCGAGAAAACAAAAAATAAGTAGTTATAAAAAGTGCCAGGAAGAACTAGCAGTGCTGCCACTCTGGCTGGATTTAATGGAAAAGTTACAAGAAAGAAGTCTAATATTGTCTAAAAACTAAAAATCAAAGCCACACAGCACAATATTTAGACAATTTTACAACAACAAAAAATTACAAAAACAAAACAAAAAAATTTCAAATCTGAAACAAAATTATCGCAAATAAAATGTCATGAATGAAGTCCCACACACCTGCCAAAACAATAGGCACGGGTACAATGCTGTAATTTAACGGGCTGTACTGATACCTTGGTAGATATAGACACAACAACTTGTACATTTTCACAAAACATATGATGGATTGTTAATGAATAGACAGAAAAGACAGGACAGATTTCATTTCATTTTCCATATTTTTATGATCAATTTTGAGGAATCTGATTATAATTTTAGAAAGGTGTATCAGAAGCTACACTGTATGTGACAAGGAAGTAAACTCGGCCCTTGGTCAGCTGGTACCCCTTCATGTAGCTGTGGACCTGTTCCATGTATCCCTGCACAACTACGGGTAATATGCTATTTAAAGTTAATAAACTCTCACATCTACCACATTTTTTTCTTATTTACCTTTCCTGTCCTGCCAGCATACCCCACAAACTCCATCTCTCCAAACGCATCTGTTGGCACTGGTTTGGTGTGGTCTGCAGCCTTCCACACGCCATCTCTGCAATTTTCCGCATTATCAAAAGCTTCCTGGAGGTGCTTGCTACGTTTATGTCCGCAGTGGCAGATTGGGTCCCTGTAATGGTAAAGGGTACACAAATGTGATGGTCATCTTGCAGGTCAAGGTCACATGACCATTTTTTAAGGTCAAGGTTACATGCAAAGGTCATCTTTACACAACGAGGTCCCCTGCTCTACATCAGTCAATTCACCTACTCATGAAAAAGTTTTCTAATGAATATAGTGGAATCTCACTGGCCTGAACACTAGTGTGGGACCAGCAAAAGTGGTCATATTATTGGGGTGGTCCTGTTAATGGGAGGTTTTATGATGATCACATTGTCAGGACCAAAAAGTGTGGTTGCATACCTGGGGTGGTCATCACAGCCAGGTGGTCCTAATGCAACATTCCACTGTATATTGTGTACTATGGAAACGAGAACCTGAAATTATTGAGATCTTACATAAGAAAAGCTTTTAAAAACTGAGAGATTAAAAAATATCTGAACATGTAGTATGCCATGAAGTTTACTGAACAATGTTAAACTTCTCAGCCTCAGCAGTGCTAATTTAAGAAAGGTGTTCATGAAATAAAACAGTAAAATTAAATTACTTTGATTTAGCATGGACTGTAGGATAAGTATGAGAAAAATGAGTAAATGATTGTTTATCTAACTTAAGCA